>CM029115.1:14400000-14990000 GCA_016859345.1 Istiophorus platypterus
TGTTAATTGACATAAATATATAAGAGCCTATCAGAGTGAATGAAGTATAAAACAGACTTCTCTTTTTGATAAGCTGCCATCTCTACATGACCTACATGAAACACAGTTTAGTTCTGTCTATGTATGAATGTTCTCCTAAATAGACTTTTAGGTAAACACTTTTTTAGAGTTTTCTTGTTTGCATATTTGTTACTTTTGAGAGTCACTGAGTAGTCATGAAAGTTGTATTGTTTACTTTTTATCCCATTTTAAATGTTAAGAACCATTTTTCTCACTAGCACAATAATTGTATTATAATCTAAACCTGTACTATCACTACTATGACCATTAGGGACCACAGTTTACTGAACATCATATAGGTTTTGTGCACGATTCTGTTGTATACATTCCTGACTTACTGGAACAAGCAAATAAGACAGGTCACGAAATAAAAATGTATTTATTTTTAAAATTTGTTGTATTTTTTGTGTGTGTGTGTGTGTGTGTGTATATGTCTATTTTATTATCAAAGATTTGTGAACTTTACATCTGCTGCCGGTACAAAACAGAGAGGTGTTAACGGCTGTACAAGCTTTAAAGTGTTATTTGTTAATGGGTTTTTCCATTTCAAAAGGGTTACGATACTGAATTAATTTAAAAGGCCAGGCAGTTTGACAGGACAATGACCTTGGGTAAATGTTGTCTTTTTTCTGCCCCTCTGATGTGCTCTGATGATCAGAGGGGCTGTTGAGATGCCTGGAGTGATCAGGGGTCATCAAAGGGCAGCTGTCCACTATAAAGGGGCCTGTCTGGAGCTTCGTCTGCACAGAGCATTATTTCAGCCTGAGGCCAGCTGGAGGAAGGAAGGAGAGTTTTGTCTCTCTCTCGTTGCTGTAGATTTCGTGAGTTTCTGACAGAATGGAAGCCAGGGTGCAGACAGTTTTCTGCGCTTTCCTCCTCTGCTCTTTTGGAATTGTTTTTTCCACTCAGGGGCAGCGGAATCACACAGGCCTGGAGACCAGTTTAGCATTCAGAAATCTCTCGAGCAGTCATCGTAGCAGATACCCTCTGTATATGATGCAGCTGTACCGCTCCTTCAGGACTGCTGATTCCTCATCGGCGGTAGCTGTCAACACCATCACTACACAAGGCGACAACCCGTCAGTGCACAGTTCTGACTCTGTCCTAAGTCTAATGGCCAGAGGTGAGTAAACCGTTTTATTATGATTTTTTTCCCCCCAATTCACTGGATATGAATCATGTTCTATACTGTATCTATTGGTTTCTCCTGTGTGTGATTTATTCTCCAGCAGTTCTGTGGTTGGTGCACAATCTGTGTTATCAGACACTCCCTTTTTACAACCCAGCAAGTGTCAAAATGCTTATTCGACTTTAAAGCCTTTCTCTGTTTTATGTGAGAGGGTGTGTATATTAGCCCTCAGACATCCTTACACAGGGGGGTTCAATACACATCCTGTTCTGTTCACCCTCCCACTCCAGTGTTTTGACATTTGTCCAGGAATCTGGTTTGCTCAGAATCACTTGTATGTGAATTTTAGTTCTCATTTAACTGTCTCATTTTAGGTTGCCATCAAGTTGGTGAAAGATGGACAGTCACATTTGACATGTCAACCATCTCTACAAGTGAACTTGTTCAGCTGGCAGAACTTCGGATCGGACTGCCAACTTTCTCTGCCTCTAAGCGCGCCACTGTGGATTTATATCACTCCCGAAAGCAGAGCTGTGACCAGCACAGCACATCATGCCAGGATGAGCACCTTTTCCTGGGCAGCTTTGGCACATCACCCAGTAGCACAAAGTCTTCCTGGAAGGTTTTTAATGTGACCGCTCTGTTAAAATACTGGCTGTACCAGGGAGATAGAGTGTCGAGCCAAGAGGCCTCAGGAGAGTCTGAGACGGACCATGGGAGTGGTGCTGAGGAGGAAGGGGGCATTACTGGCAGGACCCACCTAATGAATTTGGGATTTAGGCAAAGAAAAACACACCATCCAACCACAAACCGGGTCATGATGGTCATCTTCTCCAAACATAACGTGCCTCAGGAGGGCCACGCAGCCTACAGTCTCATTCATACTGTGGAGAGCTCCAAGTATGTTACTATGGACAGAGTCAGCGGTGACAGTCATAGTAGACGCCGCAAAAGGAACCGAATGGAGAGGATGAGAGTAGCTGCTGGAGCTGCCCCTACCGCTGCACCGGCAGCAGAGCCCATCCAGAGGCCGTTGTGTCGGAAAGTTGACATGTGGGTGGACTTCGACCACATTGGCTGGGATGAGTGGATCGTGCATCCTAAGCGCTACAACGCATATCGCTGTGAGGGAGAGTGTCCTACACCTCTGGATGAGTCCTTCCATCCCACTAACCACGCATACATGCAGGTAAGATGGCAATGCGATTTTTTTGATCCCATTTAACTCTTTAGAATCTTCATCGGTCACAACTTTTTTTATAGTTGCAGGTCTGTTAAGGTGAATTATTCATCTTTTTTTCAGAGCCTCTTGCGACATCACCATCCAGAAAGGGTCACTTGCCCGTCCTGTGTGCCCACACGCCTCAGCCCGCTCTCCATGCTTTACTACGAGAACGATGATTTGGCCCTGCGGCATCACGAGGACATGATTGTTGAAGAGTGTGGCTGTCACTGAAAGCCCACCCACCCCTGGTTCCACTGCAGTCACAGGAGCGACTACCGGCGGAGCATAATCTTGAGCTTTAATTCAGTTGTTTCTTTACTCTATAAACAGTGATGGTCAGATATTAACACAGTTTCTTGTCAAGGCCTTGTACAAAAAATAATGACAAGATATGACTGTTAAGTTTGAATGACTCAAGTATATTTCATCCATACTGGGTGGCACACAATAGTATTTTCTATCTCTAGTATGGAGTGAACTCCATTATGCAAGTCTTATATGTTTTATCTATTTATGCATTATCATGTATATTTTGTACATAAAATTGTGAAATATATTAAAACGTTTTATTTTGACAAAGTCGTGGTGGTGTATGTTTTTTGAAAACTCAGCTATGCATAGTTTGTGAATTTCGGTTACTTTGATTTTTGGTTTGAATGAATCTGTGAACCTCAAAAATATTTATACACTACTAGTCAAAAGTTTTATAACACCTCAGTTTTTACAATTAAAAAAATACAGACTGTAATGTCTCTGTTTCTGAAATTAAAGCATATAACAAATAAGTGATAAAGAGGAAAAAAAAATTAATCAAATTTTTGACTCATTCAGCAACTGAACACACTCATGCCATTCTTCCTACAATTGAAATGGAACATAGTTTAGTTTGGCCCAACACTGTTGCAGGAGTTTCCACAAATGTTGCACTCGCATGTTGCTTTGGTTTGACCTCCAGTTCAACCTGAACCAGCTCCATTAGGTGTTAGCCTATAGGCTGTACTGGTCTTCCTTCATATGAAGCCACTGTTTGATTCTGTCCTTCTAATGTTTTGGGTTTTAAGATGAGCCTCTGATAAACTGGTCTGCCTTCCTTTGATACTTGCCTTTTTCGAATCATTTTGACAGAAACAGACAGTTCTACTCCCTGCAGTACAGTATTGTCCTAATAATGCATCAGAGGATGTAGTAACGTATTTGTTCCAACACTGCCTTTGTACAGACGGGTGTGTAACCACCTGTAACCACCTGTGGGATTTGTTTGCATGAACTTTCAAGGCTTCACTTACTCCCACTGCTGCAGGAAAAGTGTATGTAATCTTTTCTTCATCCCTGGAAAAAGGCCATATTCTATGACATTTACATGATTTTTCATTTTGGTGACCTCAACTTTTTTTTTTTTTTTAAACCTTGGACAGTTTACTGCTGACCTTTGTACCATTTAGGGTTTTTTCACTGGACTTAAACTACTTATATTTCAATAATAAAAGAAAAATAGGATTGTTTTAAAACTTTTGTACACTGGTTTTTACTGACACTAAAAATAAATTGCATAAATTTAAATTGACAAACAGAAGAAAGGAACTCGGACTATTATTTTCAGATGATTTTTAAAGTAAAATATTTCAGTGCTATTACAATACTATTATTAAGTGGTATTTAATTTTCAACTTATATTTAAAGTTAGTCATTTGCTTATAAGATTTAAAACGTTATGGCCTCTATTTGCTTCCATACACCATGACTGATTTGCAATTATTGAAAAAACAAACAGGGCTTGAGCGTTTATTTCATGTCAGTTTTTAACTATATTTCACTCACAGCTATTTCCATTAAGAGTTCCAACTTTGTTATACAAAAACCACTTGGATTAACAAAAACCACTCTTCAGAGTCTCAACCTGCTTGTAGATACTAATTTACATCTTTATCCCACTTGTCCTCCCTGACTGGTGACTAGAAAACAATTTAGTGTATTTGCCTCTTCCCCTCCAATCCACATCTTTGGTCCTATTACAGTGCACACATCATCAGAGGTCATTAGCTCCTCTCTGGCCAGGCTTCTTTTGTTGATTGTGATCAAACAAGCATGCTGAGTGGAAAAACTCAAAAAGTATACTGAAGGATGGATCAATGGGGGAGAAAAAAGCAGTAGCACTTGTTTATTTTGGGGAGGCGGGGTGGGGGTGTCAGGAAGCAGAGGTGACAAGGGGACTCAAACAGAAAGCAGTGTGAGGGAATGGAGAGTCCACGTCTGGATGCTGAAGCTACTGTAGAGGAAGGACAGGGTAGACTGGAACTGATCAGCTGAAACTGTTGAATCCACACTGAAAGCCAAGACAAGACCAGACCGAGTTCTTCCAGTCTTGCCGACAAGGATGCCTTTCAGAGTTTCGACACTAAAAGGCTAACATCATCATAAATAGCATTGTGGTTTTATATGTTTAACGAAAGAACAGTTAAGTATTGTGATGTGTTTATGTTTGTGAGTTATATAGTCCAGACTGACCAAATGAATTTACTTTTCAGGGTCTATACTTCAGCACATTGAATTTGAAAGTTTTAAATAAATGAATTCCACATTGAAGTCTCAAGTCTCAGCCTTTGTGTAGGTTTGCACCGTTATTTAAGGAACTGTGTATGAGGTAATATTAAGGGTAACGACTGTTTAGTGAGAAGCCATTTGGGACATTGACACTAACAACACAGGGCGAATCAAGAGCTTGGCATCATCACCTCCTTGCTTTTGGGATCATTTTAACACTTTTGTCAATGGTTGGGCTCTAACTAGTAGACCTAAGGCGTGTCTTTTTCTGCTATATAAATGTTTTGCACACTATCAGTGAACAGGTTCTCACTGCAAGTCACAAACTCTGTGATTACCACTTTAGTCAGTGAATACGTTTCTCTTAGTTTATACCTGTTTACTCTTATTCAAGATCACAGAAGGCTGAAGCCTCTTGCAGCATCTGTGAAAGGCAAGGGGATATTCTGAACAGGTCACCAGTCCATCACAAATCTAATACTCATATTCATAAATCTGGATATTTTACTGTTTTTATCCACCCAATAATCAAATCCCTGGATAGTGGAAACACACTGAGGTGCTGCCAAAGAATAGTGAATAGTTTGGGGCAATAAATAAAATTCAGGCTGAGATGTCCTGGAGCTACAGCTTAATCCATTTATGTAGAAGCTTTTAGTAATATAATCCTCAAAGGGAAAGCCTGGTAGGACACCTCATAATAATTTTAAAAAATGGTCTCAGCAAATCAACATAAGGTGCCAGCAACAGAACTACAAATGGAAATGTTGAATGGAAGGAATGAGTTTCTCCCAACTATCTACAGTTGTATATTGACCTCTATACAGTCCGCTGACTGAGGTTATCAATGAGCTCCTTGAGGAATTCCTGATATGACTTAAGCTGAATACAGGCTACAACAAAGCAAACCGTCCATGTCAAGAATTATCACTTAAAATTTTTGATTAGCTTTTCACTTACTTTGACTTTAAAAGTGCAAATGATTCAGCTGTGTTCATCAAAACTTGTGATTTTAGTGCTGAAATAACCAAATATATGGCTTTTTGCTCTATTAGACAACACAGTGCAAGAGAAATGCGAATTCAAACCACTGAACCGATGAATGTGACGACATTGCCCAAATTATCAGTGGATTGTTTTTACAATGCACTGACATGACAACATGAGACTCACTAGTAGCAAACAGTGGACGCAGATTGAAAAACACATGACAAATAGAAAGTGCTGTTTGCTTCAATGGTGTTTGCTTTAATGCTTTTGTCACCCATGTGAAAATCGGTTTCAAAATTTCATCAGCAAAATTCCGTTTTACATTCTCTGTCTGACACTTCAGGTGAAATACATTTTTTAAATTTTAAGAGCGCAATCAACCATACATCAAATTATACAGTAACTTGAACAGTTCAAGGCAATATCTGGAGAGAGGTGTCAGGAAATGTGTGGAAATAATAGCACATCAAGAGACAAACCCTTCTGGAATGCTTATAAATTCAAAAAGTTGGATCTTCATTTTCATTATTTTCTCTCAGTAGTAAGGGATGAGGCTTCCTTGGTGTTAAGTACTTCCCAGTGTTGATCTCAAACTTGTAGCCACTACAGGAAGGCACGCTTCATCACACATTAATCAGGTTTAGGACATGAGGCAGACAGAAAAGGCTTCATTAAGATTTGTTCTGGGCAAAACAAGCAAACGTGACTGACAAAGACAGACTTGAAGACACACACTGTGACACTGTGGATACCAAAGGTGACTCTCCGTCTTCATGGAATGGAAGATGGGGACAAAAGAGAAGGTGCCCCCGAACACTTCTTCACAGCATCACGTTGGTGAGTCTGACATCTTAATACTCAATTGAGCACCACCTAGATGTCCATTTCAAACTGCGCATCATCACCTAAAAAAACAGACAAAAATATTTCACAAACAGGGCACGTACTGCCACACTGCATTAGGATGAATCTTTAATGGCCTCATGCTATAATTAGGCACTGTAATAATTAAAGAAAACTGGAGGACACTTCTTTAGCTGGTAAAAAATTATTAAATAACATCCAATAAATAACATGTCATGTCTGCCTCTTTGGCCTAGTTCCAGACCTCTGAATCTCACCTCACATCATGCATTTCTTAGCAATTAAAATATGCCTGTTGTTGTGCTTAGTAACAGTTGTTTACCCATTTGGCAAAGCAACTGAGTCAACAGAACGCTTTGTAGATGGGATCAAGAATGAGGACTTCAACTTCTTGTGCTGAAGCCAGAAAAATTGCGACTGAAAAAAAAATGCCATGAAAATATGTGGCAAGCACAGATGAAATGGATGCAGCTGTACAGGTTGTTGCAGGTCGACTTACAGAGATAACAACTCTTAAATCAGCATGTTTCTTTGGCATGCAAACTGCTGTTTGCTTCTGAGACAGCTGGAAATTATGTGGATAACAAGGACATATCACTAGCTACTGACTGGTTAGGGCAAAACTAACAAACTTTTTCCAAACAAAAATCAGCAGTATAGACAGAATCCCAGGCAAACAATGATGTGATACTACACAAAAGACAGAAAAAGGCAGCAATGTAAAAGCTGCTGTTTGTTTTGATGGACAATAGTGATACACATAACATAACTAAGGTTAAACATTTATTCTATGTTCTAATCAGTGTTACATTTCTGTGGTTTTATGTACCACATATGAATCTAGGACTGAATCCTTTACTCCAAACGCCCCCCTGTGGTGTGTGTCTGAGGTGTCAATATACCAGTGTTGTTGTCAGGTGCAGCGATGTTGTTGTTGTTCAGTAATTCTCTATTATGGGCTTTCTCATTAGTGTCTTTGGAGGGAGGACTGGTCACCCCTGGAATTTTGGGCAGACCTCGCGGAGGAGTCTTGGCCACCGGAGAGCTGCGGCACTCCAGCAGGAACTTTCGGTCATAGATGATCCTGGTACCTTGTACATGAAAAGGAGGGAAAAACAAAGGATCACCTTCAGAAATGGAGCGCTGCGTTGGCTCAGACGGAGCACAGAGGGTGCACTTTAGCTGACTGGCACCTGCTGCTTCAATCATACTTCGTTTATCATGCTCTATGTGCAACTGATTTTCTTTTTAATCAGCACTTCTCACCATTACTCTGCTGCTATAAATCAGATAGGAGTTACAACTAACTGAGAACTTAATCTGCTAATTACATTCCCAATTAAATCCATCAAATGTCAGGAACTAGTGAAAAATCTCCATCTCAGTTTCTCTGAGTTCATGGTGAAAACAGCATTTATTCAGGCATTTTTGCTTGAAAAACAACTTAAACCATCAACCAAAAATCAATCAAAATAGTTGCTGACTATTTTTCTGACTAATTGACTGTATGAATTGCTGTAGCTCTACACTAAAATCTGACTTACAAAAAAATGACATCTGATTATGACACACTGAATTTACAAATAAGAGGTGTATGCACAATAGGGACACCACGGATCGTGCAGATGAATAAAAGAGGTGCTGCTGCCATCGGTACAGCGATGCTAAGAAACTATTAGTGTTTAGTTAACACATCTATTGTGTCAACATACAGATAAAACCCCTGGTTAAAGCTCACCTAAAAACGGAGACCGCACAAAAGTTCAACACAGCTTTAGGTGAGCTCGCCGCTTTTCGCTGTATGTGACTCGGGGGTCGGACGGTAGGGGGCGCCGACACCCGAGGATCAGCTTGATGAAGCCCGCAACAAAAAAGCGCAGACACGTCCCTTTAAAAACGGGAAAGCAGCGACACAGATATTTACCACTCACACGCCTCGGATCGCAAAAAACAACTACACGGGTCGGGAGCCGGTAAAAATCCCCGCGTCTCCTCCAACCGGACGCTAGCCAGCCAGCGTTAGCGGTTAGCCGAGGCGGAGCTAGCAGCCGGCTGAGCCCGGCAGCGCCTGACAGGACCCGACCGCATGGGAGTTAGCCCGAGCGGTGCCTGCGCTCCCGGACGACACGCAGCTGGTTTGTTTGTTTGTTTGTTTGTTTGTTTGTTTGTTTGTTTGTTTGTTTGTTTTTTTGCCGTGCGGGAGTAAGGAGGAGCCGTGCGTGACCCGCCGGTGACCGCGCGTCTCTTCTGCACGCAAACACGAGCGGGTAAAGACGATGAAATGCAACGGTACGCACCACCCGGGGTCGTGCTGAACAGGGTCCCTCCGGGGGTGGTGGAGTAGTCGTGCGGCATGTGCTCCGCGTCGTCGACGGTCACCCTCCTGGTGGACGGGATGGCCTTGGCAGTGGTCTTCTGACAGTCGGTGGACATCTTTCTCTCGACTTCTAATTAGCTAACTCTGTCTTAACTAAAATGACATGAAACAGGAAGGAGGAAAAAAAAAAAGTCCGAACAAAACAAACAAAACAAAAAAGCCGCGTCCGCTTCGGGTAACTGCTTCGGCTCGGCGGAGCCTCTACTCTCGGATAAAGAAAAATAAATACGGCTTTTTCATAAGTGCAGATGATGGAAGGCGGCGTCTGACATTACAACACGCAGGCACAGACACGCAGCGTCCGGGTTCTCCGTTGAAGAGGACCGGGGCGCTCGTCCCTCCACATGCAAACAAAACCAGACTCAGACAGGCTGCGGGGAGAAAAATGCCCCCGACGCGGACGCGACGGCCCCGCTCCGCCCCCTGCCGGCGCGCCGCGCCTCTGCCGCGGCTCCGCGGTCGTTCCGCTTTAACCCCGACGTCCCGGCCGGTTTGCAAAAGCACGTTTAACGGATCCGTATCGTCTTTAAAACTACGATCCGAAAGCTCAGAAACACGCTAAAAGGACCGATTCGGCTTCTTATGACCTTGACGCAGAAACCGCCACCAGTTCAGTTAAATTCCGCAATTAATGCTTGGTGGTAATGTGGAACTGCCTGTATGAAGTGGATACTGAAAATGAATAATTCATATGTTTGCTTTTTGCAGAGTTCTAAAGAGTAGCTTTGCCTGAGACCATAATGTTAAACATTTGCTGCTTTGATGAAGAGTAGGACTTGCTCGGCAGCATGCAGCTGGAAGAGGCCTCGGGCAGTTCAGCATGTTTATAACATTTGGATGGTTCAAAACTAGGCTATGATCATCAGTGGTCGGGTGCATTTAAGTGTCTCACACAAAAGTATACACACTATACACAAAGACATTTCATTTCTTTATTAATTTTGTAAATGTTGAGCTGGTGTACAGAGTAAATTGTCAATAGATGTCCTCGGATTTGATTGGATTAAAAGGCTTTTACATGTATATTTTAAATTCATGTTTGACTCTCCATAACAATAAAAAAAAAGCAAACAAAACAGGTTAAAATACCCAGAAGACCCCTATTTATCCCCAGGTTGCAGGCATTACCCAGAACTCAACAGTCTCTTGGTAGCTACAGCTGTATGATGCTAAAAGTACATCCATAACATAACTAGAATCCCAGTTGACAAGTAAGGGTGCATAGCATTCTAAGTAAATATATATATATATATATATATATATATATATTCATATATTTCATATATATATATAGCCTTTTATGTCAAAAACATTTTCTGTGCATGTGCGCAGTTGCATTCCTTAGTATTGAGTAATATGCTATTGCGTTAATAATGTCTTCAATCCATTCTAAAGGAATATACATGTGTTCTCTAGTTTTTGCAACAGTTAATATTTTTGCATGAACTTGGTGCATGGCATCATCTCAGTAGTCCCTTAGTGCAGGGTTTTCCATCATTCATTTTTCTGATATGACCAGTCCTCCTTCCTCCTGCACTTAGTTGGACTCCTCCTTTCAAACTGTGTTCAAACTGTCACCATGTGGAAGCCTTAGAATCGGCTCAGTCTTGTATTGAGTGAGGGGGCTCTAATAGATCAGGGGTGGGCTGTGTTGAGGTAAAATGCTTGTAATCTTGAAAGACTAGCCACCGAAGCAACCAAGAATCCCAACAATGCCATAGGACTTCAAATTGCTCCCTCTTGTTGTCTTTTCATGAGACCCCCCCCACCCACCCATACACCCACACGCGCACACGCACACACACACGCGCACAAACACACACACACACACACCACCCTCACCCCTCCCTCCCACCCTGACATCAGCAGTGGATTTATGAAACAGCGCCTGCTTCAGAAACCAGTGCAAGCACACCATAGATATGAGCCCTTACAGAGCTAGGACATAAGGGCTACTACACCATTACACTACTGTGTAATTTATATTGACATCTAACTTTTTGTGGTTGTTATTTTTTAAAATGTCAAAAACAAATTTGAGGCTTCTCTTTTTAAATCTCTCCTCTTCCATGATTTGTATGTATGTTTGAAATGAGAATAAAGTCATATGTTTGATGATCATTAGCAGATACTGAGCTGAAACAACAGTGTGGATACCCTATCATCTACTAAAGTTCAGGGCCAACACATATGACTACTTTAAAATAAGACTTACAATATACCTAGACTCTACATTCATCATCTCTGGCTATGAAGCCATACTAAACACTTATTGATGGGTGCTTATTACAGCTTTTGTTGTGACTCACACCTTTTTCCATTATAAAGCATTCAAAGTCCAACAAATATTTGAAAGAAATGCATGTAGACAATTGATATCATGTGAGATGGTGCATATTGAGGTAAATCAACTTTAAAAAAAGATGTGAGTTAGAATTACACGTATAATCTTAGAGCTACATTGAGATATTATCACAATGTTAACATGTCCCAATATCCAGGACTGAATACATGATATTAAAATCACAAACATACATGTACACACACACACACACACACACACACGCTCACACACACATAAACACATAAACACATAAACTCATGCCCAATAGGATTTCTTTCAAAGTGCATATGAATGTTATTAAAGTTTAAAAACTATGACTGAACACGCCTACATTCCCTGATGAGCTTAGCAAAAACAGACACTGAGCACTTTGCAGATGAGATGACTGGTATCAAATGATACCAATATTAGCCCAATCTTAATTGTAGAACTTAAATTTTATAGTTTTCTAAAGAGACAAAGTGATAAAATGTGGTATGCTAATGTACTGACATCATTTCTGAGTGTAGTGAGGTGTAGCCTGAAGCTGCGATTAAAAGACTGAAACCCCAAGCTTAGGAAGAACGTGAACTATGATCCTAAAATCCCCTCTCTCTCTGTCAAACACACACACACACACACACACACTCAAACACATGCCCAAACAGTCAAACAATCCTTTCCTTTTGTAAGCAGTTATTGCTTCTTCTGAAGTACAGTTAAGACAGTAAATTGTGAAAAAAAAAGAATAACATGAAAGAAAGGAGTGAAACAAGAGACACACACTTTGGGAAGGGTCAGGCTCACAGTTGCGGGTCAGTATTACAGTTTCTCATCACAGTGATTGGTGACTGACTGTCTTTGCTACACTGCAAAGAATTGCCAAAGAGACAAACATCAAAGCTCAACACGTCCTCAACCCGTCCTTTACCCTCAACAAACCGCTCTCCTTTCTCCAGCTGACTTTTCCTCTTTTGCCCAGTCAAAGCAGTGCTACATTATTAACAGCATTTCAGCCACGTTACCTTCATCAAGTGACATCTTCTGGTGGTGGTGGTGAGATGGTCTGTAGGTGCACCTCATGGGTGGCGGTATCAGATACTGCATGATGAGGTCAACAGACATTGCTACGAGCTGAAGGTGGGTTCCTGCCCCCCCCTCCCCACTGGAAGTGGACAGGACTGCTACATCTACTCTGAGGGGCTGACTGGAGGAGTGAGGGGGTGAGAGGTGGAGGTAGGGTGATAAGGGCAAGATTGAGGGTAAAGAGAGGTATTGGGATTTTGGCTCAGACAGATATCTGATTAAAACAGACCTCACAAGGATACAGCAAACTGGGAACAAGAAAAAGGCAGAGGAGTGCAGAGAAGGTTAATCTCTCATGATAATCTGTCTCTAACCATAAATTACAGTCACCCTCCCCACAAGGCAAACCACTCTGAGGGAAGGTCAGGGAGGCAGGTTCAGCACAGAAACCTGCTTCCCAAAGCTCAAAAACCCACAGTACAGTAAGTGACTTATCGTAAGTCCTCCCTCCACAGTTTGACATGTCAAAAGCAAAGGGTGAAAGCACATAAAAAGCACAAAGAAACAAACAGCCTGACACACAAAAACCTGACGTTTAAAAACGGGAAGAGCGACACAACATTTGTATGTTCTTGTACCCACAAAGACCTCAAGATATCTAGAATAATACATAGGTTCAGACCAAACGAACCAAACGATAAAAAACAGGGAGGGATTTCTTATGTACCTGAAAAAGCAGCATCAGTGGCATCGCATAGGGATCTTGTAACATAAACAACACACATAACACACAGTCATGTAGAGCATTTTAGTGCATATGATATTATGTACAACACCAATATCCTTGGGCGGTAATTGTAGCTTAACTGGACTTTGAGAGCACTGGGACATGTTTTAAACTAGTTTGTTGACGCTCTTAGCTGGAAGAGTGGCAGGAAGGAGGGGGAGTAACCTGTTGCCTAGAGATTATGTAATTCTCATTATTTTAGTCTCCCTTTTTCTTAAATTTAATTGATAATTATTACCTGTTCGTTTAGAAAAAAGGCCAGTGATTGACCATACCCTACAATGCATGCCTGTCCAATACAGCAGTGTCTCCTCCCCACCCTTTTACCCACCCCTGTATTCTCTCAGTATTTGTAGTTAAAGACAGGCCATGCGGCAGCAGTCACTCATGCTGATACAGATAACAGGAAGCACGTTTTGGTTGCTAGTTTTTTTTTTTTTGTGTGTGTGTGTGTGTGTGTGTGTGTGTGTGTGTGTGTTTGATTTTTTTTATACGAAAACATGCTTCTAGCCTAGTAGTAGATTTTTTTTCTTAAAAAAAAAAAAAGGTAATAAAAACTACAAGTAAATCTGTATCCTTCTCTTCTGGTGCGTGCAGATAGTTGGCATAGCCGCTGTGGTTGTCACTAAGTTGGTTTCTGTTGCCATTTATTTCTGTCTGTCTGCCTTTTTATGTGTTCTTCCTCCCGTCAGCCGCTGCTGGTCATGTGTCCATGTAAGATGGTTTTGGTGAAGAGGTTGAATCCTGCGGAGAACTCTGTAGAGAGAGGGGAAACACGTTGATTCAGGGCAAGCCACACATTTGTCTTTCTGCAGTACAATCAGATCAGATCAGAGCAAAACCTC
Organism: Istiophorus platypterus; assembly: GCA_016859345.1. Classification (NCBI taxonomy): domain Eukaryota; kingdom Metazoa; phylum Chordata; class Actinopteri; order Istiophoriformes; family Istiophoridae; genus Istiophorus; species Istiophorus platypterus. Next base: position 14,414,168 of record CM029115.1, read on the forward strand.
ATAAGGAATCTACGCAACAGGCGGCATGCAATTTGCGGTAAGTGAATGCAACTGCGAGCATCTGAGATAAGTAAACTGCTATGTGCATTCTTTAAAATGGCCTTGGCTAAAATGTCTATCTCCAAAATCCCCTTAAGTTGATAATCATATATCACCCAGATTCTTCTCTTGTTTTTAATCAGTTAAAAAACAATGGCACAGCGCATTAGTTCTGCAAAAGCATTCAGGCAAAAATGGTTGGCCGAAGTGGTTTAACATTCAATAGTGAGTCACTTGAAATATCAGTAATCGCAGGAATGTCATGGCCTTTACGTTAGAAAGGGCAAGTCACATACACACACACACACACACACACACACACACACACACACACACACACACACACACACACACACACCACAGTGGCAACTGAACAACTGGCTTTGCAGCTTTGACCTTGAGAGCTGTCATTCTATACAAGATCCTTCTTGATCGTTTTGTTTTGGTGAGTGCACAACCCTTTTCCAGTTTTTGTCAATATGCATGAGGAAACCAAATGACTCAAATATAATTTGATATAATTAATTTCAATTGCAATTTAATTTTAATTGCAAAATCTATTTGCATCACACTTGCATTGTATATCTGTATGGAATTATATTTGTGTACTATTTCTGAGTGCACAGTGGGGCATTTTAAAGATAAATTAGATTCATGCAAAGAACATTTAAAGAATTCTTTAATTTGAGCAAAACAAAATCAATTCTTTGTCCAGTGCTTTTAGTTATTTATATATATAACTCCATACATCTGAAGTAAACATGACAAAGCTTTGGCCTGAAAGCAAGCAAGCCTTGTTTCTAGTGTTCATTCAGGTATAAAAGGATTCTTATATTTGTAAAAAGTGTAAGAAATAGGGATGTGCTCTCTAAAAGTAAAAATCACTGTAGCATTAAAGATTATGTCAGTATTCTATGGATATGTCTTCATATCACCTGAACCTTTTTATAGCATGCAGGATTTCCTGATGATACTTTTATTATATTTTTATCTTATTGTCCTTGTTGACATAATTGGCATCCCTGAATTTTAAGTGAGGAATTTAGAATATCTTCAGAGATAAATGCAAAATCCATCAATTTAATCAGAATTTTTCATAAAATGTCTAAAATTACTGAACAACAGCAACAATAATGCTTTCATATTTTGAAATAAAAAATATAGACATGAAATGAAGGTATGAAACAATTATTGGCCCCTTCTGATGATTTTAAATGAGTTTTCAAACAAAATAAAAAATAGATACAACTCACATGTGCTTAATTTTCAGTGTTCACATGCCCAAAATCAACTAATGAATGATGGTTTTACTGCGTAAAAGGGGCTGATTGTTTCCACTTTCTTTTTCACAATGGTGAAGAAAAGAGGGCGTCTGAAAGGCTAACATCTGAAAACCAAACAGTTTCAAAGGCTACTAGGCAATCGCCAAAGATCTTGAAATCCCTGTTTCAGCAGTTCATAATATTATCAAAAAGTTTCACAGTCATAAAACTGTTAAGAAAATTCCAGGATGCAACGTTAAGAAGAAACTCAGTGAGAGAAGTCTACAAAGGTTGATGCAGATTGTGGAAAAGCACTTCAGGCTGACCTGGAGCGATCTGGAGTAGTGGTTTCGGCCACATACTAAACCAAGTAGGGTTCCATGGGGGAAGGCCAAGGAAGACACTAATTAAAAACAAGGCACAAAAAGACAGGACTAATGTGTGCTAAAAATTCAATAGACAAGCCACAGTCTTTCTGGGATAATGTTCTACGGACAGATGAAACTGAAGTAGAGCTCCTTGAGAATGCAGTGCATCAGTTTAATTATAGGGTACGAAATGAAGCCCATAAGGAATAGAACACCATACCTACAGTAAAACATGGTGGAGGTTTGATTGTGCTGTGGAGCTGCTTTGCTGCCTCTGGTCCTGGAAGCATTGAATGTATCAAAGGAATGATGAATTCAGAAGATTACCTATTCATTTTAAAGGAAAAAGGGTTCTCTGTATCAGAAAACCAGATTTGAGAGGAAGGTCTTTAGTTTTTCCGCAGGACAATGACCTAAAGCAGACATCCGGTTGAGAAGGAACAGATGACTGTTTTAAACTAACCAACAACGAATCCTGATCGAAATCCCACTGAATACCTTTGGAAAGACCAGAAATCTGCCATTTCAAAAAGGAATCCTGCAAACTTAAAAGAGCTTGAATGCATAGCAATGTGTTTGTATTATTTCACTATTATGCAAATTTTGTTTTTATTTTCTTTCGTTCAGTACCCTTGGTCATTTCATTAAAATATTTTCATTATACAAAAATGGTTATTTAGCATTTATTTCTGAGGATATTCTAAATTATGTACCTAAAATTCAGGGGTGCCGAAATTAATAGGCGAAAACATAAATTAGGAATCACAGACATGACTGTTTTTTTTCCTTCTTTTTTGTGTGTCATTAATATTTTAACTGTTAGTTTAACTGATCATCTAAGTGTCATTTTGCTGTGCCAGCCTCACATTACATGTCATTAGTATTGAATTAAAGGTACATTCAAATGCATTTAATCCAGACAGACTGGATTAAATGGTCTAGCCCATAGGTCAGACGAGGCGCTGTGGGTCGGTCCCGTACCTGCGGGGACGCAGCACTCAGTCTGCCTCACTGCTTAACTCTCCGCAGACTGGCACATTTCACTATCTGAGCACCTTTCTTCACATCCATTGTATCGGGCTACATCGGGGGGAAGGGAGTTGACGTCAGAACAGGTGCAAGGGTTGAGAATAGGTGGGATGACGGGAGTAGACCAAGAGGTTGAGGGAATGTTAGTCAGGGAGGGTAAAATAAAGGAGAAGGAAGAGAATCAGAAAGATGAGAAAGGAAAACAGAACACCAGTGGAAGAAAACATTGCCACAAGGAAAGAGAGGACAGGAAAACAAGAAAAACAACAGAGGAGATGTAGCAGAAATATGAGAAACATACATGTGAAGGGAGAGGAAAGAGGGGAAAGAAATCATGTATACACAGTCAAGCAAAGACAGATGTGATGGGTGGCAGTTGAAGAGAAAATGGCATCAGAAACATCTACAGTATTTGGGATTCAGAGTAGCCTCAAAAATTATTTGAAAAAATTTTTTGATTTTCTTTTTCAAGTTCCAAAATGGATGGTATTAAGGCACATAAGACAAATTTCTAAATTCAAGAATTTTTACACAACCCTAGTCTCAATTATCGTGATGTGTTAAACCCAATCCTCTGCTACTTCCTGCAGGTAAAATACAAAAACAATGAATGACTGTAATTAATAAATTTTCAGCTCTGATTCAGAGTCTTGTAAGTTTGAGTGATACAGCACACAGTCACAGTTGAAGGACTATAAACTTTAATAAAGGCAAAAAGACACGAGTCATTAATTGAGGTAACCAATACGGAGAGAATGGAAAAATATAACCACTGCAAGGAGCCACAGTCAGGTCATTCAGTCATTAATGTGTAAGAAAGAAACATATGAACTGTGGGTGCAGCTTAGTGATGAACAAAATGATGACACCCTGAGTGGTCTGATGAACTGTGAGCACCAACACCAAAGCAATAACAGCACCGGAGCAAAGTGGCCTCAGTTCTTCCCACTTGCATGCAGTAGATAAACATGAGGCAGAATTACTTAGGTGGAGATTAAGGTTACAGAAGGTCAACATTCAAACAATTAACCAAACACACATCTCACTCTACCCTCTATTATAACAATGCTATTGCGTTTAAGAACATGAGAGCACAAACACAAACGGTGCTCTCAGTCTGTCAGTACTTCATACTGAAGCTCATGCAGGTTAAGCTACATAAGGGCTGTTGGGGAAAACCACCAAGAGTTGAGACTTTCAACCTTACTGCAGCACAGAGTCCCTGTTCACTGCTACTACGTGGATTTAAATCAAACAGGGCCTCAGGTCCATTGCTCCCTGCACGTTTTAATTAATAATCGGAGCCTCAGGCGTTGTGAGGCTTTGAGGCCAACAGAGAGCTGCCTGCAGATCAGAATCCCACCTTGCTGCCGTCCCGGCCCAGGATGGCGTAGTTCATGAACTGCTCAGCATCGACCTCCAGCTCGTTGTCGTCCTGCAGGGAACCCTCTAGGGACATCTCCTGAACCCCCTCCTCACCTGAACCCTTCCCTCTGCGCACAACCTTACGCACAATCTATCGCATCCACACATGTACACAGCCGCACACAGGAGGGTGGGAGAGAGTGATGGGTGGAATAAGAGAATGGGAATAATAAGGCAGTGAAAACAAAGAGTTTGTGAAATATAAGGAAATAGTTATGGAGAAAAAGATCAGTCTTTTTCTAATGAAAAAAATCTCAAATCTGTTCATTTTTTGGAGACAAAAAATCCATGACATAATGGAGTATGCGATGAACACTAATGAACATAAAGTAATGATTATTTGTTTAATAATCATTCTGGGGAGAGATTCTATGAGGGCACCGTGACACTGACTTAAGGGAAACAATGAACGTACCCCATTTTAAGAATACAGAATAAAAACATATCGAAATGGCTAACCTTTTTCGTGACAATGTTTCCATGTTCATCCGTGAACTGTTCCTCGCTTACTTGCTCCCCAGGGAGATCTTCAACCTCATCGCCCTGTGGACGGAAAAGCATTTGCACCCTTAAAAACTATGAAGTCTACTCCCTTCTCCTTGGCAGTACTGGAATTACATTTTAGCATAAAGGCTACAAGATATGACTTTCCCAGTACAGCCAGGATAGTGGAAAAAAATTTAACCCTCAGTAAACAATGGACCTATGGCATGTTAACACAGTTGTCACTGTAGTATAATTATGTGCATTCCCTAAATCCATCCACTAATTGAAAACAGAGGAGTACATGAAAGACAGATGGGTGAGGGGTTAGAGTGTTGTTTGTGGAAGCATGTCAATCCAGTTGTCGGAATCTGTGGAGCTCACTAATGTTTCTCAGCGACACTTATTATTACAGTTCATGAGGTTCATGACAATACTGTTATAGCCCCTAATAACTCTCAGAGTGTCCACACGGCTATTTATAAGCTCAAAGAACGTCCAGCAGCCAGGAAAGAGAGTTGAAGACAAGTATCACTGGAGCTTGCGAAGCTTCTGAATAAAACTCAGTAGGGAAAGAAACATATAGACCTGGAGTCTATACTTGTTGAGCCAAGACAACCCACTTCCATCTGTAACAGCAGAGGATACATTTAGCCACATTCTCAGTAATTTGATAGTATTTTCAGATGATTATGAGATTAGTTATTATTTTGTTTGGATCTGACTCATGATTTTTCTTCATGCCCATCACATTTACATTTCCTCATATACACAGCGTCGTCATTAATCCTGTCTCCTGCGTCACACCCACTCAGTGGCAATAAAATCATTTACCCTTATTACCACAGCCTTGTATTCTGTAGTACTCCTGCATCCTTTAGCCTTTCACCAAACAATGTTTTCCTCCTTCTCTTTTCCTTTCATGACTGTTTTCCTGCCTGTAAATGTTCTCTCCAAATTTCAGCTCGACTCTCCTCCGTCCCTTTCTTTGTACCTTGAGGATGACTCTGCGGCGGACCACCCTGGTGGTAACGTTCTCCTCTTCATCAGCCACCCCCTCAACCTCACCGAGCTCGCGGTCCAGCTGAACGTGTATGTACATTAGCAAGGAACGCACTGAGCCGCTGGCTATGTGGAGGACATTCTGACAGCTGATTACCAGGAAAGCCAGCAGCACAAAGCTGAAGAGAAGCTCAGTCACCAGGGCCCACATTGCCCCTCTAGAATCCCCAGCAGATCAACACAGCCTGCACACAACAATGCACGACTCCGGCTTCACGCCCCTCAGCCTTCTGTGACTCCTGTTTCTCCCGTTGCAGCAGCTCTCTCAGCTAAGAGAGAAGATAATTGCTCCAGTCCTCTGCCTTTTGTCACTGGTTCAATCAAACTTGTTTTGTGTCTTTTAGTTCATATCCTTCCTCCACCAGCTGGGGCAGTGGGCCCTTTCCCCGGTTCTCTATTCCTTCTCCTTCCCACTGTCAGGTCAGGACTACCCAGGCAATGACAAATCCAGGCAGAAGCAACCTTGGGAGGTTTCTATTCCCACCTCTTTCTCGCTCTGACCATGTGACTTGTGGGCTTTAAATACCTTTGGCTGCTCCAGCGTGGCTCTGTGTGCTCTGTAAATGCCCCGTGACTTTCTTCACATACTTGTTGCTCTAGCTAAAAAATATATGTCATTCCCCATGATCCACTCAGCCTTGTCAGTACATTTCTGAAAATCAATCATAAGTCTATGAAGAGACAATTATGCAGCACACACCACTTCCAAAATTAAGCCAAAGTAGGCTCTTTATTCACCCCTATGAGCCAGGATAAAGCCAATATCAAGCCCTGAATGGCCTAAAAGCAACACTCTATTTTTGCTCTCACACACTTCCACTGCAGAGATTGTCTTTTAGAGTGTGATGTGGCTGTGTTCTGCCAGAACGGTAACACATGAGAATGACTGGGGTGGGGATCATGTAACATGAGACAGTGAGAATGCTTTCTATATTTGGCTGGACATGCTGTTTGTGCCCATCTTGGGCCCTAGACTGCCTGTGTGTGTGTCTGTGTGTTTATGTTTGTTTGCTGTCTGGTTCTAGGTTCTGTCATGAATATAATGCTGATCTGAGCTTTAAGTCTGACTTATATGTTGTTGTATGTGCCAAAACAACCTACAAAAAATATCTTTTCAGCACTTTTACTACGGAACAGCATTTCTACTAAAGGAGGGACAAACATTCCTGTTATCTTGGGAGGGGGCTACATCGGGGGGGAAGGGAGTTGAGGAGGAGCAACACACTCACCTGGCCCTTCAGACGCATTTCATCCCAGGCCTTCAGCTCTGGTACTCTGTGCGGGAAGCCCAAACCCTTCTCAAATGGCTGGGTACCTCTAAAGTGCCCCCGTAAGATCTCCGAGTGCCCCATGTCCCTCACAGGCTGAAGCAAGGCCTCCTGGGACAGACAGGACTGGTCTCCATCCGCAGTATTACTCACTGATGACATCATGGTATCCATTGCCTGCCTGGGCTTAGACTGACTGCCCACCCAGGCCTGAGTAGGGTCAGTGACAGGGATCCATCCCGGGCCCGTCTGTTCTTGCAGGTAGGAAAGGAAAGAGCTTCCACCACCTCCGTTTCCACCATTGCCTGACCTGGATGGAGAGAGCGGATCATTGAGGAGGTGGTACATGTAGTGTAGCTAGGTGTAAGGAAAGCAAAATGACTTTTACATTCACTTGGTAATCGCTTCCTCTTCATGGAATTTTGGAACGACTGCAGTTTACCACTGACATTTGCTGACATGCAATAAACTTAAATGGGAAATAATCACAGATTTATTGTTTTGCTAATGGGATTGTGACTTTGTACTGCCACCTGAGAGGCACACAGGGATCTGACTTACCTGTCTCCATTTCGATCTGCAACAGAGCTCAGACCAGGTGACTCACTCAGCCGAGCATACACCCTTTGCTGTCCTGCAACAAGAGAAAGCCCTTCCTCTGAGCATGTTCCTCCTCCTCCTCCTCCTCCTCCTCCTCCATCACCACCAGTAGTGCTGGTGACTGCTGATACCTCAGAACTTGCCTCTGACCCCTGACCATTGTTCAGCCCATTCAGATTGATCCCAGCGATGGTGCCCCCAAGCGAGGCTGGTGTGGCAGTGCTGAGCGAGTCAACGCCCATCTCTGAATCATCTTCAGGCAGCTCAATGGAGCCACTAAGAACCCCACCCCCTCCACTGGCTGCACTGGCCTGACTGGCTGGCCGACCCAGACTTCCATACGGCAGCCCCAGCAGACCTTCTGAATCATCAGCATTGCTGCACTCCAGCGAGGAGTCTTCCACAGGTACCAGGGAAGGGCTGTTGCCCGAGGGCCACACCTGCACATCAGACATCTCCATGAGGGTGTCTTCTTCTGTTGTGGCAATGGGTGCACAGTCCAGACTAGAGACTTCCTGCCAGTAAGGCTCAGCACCCAGTGGGGAGGGCAGGCTGTACTGCATGGAGGCCGGCGAGAGAAGCTCTTCCTGTGCGAGCCCATAACCTGGAGCGAGACAGAGAGAGGCACACTGACACCCGGCCCCCCACCTCGCTCCCCACCTCACACCCTCAGCACCGGGACCCTGGGAGGGGGTAAGTACCCCTGCCCAGGAGCTGGGCATCTAGGGGAGGAGTAGAGGAGGCTGAAGGGACAAATGGGAGAAGAGTGGGGAGGGAGAGAGGGGAGGGCCAAGACAATAGGAGCTGGAAAAAAGATGCACAGAGCTTAGGATAAGAGAGGGCAACTCTTAGAAGAGGGGTTGTCAAGCTCGATCAGCCAGAGCAGCAGCAGCAGCAGCAGCAGCAGCAGCAGCAGCAGCAGCAGCAGACACAGCCAGAAGGACTGAGAGATCGAGACCGAGGTTTGAACCCAGCAGTGACTGATGCTGCTCTGCTGGCTGCCATCTGCAAGGAGAGGGACAGGAATTACTGCCTCTGCCCCCAGCGTGGGGCTGGGACATACACCTGTCCAACAGAGACACACACTTTGTCACACATACACATGCCATAAACAAACACTCTCACTCTCTGTCGCAATACTATCACACACATACACCCACATTCATATATGCATGCATTCAAACCCCTTCAAAAACAGGCAGGTCAATATTGTTGGACTGGAAATTGACAGGCTGGCTAGCATGCATGCAGGCAATCTCATTTTCTCCTCACACACATGTTGGCACGCACATCGGCTCACTCCACACAGCTGCTTAGTCTCTCATTGACAAATATATTTACTAAAATGTACACAGCTACACTCAGTTGGCAGTTTATGAGGTACACCAGGCTAAAACTAATGCAGTCTAATACAACAGTCCTGCATAGCTTCTCCCTTAATGAAGGTTATAATGTTCAGGTTGTGTTTACACTTTTTCTGAGGGGTGTTGATTCAACTGTGTTATCATTATGGAAGATTTAGTTTGTGGTGCTGTTGTACTGTATTGCATTATACAGAGAGGTGTTTCTGTTATTTACTCTACCCTAACTGGTAAAAATATTGTGGATAAAACAGTAAAAAACTGTTTGTGTAGCACAATAGAGTTCAACAGAACAACAGACTGCAGCCTCCAAAATGATCACTCAGTTGAATCAACAGCTCTCTGAAACAGTGTCAACACAAATTTTAACATTATAACCTTCATGAGAGGATTTATTTCAGGAATGTTGTGTTAGATTGCATTAACTTTATTTAGGTGCATCTAATAAACTGCCAACTGAGTGTATATCAACATATAACTTACAGTATTTCTGATATTTAGGCAAACACATGTACTGTTGTGTGGACTTTGATTTTCCTTCTTTTGTGAAAGCCACATGGATGCTGCCTCAACCATATATTTGAATTAGTATTTTAACTGAAGTTATAATAATTAGCAAAATTGCAAACTGTTAATGTGCTATGGACTCAGGTCACTCCTACAAGTGTTTCTTGAAAACCATTTGCAACACTATCTTGTCCTTTTTTATTAGGGCGGACCTGGCATGATAGAGAACAATTTCAAAGTAGCAGCAATGTTATATTTTTTATTGAAATTAAAACTGTATATTGCACAAAAATGTTAATGTTGAAGACTACAGGCTTTACTCTGCAAATATATAACCTGCCTTGTCTTTGTCAACACATCACTTCAAATTAATAATACTGAAAAAGACCAACTAACTTGCAAATTAAGTGAATAGATTATGTGAAAATCTTGATGAATGGCAATTTAGGAGAAGCAAAGTGTTAGTGGTAGTATCACTCCAACACTACAGAACCAAGAAGTATATTAACCAAGGGATGAGACAGGAGATTATGTGCAGGCTAAGAGCAAGAAGAGAAGGCATAGGAGAGAGAGAGGGCCAGAGACACTGAGAGTGTATACACTGTTTAGTGAAGAGAAACTGTAGAGCTGTGCAGGGTGTAACTTGATTCATAGTTGGCAGTACTGCTGAGAGTGCAGGAGATATTTGTAACACCAAGCGGCCAAAAAGACCTCTTCTACTTTCCGCTCTTGCTTTCAGCCTCTCAACTACTGTCATTTGTCTGTAGAAACTATTACTCATAAATATATGTATATAGTATAGTACATTCCCTAATAAAGTTAAAAATGCTATAAAAAAACGACAGAATTCAGCTGTAAAAATAAGAATAAACTGACGCCCTCTTTTGATGTCCATTGTTAATGAAACTCACCTATTTTTCTGTACATCAAGAACAAAGAAAATATTGAGTAAAGTGTAAATTAGATAGTTTAAAATCCTTGTTCCTCATTTATTTGTGTCAAGATGTTTAGGGGTCCCATTGACAAACGCTTGATTTCCCTTTGGCTTCACTTTAATTACCAAATTATATTTGGTATATTTACTCAGAGTTTGAAATGAGTCATACAAAGTGCAGCAAATATAGTATAGCTTTGATAGTATCATCAAAAACATAAAAATCTAAATTCAACTGAATTCAAATTACCCATATTCTCTGAGACCTTATACTACTTTTCAATATGTTACAAATTACTTGCAGATGAAAATATGAGTTGTGACTGTGGCAAAATAATGCTGAAAAAATAACGAGTTTTTCAGTCCCCTCTCACCATGTTTGTAAATGAGGCAATGCCAAACACAGAAAGAGCTTTGGACAAGAAAGAAATTAAGGGTGAAATATGACTAATGTGGCTATGATTGACTGCCCCACCCTAAAGAAATAAATACAGAAAAACAAAGCAGTGAAGCTCACATAGAAATACATATAATGGACATATACTCATTTTGCACATACACTGATAAACTGGACACTGGACACACATATAGTATATGGAAGACACAAAACACTTAAAACTCAAAACATACATAAAAACATTCACATAGATACTCTCACCCAGACGGATTGATGATTTTTACATTAAATAATTAACACATTTACAATAAGGGACAGAACAATTTCAAACTGACACTTGTACAGCTCTCACAAAGACATTAAAAACATATATTTCACACAAAATAAGCCATCGGATGGATACAGTTTACATAGAATCATTGACATACAAAACAACCACAACATTCATACATGAACAGAGCAGACACAAGTCACAGTTCACAAAAAAGGTGTGTTGCCTTTTTTACCCCCCATAGAAAAGATCACTGAGGAGGAACAGACTGCAGGGTCATTGTCAGTATGCATGCCATGCTAAGACGTACGTCTCTCGGTCAAGCAGCATTGGGTGCTAATGCAGTGTTTGAGGCGTCAGCTCCAAAAAGCCAGTGTTACTCCTGCCCCTCATCCCAGCGTATTCATGCAAACACAGGGGGAGATGAGCGATGAAATTCAGCCTTCGTGCACATGCAATCAGTGAGGTCAGGAAAGGAAGAAATGGGAAAAGAGGGAAAGGACAGAGTGGGAAAAGATAAAAGAAGGGCAGCAAAAGAGTAAGGGGAATACAAAATAGGGGGATGAACACAGACAGAAACAGTGAGAGAGAGCGAGGGTCACCTCTCCCCTCCCAGTGGGTGCTGAGTAACAGTCTGTGTGAGGGTTATTTGTCACAGAGTGGACGCTTAAAAAGGCAGGGTTTTCAAGACTACAAAAATAAAGGAAATGCACGACTAGCCGCAAAAAAATAAAAGATAAAGATGTGGGTCAGAGGTCAACATGAGGTCGGCATGAGGTCAAAGTTCGGAGAGGAGTGAGAAGGAGGAAGAGTAGGGCGGCTAGGCTGCAGATGACATGTCCAGAGAAACACAGAGAGAGGGACAGATTCACAGGGAATGAAGACAGGGCTCCCAAAAGGACATTCAGTGCACCAACATTAGCCCTAAAGAGACTCAAACCCCTCCCCATGCAACCACAGGCAGAGAGCATTTAAATGTCCCCTTACAAAAGACTATAAGAAGAGATCTTTATCATTTGTGTATTTTTTATTTTCTAACCTGGCAAACCTTTGCTTACCTACAGTAGAGGTGCACTAGAACTATGAAAGAAAACTGATAAGTAAAACCCTACACACATTGTTTTGACAAAATAGAGGAAAAGACAGGAGGAGATAGGGAAGACAGAATATTGGCTGCGGTATAACTTATTCCTCTGCACTAGAGAATGCTCTCGCTGCTTTTTCTGAAAACCTTTTTGAGTGAAAAAATTTTTTTTTTTACTAATAGTAAAGATTAGATTTCTTTGCATAGAGGACTGAACCTGACTTAAAGTAGTAATTTGATATTCTTGGAGATACACATATTTCCTTTCCTCTCAGAGAGTAAGATAAAAAGATGGATACCACTCTCATGTCTGTATAGTAAATGTAAAGCTACTGCTTGCAGCTGGTTAATTTAGCTTAGCATAAAGACTGGTAACAGTTGCCTACCAGCTCACCATTTATCAAGTTATATCTTGTTTGTTTAATCCGTATAAGAACCAAAGTGGACAAGCATGAGTATATATGTGATAAGTATGTGGCAAATATGTATGTGCTTGACTATTAACTATTCCTTGGCATGGTAATTTCTTGCCAGTAAACCAATAGAGATACTGCACCTGGCCAAAAACAGAGCCTGGATAGAGCTATAGTAGCCATCTCCCCCTGTTTCCAGTCTTTATACTAAACTAAAGTAACTAGCTTGCTGCCTGTGACCTCATATTTAACAGACACTTTTGGCAAGAGAGAGAATTTGGCAAATTTTCCAAATATCTCAAACTTTTCTTTTCACATGAAATGAGTAAATGAATAAATTAGCCTGTGTTACAACTTCAGAAATAACTTCACCATTTAAAAATGAAGAAATCTATTGCACAAGGAAATCAGATAAAATATATTAAACAAAAAAGTATTTCGATTTATTTTAAGGTTGTGGCTTAAAAGTTATTTTCAATTACTTCAAGCATTTATAAATTTATTTTTCATTTCTTTGCCCATTTAATTTAAATTTTAAAATTTGATTATTTTTCAATTTATCTGACCATTTTATTCACTGACTCATTTTATTTATGGCCCAAAAAGTCAGGTTTGGTCTCCTAGTTGGTAGATGTGCTAAATCGGATCAGTAAGTCGTTAACCCATTGGACATAAGACATAATATCCAGGTGTTAAAAGTGCCACCCTGTTTTTACTCGGAGCATCAAAGCAGGAACGGCCTTTGGGAGGCAGGTAGCCAGACGGATAGATGGAGAACATAGGTACATAGTTATCAGATTCACTGAAGCTGTGATCTGAACTTCTCTCTCCTTTCACCCTTTGACCCTCATGGTCATATCTGTATGCATTGTTACATCTGTGATTATTGCTCCAGTTTTCACACAGAGGACTTGTCACCAACTCATTCCCTACACTGGGTACAGAGAAGAGAAGCCCTTCCAGTAAGAAGCAGGGCTTGCACCAGTCAAGAGTTGAAAATGGAGTCAATAAGATGTAGGTTATGCATGTGTGAAGGTTACCATGAAGAAAAGGAGTAAAAGATTGAGGACTGACAACTGGCAAGAGGGCCAGTTATGCTAGGCTATACTTATGATCTACATGGACTGATCATGTATGACAAGGCATTGTTTTATAGAAAAAAAATCCCTAAGCTAAAATGTAGTCCATTTAAATTTAAATATACACTGTCATCAAATACTATGGGCTGACTGATCTGGTAATTCAAAATGAGCATACATCTTAACCACCACATACACAACATTAGACACAGTATTAAAACTATAAGTTTTTAGGATAGGAGAGTTTATTTGTCTCTACGTGAAAAAACTACATGACTCATAGCTTGGGTGTTTTGCTCAATGGCTCCTCTGTAGGGGGTTCTGAACCCCAACCATTCACCATTTAAGCTTACTTTTCTGTACACTTCACTGCATTTCTGTATTACCTACAATCACAGGAAATAAATACAGTGTAAAATGTATAACCAAAGGCACTACAGAGGATGTAGTACAGTAGGAGTGTCCTGAGTCCCTCTGCATGTTGCTGGGGTAAAGTCCTGCAAATGTTTGATGTTTTACAGCAGCTTTCATACACAACAGCATCATGGGGAATAAATAAGAAAGACATGGGGACAACAGAATTTAGAGGGACACAAACTTTACCCTCAGGGGATTTTAGGGAAAGAGGATGTATGTTTATTGAAAAAATGTAGTTCAGGGTCAAGGTGAAAGGAAATGGGGAAGGGGCTGCACTGTAGGATCTGGGGAGGGACCTTACCATTGGTCATACCAGGGGACAAGTGGTCTCTGTCATTGTGTCGGCGTCTGCTGAGATCATGGGAGCCTTGTCTTGCAGGCTGAGGTGGCTGGCCCTCCAACATGCTGACAATGTCCATACGGTCAATACTCTTCAGAGCTGTGTACAAGCTCTCCACTACAATGAAGGAGACACACAGGCAAACAAGGAGAAAGGGAAGAAGGAGAGGGGTTCCCAGGACAAACAGCGATACAATTACAACACCAATCTATCTGTGACTGGATTAAAAAGGCAGGCACACAAAGAAAAGGAGGGGATGAGAGAAATCCCAGATCTCATATACCCACTCTTGGCCCTCTTGCCCTCACGGGTGGCCCACAGGTTGAGCAGGGCAGAGCTTTGCTCCAGCAGAGAGTTTGGATTCTCCACACGGATCTTATTGATGTCATCCACACTGAGCTGAAGCTCACGTGCCAGCTCTGTTTAGAAAATGAGATGGAGAGGATCAAGTAAGCAAGGGAAATATTTATATCATTTAGCCTAAGAGTCATGCTGCGATAGCATGGACGGTCTTGTTATGGAAATGGTACACTGCTTCACAGTAGCTCTAACCTGAAGAGGAAGAGCATTCTGTCTGTAAAATAGCTACGGCTCTTGGCAGAAAAACAAAAAATAATTAGTTTCATTGGCTTGTTGCCATGTTATGGCTTTGTTTAATCAGCAACGAGCAAGGCAAGCTTGTTAGACATGAAGTAAACATTGATGATTTACAGCACATAAAAATGGATACAGTACATGAATCTATATCATATGTTAGTATATTGTATTAGTATATAGTATAGTAGTTTACATAAATATGAATAGATATATGTAGGTATTTTACCAGCCCAGCTCAGACCCAGCTGTTCCGCAATCACGGCCATTTTCAGCTCCGTCCTCTCCATGGCACTCATCGATGCTGCAGAAACCAGAGCACATCTGAACCTTCAACATCTGAGTCTATTAAATGTAAAGTTGAGATAATCCCCGCAGCACACGATTCATGTGACAGTGCTGTGGATAAAGTAGTATGATGGGAAAAAAACAGTGAAAAAGACCAAGAGTCTCATACCCATTGCAGGCTCATTTAGGGCACTGTATCTTTCTCTTAAAGCCAGTGGGGTCAGCGTTCTCCTCCGGTCTTCACTCCCAATAATCTGCCAGTCACAAGCAAAACCCCACTGAGGTCAGACATCTCAGGGAAAAAGATCCTAAAGAAATACACCTGATGTGTCTTGTTAAAGTAAGTTAACTTTGAGGGCTTTACTTTGATACACGGAGGCATTGTAATGTTGAGGTTACACAGCACATGTTGGTTGTCCTCATACTTGGTGGACTTGCGCAGGAAAGACAAAAATCCAGTGGGCTCTTTACTGCTGTCTCTCACCTTAGATACACAGACACAAGGAAAGCAATGAAGACACTTACATATGTACAAAAGAGACAAAGAGGGTGGTGTAAAAGGGGAAAAAAGAATATAAAAGTCTGGAAATATCTGTAAGATAAGGGCGAACGGTAACACCTTAACAGAGACAGGGAGGCGATTATCTCTGAAGGCCTGGAAGCTGAAGCAGCGAGGCTGCTGGGTGGCCTTCCTCACTGGCACGAGATTTCCTGAACACTCCAGGTGAAGTGGCATTCCCTCCATCACCTGCAAGATGTGACAGAACCATTAGCCAAAATGGACAGAACCTAGAGTAGAAACGCACAGCAGGGCCCAAGCGGTACCAGTGCATGATGCCATCATAGTCAACGAACCTCGAGTAACTTCTATTTCAGTCTAAGGTGTTTGCCATGGATTTTAAATACTTCGTACTTAGAAATACAATCGTATCCCATCAGTTTTACACACTGTCCTTGTCTCTGAACTGACCTCTATGTCTCTGCTGCGAGCCACCTCTGTGAAGTTCTCGTGTTGTTCCAGGGTTTTATCCATCTTGTCGTCGGTCATGCAGTAGCAGCGCAGGCGGCCCTCACGGAGCTCGTTCATCTTTGCAAACACCACAAACTTGGCCATGTAGGGTACAGCTGACAGCTCTCTGTAGAGCAGGTTGGCAAAGGATACGGCCTCAGCTGTCCGAGGACAGTCTGCCAGCCAGAATCTGAGAGGAAACAAGGACATTTCATCACAGTATTGTTCATAGATCTTTGTCTTTTAGAATAAAATTCGAGCTGATTGCTAGAATGATTTGAGAGGCAAAGAGTTATATTAAACTTAGTTTTATGGTGTGATGGCAGATATATTTTATGAGCTGCCAGCTGAACTTACCGTGCTGACACATTAGTTGTGAAACTGGCACAGTCATTAGCATAGATAAGCTTGGTCGTGCCAGTGATGTCCTCCCATTGGGCTGGAGCAGTGCCACCTGGGAATCGGGCAGGATGAGAAAGGTCGAACTGGTTAATCTAGCTTTAGCAAAGGTCATAAAGAAGAAGTCTCATGGTGACAGTTTTTGTGAAAAGTAAGAACAGAAATTTTTTCTTATCCAGCTATGGCACTGACACTGACGTCCCCAGTGCAAATCGCCAATTTTGCCTCATAAATCTTTCCTTGCCTTGGAAGGAAACTACTCCCGTCAACACAAACACACACACAGACAGACACACACTAACACACACACACACACACACTTACTCACCCACCCACACAACTCCGAGTCATGGCATGCAGTACCTATGACAGAGCAAAGCAGACGCAGACTGGTGGTGTCGCCCTCCCCAGAGTCTCGGGGGCTCTCCCTCCAGGATGGGGGCAGGGGTATACGTAGGCCGATGGGTCGGTGAAATTTGCGCCGCCGAGGCTCCACAGTGACAACAGGGCTAAAGTTTGCCTGGTTACCAAGCAACTTTGCAACCAGCTCATCTGGAACTGGCTGAGCCTGAGTTCGAAATCAAACGATGGAGAAAGGGGGATGTGTAAGATGGGCATAGGTTTGATGAAGTGGTATGAAGAAGTGAAATTAGACAGAGGAGAAAAACGTGAACAGGCAACGGAGATTTAAAAAAATGTTGGGATAACAGAATAGCAGTTAGAATGAGATGATTGGAGGTAGATGATGGGGAATTGGATCAGCAAAGAGAGGACAACCAAGTAGGGAAAAATTAAAGATGAAGAGAAAGAGAGAGAGAGAAAGAGAAGCCCAGAGTGATTAAAATACCTCATGGTTTAAACAGTGCACCTGAAAAGACAATAGCAACACAAATTGGTTGTAGGACTTAATAATTATTTTTTATTGCAAAACAAGATTTGTGTTAACAATATGCTTTTACAATCATTAATTAAAAAAAAGGATATCAAAGAAAAAAAAACCCTGTGGTTTTTCACAAGGCCATTCAGGACATGATTACTGGACCAACATTCAAGTTAAATAGATATGTTCTTGATGATGATGAAATAGTTCAAATAAAACTTTAAAAGGAAATACTAAAGATTAAAACTATGTCTATTTTACTTACATTCAGTTATATTGACTATTTTCAGCCTAAAGGTTACAGCATGTGGTAGCAGAGTTAGTTTACAAGTATAGAATATTAAAATATTTATCTTTTCATAGATTCATTCATGTGTCTAAAGGACAGTTGTTGAACCAAAACACAAAGTAAAAAGTCCATTCATACTATATCATACTGTCATTCTGGTTTACTGAAACATTGGAATTACGAGTTTCCAGTTGATAACTAAAATTCATACATTTCTGACATAAATATTAATGAAGGATTTTTAATCAGATTTTTTTTTGTTACGTTTTTTTAAAAACAGTAATTAATGAGTTCAGAGTCTTGAACTGGAATTTTAAACAGTGGGTATAACCTGTCAAAATTAAATTACATGCAAATGAAAACCTTGAAATCTCGAATCAGCAAATGTGAGAAAATGGTGCACAATTATGTAACAACTTATCCACACTGCAAAGAAGCATGAGGCCAGAAAATAAATGTGGTGTTTAATGTATTTTTTGTTTAGAAACCCTAATAAATGTTTGAAATTACTAGAAACTCACTGTGTCGAAATAAAGAACTCCTTATGGATGATGACTGGATTGTTGGTATTCAGAGAGTGCGATCTGCAATTTAGCCACATTCTAACAGTGAAAGGTCTAAAGAAATTGTATCATTACTTCTTTGACTTTAGGTTTTCCTTTTGAAACAGGATGTTGCTGCAGGACATCAGGACATTATGCATGTGTAAAGAGAACCAGTTTGATCTGATAGGATGGGCAGAAAGATGACATTGCTGACAAAATCTGTACTGAAAGGTAAAGGATCCCTATTAATATGTCCTCTTAAA
This sequence comes from Istiophorus platypterus, assembly GCA_016859345.1. NCBI lineage: Eukaryota > Metazoa > Chordata > Actinopteri > Istiophoriformes > Istiophoridae > Istiophorus > Istiophorus platypterus. Next base: position 14,432,774 of record CM029115.1, read on the forward strand.
GTATTTGCTGTATAACTAAGTGTGGTAAACTGTGATAAAAAGTATTTCTCTTGTCTTTGGTGTGTATGTCTGAAGAAACCTGAACCTAAAACCTAAATATTGTAGCTGCACAAATAAAAAGGGGCTAAAACTTTAACCAAACAGTTTTACAACTACAATTAAAAAGGGCTGAAGCTCAGGTGCTCAGCTGTCTTTCCTTTATGTGCGAGGAAACACTTGAATTTTTTTAAAAAAGAAGGCTTCAACCCACTTTTTTAGACATTCATGATACCAAAACCACTGGATAATAAGTATAAACTCAAACACAGACTTTCCTGGCTAGACTACGAATGCAGCAGATTTTACATCAAGCAATGTTTGACTTAGGTATCTCAAATTAATGTGTTAAATATACTAAATACAGGGCTTTTCGAGTGACATAAATACATTAGTAAAAAAAAAAAAAAGGACATCACTGAAGATAAAACAAATAACATATCAGCACTAAATGAGCAGTCCACAGCTGTATAAAGGTGCCAAGTGCATGCATGTGTGAAATAAAAGAAAAAGGCCACACAAAAATATGAAGGCAAAATAAACAGAGAAAAGAAACTAAATCAGGAAAACTTGGAACAAGTGCTGATATAAGGTCATTCCAAAATATATCAAAATACATCCAACATGCTTTTTCCCAGGCAAAACAGGCATTAACGATTCTGTCTTTCTTCTCCTTCCTTCTCCACATCGTCCCATCTCACCTGCAGTCCCAGGCGGACTCGTTTGGTGACTGCCGTCTCAGGAAAGGTGGCCTGTACCATCGGCACCAGTTTACTTGTCAGCGAACCTCCCTCCGGACCAATCAGGTCGCTCTCTTGCTGGACGCGTGAAACAACAGCGAAGTAAAGGGGGAAGTCGGTAGAGATGATGCGGCGAATTCGCTTCTTGCCGAGCTCCTCTTGACTTTCCAAATCTGGGTAGAGAAGAGAAGGTTCATTTTCTTATGAGGTGATACCAGCCTGTGACAGTTTTTTTGTGTTGGTCTCAGATCAAACATGAGGCGTTCAAACTCTCTTACCCTCATCCATCCCGTTGAGGATCGTTTCTAGCACCTCGTCCCCGTAGCGATTGCGATGTTCTTTCCAGACCGAGCCATTCTCGCTCCTGAGCACCACAAGCTCCCGGTCACCACGTCCCAGAGCAGCAAAGTGGGGGATCTCGACTATCACTGGTCTGAACAACACCACACAAATGTGAAAGAATATTCATTATTTACCAGAAAAATATAACATATTAAAAAAGGGCAATGAAACAAAGTAAAGGGGTATTGGCTTTTATCAGTGTCGGGGGGGGGTGTATTCTACTACTATTGAGTTTGGACAAACATGAAGAATAAGAAAACATTGTCATAAGTTGCTCTATTTTAATCACAATGTTGGGAAGATGATGCAAAACATCATTACACTATTCGCTGGGTATCATAGTTTCATCAAAAAAAAACCCACATTTAATAACCTAATCCCTTAAGTCAAATGTAGTAACATACCAACTTTTTAATTTACTGAATTCAGTCATTATTTTTCATTCATTTAGAAAAAAAGAGAAAATCATAACTATTTCAAGGTGTGGACGAATGAAAGAAAGTTTCATTTGCTGGCAACACTTTATTGTAAGCCCCCCTTTTAGCATTTATAAACAATAAAAACATGTAAGAGAAGTTTTTGTAACAGTATGATGTAGTTCTAAGGACATGCAAGAGTTTATAAATGTTTTTATTAACAAGCATAACTCCTTCTGTGGACACCCATCAGTGAGGCTGCTATAAAAAAAATATTGTAAAATGTGTCCTCAAGTTATGAATACTGAGAAATACTTGACATCAATAAACACTTACAAATGTCCTTAGACCTGTATACAACTACATTATATTGTGTAAATGACCATTAATTAAAATTTCAGATACTGCTTATAAATACTAATTAGGGGTAACTAAAGGGAAAGTAAAGTGTTACCCTGCGGCGTACTCACCCCAGGAACTGCATGCCGGCTGGGCCCAGGGAGATGATCCTGCTGGCCAGCCCCTCTCCCTCCACCAGTGGAGGGGGGCTGGTCAGCTTCTGTGGCTTCACCAGGCGGCAGGTGATTCGGGTGGGGGCTGCACAGGTCCGTGGAGGTATGATGACACGCAGACCATTGTGCCTGCTGCCTCGCATTGAGCCACCCCGAGCATCTACCATAAAACTGACCAGGAACCTGTCATTTGTCAAGGATTGTTATGATTAGCTGCCAGATCAGATGCTAAACAGTGATTAAGTGAAACAGGTGGTTTTCTTCTGCATTTTGCCGTGCTGACCCTGTGTGTATGGGACTGGCAACTGGGCTGACATTGTCTGACGTCTCGGTTGCTGGGCTGCTGGGAATCAGTGAATCCTCGTCATATTCTTTGGGCAGTGGAAGTGGAGTGTGTAGCTACAACAGAAAGAAAAACTGTTCATGACATTCTCAAAAGAGCACTGTTTAACATAATGTTTTATATGATCCAAAAGTGTATCACTTACACTACCATCTGGTTATTGGAGAGGGCTATGATAAAAGATTATGATTATGTACTCAAGTGTTTTTTTGTTTTTTTTTACAGTGGATAATGGAGAAGATAAAACATTAAACTTTATAAACCATCAAGAAAGGGATTCTCATTTACAGCAATGTCATGTTGCCAAAAAAGGTGAAACTAAAATAACTGCATCATGTTGCATGCTTTTCGAGAAAGTCACCTAAAAGTGTCCCTTTTGAAATTTTAATAAAAACACAATTAAAACATGTGACTTGATTGTGAAAGTTGATTCTTGACCTTGGAAATACTTTGATGATAAAAATGCAGTAAGCGGACCTTAACCTGAGGTCTGCTTGCTAGCTTGCTCCTGAGCTTTCAACTGCATCTCACAATCTTCATCAGCAGGTCAGTAGTCATGGTGACTGAGAACTAGGCAAACTTTATTCCACTAAGAAAGACTGTGACATGCAGTAAACTCTGAAAAAGGACAAGTAAGTGGACCTTTCGTACAAGGGGCACTCCACTGATTTTGTTAGAGTGACATCACTTGAGTCATTTCAGCTTGGGCTTGGAGACGATTCATAAGAGAAATCCTGCTTTGCACTAAATTGCTGGAGAACCCCTTTAATATCATCAGTTTACAGTGCGTTAGTCATGCTGCTGTGTACAGTACCTGATCTATTTCATGTTCTTTCAGGATGATGGTCTCTGGAGAAACGCGGGGGATCCGGGGAATGGCTGGCGAGTAATTTCTGTTGTATGACAACAGAAAAACACAAGTCAGATAAGATTCTCTACATTTCACCTCCTCCCAAGTGCTCATCCCTGGTGTTTAGTGAGTGTTTATGTTGTATCCCCATCTATCCATACACCTATTAGCCTATGGCTACCAGCTTGGCTCTCTTCCTTTGCTTCCCAGCCCAGCCCCCCTTACGCTGTGCCCAGCCCTCTCTCGTACTCCAGTGATTTCTTGGGGGAGAGGAAATCGTCATCATGGTCTTTCATGTCATCCATCTTCATGTACCTGGCCCCTTCTGTCCCCAAGAGCTCCTCTCCTTCAGAGAACAACATGCCAAAGAGAGCGAACAGACCGTGGTCAGGTTGGTGAAACAGCACAAGAGAAAGAGAGAAAGAAAAGAACAAGATTGTTAACCAGAGGTTAGAGGGGTTGTGCAACATGATAACCCAGGATTTAGGTGATGGAGCCTGGATTTTTAAGGGTTAGACTGGTGAAATGATACATTTATGACAATGATCTGTAAACTGATCTTTCTGTTAGTTAATGGAAATGGAATTAATGCAGACACTTCTACAGCACATTAGACACTCAAAAAAAAGAGGGAACAATGCAGCAGCTCACTTTAATCAGTTGTAGTTTCAGGCTGCTGAATGCAAAGTGTTGGATTCAGCAGCCCTAAACATTACTACGTTGAAATAAGAGAGGACACATTATAAATGTAGTCTAAAGTTTTCAAAAACTCACAAAAGCTCAGAGACAACAGCATTATAGATTTGGACTGAGCACTGTGTATGGGGGCAAGCATGCATCATCATAATCTCATTTCAGAAACATGTTGTCTAGTGAATAAACTGTTACTGAGCTTGAAGTTTCTGCCTCTGAGAGTGATGTATGAGCAGACTGCTCTAAAACACATGATTACAAACACAGACACAAACACAAAAGCATCAAGACACTACAACACACATACCAAACCTACAAGCTGTGTTTTACTCTACTTTGAAAGCAGAGTACTCGTATATCTTCTCGTGTGCAGAGGTGGGTTTTGATTACTTACCCCCCAAAACTTGCAGTAATTTTCAAGCATTCACCAGTGAGTCTTCCCTGTGTGCATTAATTTGTGACCTTATCAGCACAGCTTGTGTGCTTGTGTGTCTGTATGCGCAACAGAGGCAAAGTGATATTGTAGGTGTTATTACGCTATGTTTGACTATGTGAGTGCACTTCCCACAGGTTCATTTGAGTCAGCTCATGTCCTGGATATTCTCTGTCTTGTGTACTATGCATGTGTGCCACACTGAGTGAGCCGAGTGTCACTATATGCAAGTGTATGCATTGGATAACCTGCCAGTATCATTTTCCTATTCCGGATATGAGATGTGTCTAGAAGACAGCAACTCAGCTTCTTTCTATTTTTAGAGAAACAGTGACAATCTGTCAGTTAAATTATCTGGGGACTAAAATATCAAGACATAATGTCCTCTGACATCATTGTCAGTGCTGTTGTGAACTAAAGGCATTGAAAATTAAACCTACAATAAGTTGTTTTTTTTCCAAGCTGTGAACTATGGGCTGACGTATGATCAATTTTAAGCTGAAAAGACAAACTTGTTAGCAAACAGTTGTTTATTTACACATCCAGCACATACAGGGCAACATTAAGATTTATTTGGCTTCATTTTTCTTTCAACTTGATGAATATAAGTCCAAATTCACTTTGCTTTTAGCTCTGTTTTTGGTCTCTACCAACTCCTTTTGGAAGTTAACTGTTAATTCTCGACTATATTCACTAGCTAATTGCTAACTTTTTGCTGTTTGATGCTGTTTGATGCTGGGAAAGAAGTGTACAGTTGGTTATTAGAGGTTTTCACCAAAAACAGCTGTCTGTTGCAACTGAAACATTTTGAGAACAGTGAGAGAGAACCGAAAACATAACATCGCAGGTCGGAAAACCATAACAGCTGAAAGCCTCTGTAAGCCTCTGCTGAGGGTAACTGTAGCGCTCAGTGATAATTCTAAGAACAATGCACATCTGCTCTCAGATACCAGTAGTCACGTCAGTCACGGTAATATGAAAATGTTGATTATAATATCTTTAACCATTTTTTTGAATACACCATTCTCCTGTAACTCCCAACCTAACAACTCCTCACCAATCAACAAAGTTTACATGGCAGGAACACAAGATGGAGACAGATTTAAATGCAGCCACTAATGTAGACATACATATCAAAACAATGATTACAGAGCAACACTTACACAAATCACCTATTACTGCTAAAGCTCACTGAGCATTTTTTTAACCAAATGTTCAAATAATTTGATTTGATATCAATAACATTGGATTAAATACTTATAGGGGTGGTGTGTATGTACTGACTATAACATTACAACTGTAAAAACACGGACTGCTGTCATAACATGGAGGAAAAAAGACGCCTGTAGAGTTAGAGGATGAGGGTGTTATTAAAGGCACATATAAAGGTTATAGACATGGGTGCTATGGGTACATGCCAATGAGAAACCAGAGCCACCATCACAGTGAGCACCACTACAGAGGGAACGAGAGAGAGAGGCAGGGAGATAAAGATGGAAAGAGTGAGCTTGAAATGGAGCCACAGACTTAGTACAACGACCTATGAGTGTCGCACAAAGAGAAAAAGACACGTTCGTACCTAATGTTAGCTGTGCAATTCCTAAAAAAGGGCAAAAGGAAATAATGAATATTTATCTGAGCCGTTTCGAACATCATAAAATCAGCCTAGTAAACATTAAGTAATATTTTTGTAACACTGACGGTCCATCACACATTGTTTCTTACTGTTTTATGTGATTAACAATAATTTTATTGCTCTACCTTCGTCCTCTGACACATCTAGAATCTCATCCACTGTTTCAGGGAAACTCATGCGATGTTTCTCTGTGGTTGTCTGCAGGACACAAATGGAAAGAACCAATCACACATATGACAGCTAGAGAAAAGGTTCTCAGCTTGAATTATTTAATAGTAGTTCCATGAGATTATCATGGCCACATAACGCCACTACTGTACTGAGAGGCCATAACAGAATTCCTAAACTTCTTACCATGGAAACTGTCTCTTCGGTGACGAGCTTCAAGACGTCAATCACAGAGATGTAGCCCAACCTCTTAGCAATGGCTAGCGCTGAAGTGCCATTCTAACAGGGAGAGAGGAGCAGATTTACCAAATCACTGAAGTACAAACTTTTTAATGAGCTTAGAGAAAGAGGTGGCATAATCATGCTCACTGTAGTGGTCTCGTTCGGCTGGGCCCCATGCTTCAGCAACAGTGTCACAATGTCCGTGTGTCCCTGCTGGGCTGCCTGATGAAGAGGAGTGTATCCAAGCTGGAAGATTGAGAAAATACAAGACAAAAGAATCCATATGTATACGTCAACTTGGGCACTAGGAAGTTGTGATGGAAATTTTTTACAATTTTCTGACATTTTTAAAGGAGAAACAACAAGCTGACCTTATCTTTAAGCCAACCTCTCTCGAATGAACTGTATTTCCATTTCTAACACATTTGTGCACATATATTCATATAAATAGAAATGGTCAAGCACCAGGTTAAACCTGCAACTGTTCCTGAATTAAACAGCAAAATGTTTTTGAAACAAGTTACTCCTACCCTCCCATATGTGCAAAATTATCTACAGGAAACTTTGCTTCTAAGATTCATTTTTGGAAACTAACTACACAGGCTCATACGTCACATTTTAAAGAGGTAAAATACCCTCATTCCAATAAAATATAGTATAAAAAGGTCAGTGTTAAAAGCTGGGGAAGCCCTCTACATTCATGACCCGTGCTTTTAAGCCTAATTGTATCTATTGTTGAATGGGACAGAAACAGATGACACTGTCTAGCTCTGTGACATGCGCCCAAGCTAATTTTGTTGCAGTTTTATCTAAAACCAGAGGGGGGCACTCACCCGTGTTTTGCTGTTGACATTGGCCTGTTGCTGCAGGAGGAACTTCACCATCTTGATGTTGCCATAGTGACATGCTACGTGGAGAGGGGTGTAACCCATCTGAGAGAAAAGAGAGAAAAATATCCTGTTTAAGTCTTAAACGCAAAAACATCAAAGTCACATAACTTAAGTGTCTTAATGACCTTTTAATTTGACTACATTATGTAGATTTGATCCTGTTTGAGACTGAATGTCTCATGAATATTACATCGACTGCTGGTTAAAATCGACACAGTACAATTATTTTTATAAAGAGAGCGATGATAAAATTTAGGGAGCAATTAGGAAAGAGAGAATACAGCTGTTTCTTGTGTAGAGGATAGAAAAATAACAATACAACCAATTATAACACTTCTGCATTAGAATAAATACCAGCACAGGAGCCCTACAACAAATAGTACCACTTAAAAGGTTCTCAGCCTGTCAGATAAGTGTCATCTTTTGAGGCTGTAGTTTGTGGTGCTGTTGTACTGTCCACATTGTAGAATTCTACACATAAATCTAGCATTAAGTATTATCTATATTAGTCTTATTCAACTATGTTAAAACACAGCTGTAAAACCAATGCACAAGAGATCTAAGGGATCTGAACTCCTGCAGGGTCTGCCATGTATTGGTGGTAACATAACTCTCTGCCATTAGATCATCAGTCTATTTATGCTACAGAAATTAGAGACTCTCTGCTAATGCACAAGTACTTTCTACATCTTTAATAACACTGACCTCTGTTTAAGGTGAAACTTTCTTAACTTGAGTTGTTCAGACTATTTTTTGTTGTTTTTTTTTTAAGTGGTCTTACCCGTGTGGCAGCATAGACTGACGCGCCCTGCTTCACCAAGATATCTGCAATGCCAACATGTCCCTCCTGTGCCACCAGGTGAAGTGGGGTTAATCCACTCTGTAGGCATAGAGGTCAAAGGGCGAACGTCAAATATATCACGGTACAAACCAAAGCCATGCATACATATACATATGCAGTTCTTGCCTTGTTGCCGAGGTTGACGTTTGCCTGTTTGGAGATGAGCAGGGAGACCATGTCGGGCCGTCCTTCCTGCGAGGCCAGGTGGAGAGGAGTGACTCCCTGCAGTGACTCGGCATTGGCCGAAGCTCCGTACTGCAGCAGGCTGTTAGCCACCTCCACCTGGTTCTGCTTAGATGCTATGTGGAGGGCAGTGTAGCCGTTCTGGAGCACAGAAATAGCAGTAGTGGTCAGAAAAAAAAATTATGGGTCATTCAGGATTAATTGTGTGTGGATTTGTGTTTTTTGCCTTTACCCTGGCAGCACTATGCGGTGACCCTCCCTTGCTGACAAGCAGGTTAACAACATCCAGGTTGTTGTGATGTACAGCGACATGCAGTGGAGTCAGACCATTCTGTAAAAACAGAATCAAAACTTGATCAGAATGTGTTACATCATACAATGCTTTTTATATCTTTTGATGCTTCCTCCATACATCCAAGACTTTTATGTTTTTCTTACCTTCCCTGCAGCATTAGGGTTGGCTCCTCTCTCCAAAAGCAGCTCTGCTACATCTACCTTGCCATACTTGGAGGCCACATGCAGCGGAGTGAAGCCTTTCTATAGATGAACCAGCGGGAATTGGGACAAACTATTAGGACAACAGAGGCTAAAAGTCCAAATTATTTCAGGTCTAACACTGGTTACAGTAGGCAGAATGGATACTTTACCTTAGTCATCTTGGTCTGCTGAGCCTCCGTGTCCAGTAGGATGCGGACAGTTTGTACATGACCTTCCCGGGCAGCGATGTGTAGAGGCGTGTGTCCGGCTGTGGTGGTGGAGTTGGGGTTGGCTTTGTGCTCCAGCAGCAGCTTCACAAGCTCCTTGTGGCCCATCCGAGCCGCACAATGCAAGGGTGTTTGGTCATCCTGGTCAGGGAGGATAGAGTAATTATGAAATGTTTCATAACATATAGAAAACCTGGAAAGAAAAGTTTTCAACCATCTCATTTTAATTTCTCAGCTTCTTCACAGTGATCTTCACTAATAAATGAGGCTGGGGTGTGTAGGAGGGAGATTAGCATGTAGAAACAGAGATTTGTCTGCTTCATCAGGCAGGAATCAGTTGCTAAACTGATTCAGATATCACAAAACAAAATGAGGCTTTTATCTAATTTCACATATGTCTATGTGGAGTCCATGGATAAGCAGATTGTGCCGTGTGAAACCTCTACCTTGGCCTTGGCGTCCACGGGTGCTGCATTCTGCAGTAAAAACTCTGCCACATCATAGTGTCCCGCCCGAGATGCCATATGGAGAGGAGTCTCCACTTTCTGCTCATACACAAACACACCAACAAACACTTTAACAACAACGCTACAATATTCTGCAGTTTTGTATGTGGCCCTTTGAATTTAAGTTGGAAACTCACCACATTGGAGGCGCTGGGGGAAGCTCCTTTCTGCAGCAGGATCTTCACAATGTTGAGATGACCCATGAATGATGCCACATGCAAGGGGGTCAGGCCAGACTGTACAGGAGAAGAATTATAAATGGACTCTAAGTAATAAAGCATCTAATTACATTTACTTTAAACCCATTTTTTAGATAAATTATTCTCATTTCCTTTATTCCTTCCTGATTCCTCACCTCAGTCACAGCCTCTAATGATGCTGAGTGTTTGAGCAGGAGATCCATCACACGCATGTGGTTCTTTTTGCAAGCAATATGCAAAGGAGTGAAGCCATTCTGTATAAACGATGGAGAAATCATCATCATTCATATATAAGCAACTTTGTCTTCCTGGAATCGACAAATTAGCTGTGTGTTCATCTAAGTGTTTGTCACTGACCAGTGCCCGAGAGTTGGGTTTGGCCCCTTTGTCCAGCAGCACTTTGGCCATGCGATGGTGGCCGCAGTGTGCAGCCACATGCAGAGGGGTTAGGTGGTCCAGTGTGATGTCATCAATCTCTGCATTGTACTGCAGAAGCTGCTTGACACAGTCCATGTGGTCGCCTTGCGCGGCCATGTGGATTGGAGACAGACCATTCTGCAAAAAGGAAAATGCACTGACTCTCTTATCCCTGCTAAAAGGGGAGCGAATTGTCTTGTAGAGAAGGAAACTAAATTAAGAAGAGACAGCAAGAGGACTACAGGGTTTTATTTGTCTGTCTGGTGGATTGCAAACCTTCGGTTTAATTTACTTAGGGCTACAAAAAGAAAATGCACACTGAAGCTCAGTGATCTACATGTATGACCAAAGAAAGCCAAAGAATTTTCTTTACTTGTATCTACAGGATCTGGTTTACCTTAGTCTTTGCCTGGATGGGGGCCCCATGGTCCAGCAAGATCTCTATAATCCTGACATGACCATTTCTGGCTGCGCAATGCAGAGGAGTCAGCTCATCCTAGAAAGAGACGATTGTTAGTTATTCGGTTAATGGTGCATCAGAGATATTAAGTGAGTCAAAGAGTTTAGGAAACAGTAGGACAGATGTCTGCTGTACCTTCGTCTTGGCATCAATCTGCGCCCCTCTGTCCAGCAGGAGTCGGACCATGATCACATTCCCCCGTCTGGATGCAATGTGCAGAGGAGTGATGCCGTTCTGCAAAGAGATACAGATGCACTTAAACACACACAAAGGGAACAGAATTCAAGGACAAGAGATTAACCTCCTAATCGTTATTCCGTACCTTTGGGGTGAAGTTGACATTTGCTCCTCTATTGAGCAGCAGTTGAGCTACATTCAAGTTTTCATAGTGTGCAGCAATGTGGAGGGGTGTGAATCCAGTCTGCAGGGACACATCAGGGTGAGAACACATCACTCTCATTGCCTTTGTACTTCAGAAACAAAGAAGACAAGCCAGGACACCAAACACTCCTACTGTACATCATACATATGTGTCATTACATCTGCAGCCATCCACACACACACCTTGCTGAGTACATCAGGATTGGGGTCATTCTGCAGAAGCACCGCGGCTGTTCGTGTATCGTCGTTACGGGCTGCAATGTGCAGCGCCGGGAGGCGGACCTTTCCCTTGGTGCCATAGTTGATGAGCAGCGCTACGACATTTTCATGTCCCTGCTGAAGAGCCACGGCGAGAGGAGTAAATCCATCCTGAAGCACACAGGAAAGGGTTAGAAGGCTGCTTTACTCACAGAGAGAATATTGGAGAGGTGTAAGGAGAGATGCTCATGAGGACAAAACAGAATGGAAACACAGCAAGTCTGGATCAGCGAGGATGGAATTGAGGAATTTGGGAGATTACTCTTTGAAAACTTCTCTGAGTTCTTTGGTACCTCAGTTGGAATGCTCTGATTGGCTCCATTCTCCAGAAGAAACTTCACAACCTCTAGATGGTTTTCTTGCGCAGCCATGTAGAGTGGAGTGAAACCCTTCTGTCTCAGAAAGATGCACAACAGACCGACACACACACACACACGCACACAGAAGCAGCAGCAGCAGCAGAGGAAACACAAGCACAGCAACAGATAGGTAGGAAGACATTCACAAATGCACACACAAGGATGTACACAGAAAGGAAACACCAACACACAGAAATATAGGAACAAAGACACATGTTAACAGATGGAATTGCAATAGTTACTACAATGGTTTCACAGTAAAGTTCACATAGTATGTGCTGATGGGTAGCCTCAGTATGTCCTTTGATCATCACTATGAGAGCAGCACTGAATCTCACCTGGGACTGAGCATTGACATTGGCCCCATAGTTAACCAGCTCTGTGACCACCTGCTCCTGCCCTGCCAGGGCTGCAATGTGCAGGGCCGTGTTCCCTTTCTGTGTAAACACGGATAAATGAGAACAAGTGCGCACAGTCATATTGAGCACTAACCATGATAAAGGTGAAATCCCACATGTATTTTCACAGTGATTGTGGTTTTTGGACATGTTACGTTTCGTATGCAGACAACTCTTTCATTTTTTTATTCTGACATTACACAAACCTAGATGAATACGGCTTTATTTACATGTGATCACTTACATGTGACCACTTACATGTGTTACACAAATGGCATCATCATACATGTAAAAGCTAGAGCTAGGTACCATTTGAAAATTTTCTTTAGTAGTACTGATGCTAGTTTCCGCTAAAAGGTTTAGATTTAAATCAGGAAAAATCTAAGCATAAGTAAAGTACATATTTGAGCAGGCATTGCATGGCAACTTTTAATCCTCCAAAGGTTTTGAAACTAGGAAAGATTTTGGTCAGTACTAAAATAGGAAGGTAGAAGGATTTTTTGCATGAGATTCTACCTTTGTGGTGGTCTCCAGTACGATTCCATTGTGGAGTAGCTCCAGCACCATTTTGACGTGGCCTTCTTTTGAGGCCAGATGCAGCCCGTTGAGCCCATTCTGAGTGAGAGAGCAGAGCAGACCTCATACTGAAGGGGTCCTAAATACACTATGAATACAAATGTTCACTAATCTTACAGAAATAACGACATGTATACACAGAATCACATTTAAGCCATGCCAAATGAAACAAGTGGTGTTTTTATCACAGTGATTAAAGCACTCACAAACCATAGCAGGCAAATACTTACAATAGACACCACGCATGCAGTACTCTCAGAATCAAAGTGGTCATTAGTGAAAACAACGTCTACAGGGATGAGAATCAGGATGTGAACAATTTCATTTGATTAATGATGATGAGAGGAGGAGGAGGAGAAGGTAGAGGAGGACGGGAGGGGGATGGCAGGCCGCCGGTCTCGTGGCCGGGAAGAATACAAGCCGTGTGGAATAGGTCTGACCTCACACAGCCTTCCTTCAGCCGCACAGGACATGTGAGGTTGGACCTTTCCCACACCACTGATATTATTCCTCTGAGTGGGGAGACCACAGCACACCATCACTCTACTGCAGACAGAGCAGAGAAGGAGGGAGGGGAGAGAGGGAGGCGATGGAGGAGGAAAAAAAAAAAAAAAAAAAGAGGGTGGTGAGTTAGTAAACCAGTAAACCAATAGGAGGAGAGAGGGTAGTGGAGCAGTAGATAGGCTGAGAGGGATAGAAGAGGAGGGAAAACATAAGGGGAGGGCAGGAGTGAGGCAGCGTGCTGGTACGCAGACCATGGCAGAGGTATCGCCTCCACCTGGCCAAACTCCCATCAGAACGACAGATCAGACTGTACACACAGCATCAGAACAAACAGTCACACAACCAGAAGAACAAAACTCATCGCCAGTGTTAAAGTGACCTGTTTTCAGACATAAATATGATGTCATTCTGTATCACCACACAGAAATGTGGATGGAGCTGTAAAAATCAGTCTATGAACTGAAAATTGATCAAAAAAATAATACATGATTGTGGGCTTGGATTGTGGGAAACTGTGATGGTGATTTTTATTTCATTTTTTTATATTTCTCTGACATTTTAAAAGATTAATCAAGAAAATAAACTAGATATTCTTCAGATTGATGATGAAAATCAATAGTTGCAACCTGCAGAGATTCAGCCTATTTTTGTAATAAATTAAATGATACTGTATATAAAATACTGTAGCCCGTGTATAATGTCTTTATAATTTCATTGAGGGCAAAATTAAAGCCAATATGTGTAGAATTTGTAAATTCCTCATTTTGCTGCCATCTGGTGGTCATATAAGAAAAAGTGCGTCAAGTTTAGCTTGACTGAAAGCAATAAATACAGTATACTGCACTAATTTTCACAAGATATGTTTTTATAACAAAAAGCCACCAGAGTCATTTAAAAGGAGCTATAACCACATAAATTTCCATATACAGGAGCTATAAGTGCAAAACTGAAGGCAATATGTGTGCAAAGGTGTCACCTTATCCAAGGTACACAAGCATTGTATTTTGTTGATCGTCACCAACCAACAACCAAATTTTCTATGACAAATGTAATCAAAACAATGAAATGAAAATTTTTAAATCGAGAGAATTCATCTAGTAAGTCATGGAAATTCTGGTGTTATACTGTATCTCTGCATGTAATCATATTTTCATTCCATGGGGTATCTTCATGAAGGCATTTAGTAGTAATGTCCACTGTATAGTGTCACTTTACATGAATAAATGTTTGGTTACGTAGGGTTTGTTATGAGATCCTTGAATGGGCCTGACAGAAGCATTAACAGAAATGATTACAAACTGTTGAGGACAGCATAAGTGAATGGAAGGGAAACCATGACTAAGTTAGATTAATGAGCCAGAGGAATCTCTCACACACACACATACAGTTTTTGGCCAAGTTTCAGTAGCCTAAGGGCAGCGGTCCTAGCCCACAAGCGCTGCCTCTTCCTGGACACTCTGGGAACAACTGTCAGAGTAAAGGAGGCAGGATGGAAGAGACAGGGTGAAGGAGAAGACCATGCCCCGTTTATCACCTTCCCCGGAGACCCTGCAAACTCTCCCTGTCACCTCCAGCCACTGATTAACAGTCTACCTGACCATGCAAATACAGTACCAGTGCATTACTGAGTGCACAGGCAGATGAAAGGGCACATGACAACACAGTGGTCAACTCAGACACATCATGCACACTAGACACTCGAAACACACTTGAATAGAAGTAAGGATACAGCAAATGCTGGTATACATGGACAATATTTGAGTAGAGCGATTATGAATTAGATCCTAAATTAAAGCATATATTTGTTATATAACTTTTAATTTCTGTGTTAAGTAGGATAATTGTAGAAACATTTTCTGTTTACACCGGATCAGGAGCAAATGATGAAAAATGACTAATCATTTCACTGTTTGTAAATGCCTTTAGCAAAAATGTATTACCTTTTCCATTCACACACTGCTGCTCGTTTTTCTGAATAATAAGTGGGCAGCCCACCCACCTCCTGAATTTTAATTTATTCAGTTCAAAAGCAGATTGAGAGACAGGAGACTTAGTCCTGGCAGGATTCAAATGTGGGCAAATGAATACTCAAATATTTCTGTTTCTGTTCTCGCCATGCACTGTTAAGCAGTACAGCTGACAATCATTTTTGCAAGTGCCAAGTACAGTGTGAATAAAAATCACTGCCTGATAGTTAGATGAGCTTTCCAGTAGGAAGCTATAACTCCAACTAATCCAATCTGGGGAATGTGCAGCTCTCTCACCTGATTGGCTGTATTTATATCGATGCCATTTTTAATATGCTCCAGGGCCTTGTCCAAGTTGCCAGAACGGGCCGCTCGGAGAAAACTGTTGCCAGCATCTGCCTGCAAGTGAAACGGAGAGGGGGAACAAGAGGGGGGTGCGGGGTTTGAGAGAAAGTGAGAGACACATAAAGTAGAGAAATAGAGAGGGAAAATGGAGAGGGAGAAGGAGTTTGGTTATTTTTTTTTTTTTAAGCATTTTAAGGTCTGAAAACGTTCAGTAGCACGATGGCAGGTACCCCTCAGTTTTCCTCTCATTTCATTCCTCCCCTGGTATTTTGGAGAATGCAGTTTGACAATCTGCATTTGCACATGGAAGTTTGTGTGATGGAGGGTGTGATGGGCACAACGGTGAAGTAATAGTGGTACATAGCCCCCCCTCGAGAATAGACTGATCCCCTAGTTCCACAGAACCTCTACAAAATTGTCCATATGTCTCTCTGCTGCTCTGTACTCAGGTGTAGAGGCAAATGTGATAATACCAACACTTTCTGAGTTTGAGTGTGCGTGAATGAAAGTGAGAGAAAGAGACACAAGGTGAATGGAGAAAGGAGGGAGAGAGAGAGAGAGAGTGAGGGTTTGGTGAGCCCTGGCTCACGGGCCAGTACATGGCACGTCTAGTGTTTTTGTCTGTGTTTTGTTTGTGTCTGAGGGCTTCGTGCCTCTCCCAGGCAGCCAGGGGTGCTGCCGAAACAGGATCACTCATGCGGCACAGAGGGAGAGCGAGGGAGAGGAGAGGAGGAGAAGCGGGAGCAACCGAGAGAGAAACTCGACTGCGGCAAACCCTGCACCTTTAATTTCATTTACATAATCTCCTCTCTCTCCTTGTACCCATCCCCTCCCTACATCAACCCCTCTCCACATCTAACCAGCTAACTCAAAATGCTGGTCAGGGAAATCAACATCCATCCGCTCAGAACATGTTTTTACACGCAAATGCAGCGATTAAATTAATTTACGAACCTCTGATTAGCCGGTCCTAGAGAAAAAAAAACATCAAATACTGCCATCACACGTACATACACATACACCGAAAGAATCTGCTTTTCTCAACTTCATAACACAGTGCTTTAAGCTGTTTTGTCTATTGTCACAGGGTTGTTGGTCCTCTTTTGACAGAGAGGGAGTGAGCCTGGGTAAAAAAGAAAAGATCCACATGCCTGGAGTAAAGGCATAGCAACAAATGACACAACACACACACTCAGCATGACACCGATGGCACAGCGCTGTGCAAAGAGAGAGGTCACTTTCAAAAGAAAAAGTAGGGGCAACTGCAGGGAAACAGAAAACTTTAAAAGGAAAAGTTGCTTCCAGCTGACTGAAGCAGCAGAGCATTATCTGACAGTGTGTGATTCTTGTTAGTCATATCTAATATAGAGATGAAATTTATACATGCCACAGTTTCCACATATCAGACAAGCATCATATAATATGCAGCATCATATGTGTAAAGTAATAAATCCTGGGCTTTTGTGTGAGTACACTGACTTATGCAGAGCAACTTGTTTCTGAGTCACTGTTATTCTCTCTCTCACACACACACACACACATGCAGACACAAACACACACACACACACAAATGCTGACAGGGAAAACATTCCCAGGCACAAAAAAAGAAGCAAAACATTTGATGTACTGCAAAAAAAAAAACCACTGCAGTTGTAAATCTACCACAGGACAATTAGATAAGCACTTCAATACTAAAATAGACTAATCACTCAAAACAAATCAACAACAAGAAGGTATAAAAACATATATGAGCACATATTTTTAAGTCTCTGAGCTAAGTCTGTAAATCTGTTGTCTCAGTAAACACATTTATTTATGTACAGTTGCTTAGTTGTCTTGGTGTTGTCTACTACCTTACTCCTTTAGATTTTCTCATTCACTTTCACTTTGAAAATGATGATAATCTACAAACTTTCTCCTAAACTGACCCTATACACACACACACACACACACACACACACACACACACGTCACAAGAATTATGATAACAATAATGGGATACGCCATCTATAAATGTAATCTTTTTGAGTGTGTATAACTTTACAGTAAAATTGTGTGTGTTCTAAAATTCGACAATCATTTTAGCATTACAAGGGAGGATTTGCATTAAAATGTTGTTTTTTCACAAGAGTTTGCATATTCTGCAGTTATTATGTCAGGCTAAATGCAAATGGGAAACCCAGTGTTACTCTTATGAGAGAAACTTTCACAAAAATATTCTTTTAATCTAATTTATAAATTGTAAATCTATAAATGAGACATCTCTCATACTGATAAACTTGGATGTGTATATAAAATCTAAATATAACTATTAGAAGGCAAAAGCTATGCAGAGTGCAGCAGACTACACTCTGTTGTATGAGATGTTTGCAGACTCTGCCATGGTGAGACAAGGAAAAATACTTTCATCAGAGTAGGAGCAAATACAGCTGATGCAAAGATGTCCACAACTTAACACAATTCACAAAGTCTCAAAGCAAATGGCAGCATGGAAACACCATGGTGACCTGGTCTGAGGCCCCGCTACAGGCATCCAACCCCCCCTGGACTCAAACCACTGCAACACAGAAACAGCCTGATGAAGTTTACAAGACGACAGAGAGTCACACTATAATTCCCCCAGAAAAGACTCGAGCAAGATGTCACTGGTTACAGCAACTCCATGGTGAGACTTTCCTAGTGGTCAGTGCCGTATTTTTAATGTGTGTCTGCATGTTGCTGTGTGTATCTGCCTGCGTCAAGAAGTGAGTGTGTGGTGCGGTGAGATAAGGATGCAGGGGAACCACACCCAGTCACTAACTCAGACGTAAACAGGTAGAATGCACGTGCATACAGCACATACCAGTGGAAACGCACACACACAGAGCGGTCCGAAAATATTCTGGGGTTATTCCACTGCTACATCTTGTTGAAGTCTGGCATGGGTTAGATGAATGAGTTCCTCTCTGATTATTCCCATAGAGAGCAGACAAGCTTCAGGCTCTCGGGCTGAGCACAAAATGAGAAAGCACATTAATCATACTGTTTGGAGCCAAAGAAAATAACCTACTCGGCAGCTCTACAGTTAACATGAGCACCATCAGCGCAGGCTGTCCTGCAATGTGCATGCAACTGTCCTTAGGCTGAGACAGTGCAAGGCTCCTCATAATGAAGCTCAAAATTGCCAATGATAATTATTGTCTTATCTCATCGCCGAAAAAATCCTGTCTCCTGCTCTCTCCTCTTTTCATCTTTATCTCAGTATTTCTTTCCTGATGCCCCTCTTTCCCCTCTCTATCCCCTGCTCCTTACATTTCTCTCTCCCCCCTTCGCTTGCCTCCTCCGCTGGTGCTGCAGCAGACAGAATGACATCACTCCCTTGCTGGTGGACTGCAGTGTTCGGAAACTCAACGTGTATGTTTGTGTGTGTGCGTGCATGTTTGTGTGTCTTTACGTATACACGAGGAGGCATGCCTGAGATCTTTATCCTGGCAAGATCCCCTGCAACGCAACACTAGTCTTGGACGATCATCATATTAACCAGATTGATCGTGTGTTTTTGACGATTCTGAATGGAATCAAATTGAATGTGTGTGTTCATGTGTGTAAATAGGGAGAAATAAGTCAATATGAGGCATGAATAGGAAGGCAGGGATACTGGAAAGTAGAAAGCAGACTGATTATCTTTAAACTGTTTGTGATCTAATTGTAAAGATCAGGATTTGAGAACACACTGTTATGTATCTACATTGTGCTTGAAAATGGCAGTAAGAAGTTGTGTATGCTAGCTTTCCATCTTCCTGATACTGCAATACTTTATTGCATTCACAGTAACTTCTTTCTATCAACTGCTTTAGTTCATCTAATTGCAACAACCAGAGCTTCATCCTGGAGCTCTGCCACAGAATGTAAGTGTGAGAATCTCTCTTCCAAAGATCAGGGTGATCTTCCTGAGATAGGATACTATTATCTGTGTCACAGAATCCAGGCATTTCTATTAAAATTAACATAAAATTCACATTACACAGAATTCCTCTTTCCTGCTCTCTCTTTCTCTCTCTCTGTCTCATACACACACACACACACAAAACACAAATTTGCAGACTCAGCACAAAGTGCATATCATAAATATTTTAAGAGCCACCACAGCTCTTTGAATACCCAGTAGAAAAGTGAAAATAAGGTGAGTATGTATGTTCGGTATGTCACAAGTTCCGCTTTACTTGCAATATTTTTTTCCATGTTAAACTCAATATGTCAACGTATTTAAACTTAACAGTGTAATCGAAAGATTTCTCTACATTTTACGGGAACACGGAACATTGGATATGGAAATTCCTTCAGAGCACTTAAACAGCTGTTTCAAATTCCATTTCTGCTGCCTTGCATTTGTTCTCGAAATTGATTTTCTTTCTCCGTCCTTTTTTCTCGGGCCTCCATCTCTGCATTCATCTTTAAGGCTGCTTGAAGAGGTCTGGCAGGCTGAGATGTAGTAAGTGTTAGGTCAGTTAGACTGAGACCCTTTGGGACTGCTCAGCTATGGACACATTTAGGGGAAGCAAGCGAGCAGGGCACTGGGATGAAGCTGTTACATTCCCCAGCTCTACAGTGTCTGTATGTAAATTTGTCAGTCCAACCATTTGTCTGTCTGCTTCTATTCCCCTGTTTGTGGTGAAGGGTCTTGTCCCAAATTTTACTATTTACTTTCTCACACTCACAGCCCCCCCCCTCCCCATCCCACCGTTTGTCTGTGCCATACTCATTGATTGTCTCTTTATATCTTGCCCTGCTGTAGCCTCTGCGCTTGTAGATGAGATTGTCATGGTTATTGTGATCTTTTGTGGGGATGACAAAGAGGGTGAAAGCCATAGGGTGGAGATAGGGTCTGGAATCTATGAAGGATAGGATCAAGATACATCCTGTGTTTTACTGCACAGTAGCACAACAGTAGTTATACAGAATATTTTCCTTTGGAGGGACAGAGAGAATATTTTTTTATATGAGAATATAAGTTACTTTGGTCCAGGTATTGTACTGACCCTAAATCTATAAAATTCAAGACTAGTGCATTTAAACTAAACATCAGAACTTCATATAACTGATGGCGTATCTACACTGTAAATTTAATAATCCTTCAGCATCACAACTAAAAGAAAAGCTGTGAAAGTTATTGTGAGCACTTCTTTTTCAGTGGTGTAAAATAACTGAGTAAAATTATTTAAGTATTGGACTCAAGCAAAATTTTGAGGTACTTATACTTTGCTTGAGTGTTTACTTTACACTATTAGACCCCTACATTTTAGAGTGACATGTTGTATTTTTTACTCAGCTGCATTTATCTGACTGCTATATACAAATTAAGACTTTAACTACAAAATCTGTGATTAGTTGAAAAAATATGTTTCGTTATAAAACTACTTCACTATAAAACTAAAAGTTGTTAAACTTAGCTTCACCTCGACAACATTAACATGCTGTTTGCATGTTAAAGCATCAGTAACAACGAACAATCTGAAAGGGGTCATACTATATAATGTTTACTTTTAAGTACTTTAAGTATGATACTCGGGTAAAATTTTACATTCAGGACTTCATCTTTAAAATCTTTTAATTATTTTTACATTCAAGCACAAAATTTAAAGGGTACTTCCACCACCACTTCTCATTGTTCTTATCGGTTAAGAAACATTGTTCTGGCTATGTAAATTAACTACAGACCAAATTTTGCCTGTAGTTAAGTTGATCAGTTGCAAATTTCTCTTATTTCTGGATAAACAAGGTACTGCAAAAGGGAAAAGTTTTAGACAGAGGATACTGTGTTGAATAAACTCTACTGACAGCGTTGTAAAACTGACTGCAGTTCATCCATAGACAGATATACTATAAACATAATAGGCAAATTTCTACAAGTTGCATCAGCTACAGTAAAACCTCACCGCTTCCTCTATTACACCAAGTAAACTCTGGCTGACACAAAATGAGTTTTCATAAAGGTCCACGTAGCAGGGTCTTGTGATTGCTTGCCCTGTGTTGCCATTACCTCTGCTGGCCCAGTAGATTAGATAGTCTAGTCTTCAGTGAAGCTGCGCTGAAAGAATCTCATTAATTGACCCACTAATCAGTTTACTGACCTCTAGTTTACTTACCACAGCTAATCCTGGCTGACATCATACAATCTGAACATCAAACACAGGAACAAATAACTATGGAGGAAAACAGCACAGCCACGCATATACACACTAACACTAATCTTGGATGCACATGCATTACTACTTTCAAAGATAATTCCAAGCCACCAAGCACCCTCCCTATGGGAGGCTCCGTCTGATAAGTTTGATCAAGAGAGTTTATGTTGGGTCCATAAGCAATGACTTGCTGTTTATTTTTAATGCTCCATCACATCTTTAGAGTTTGGATTAAAATCATAAGAAGTTAGCCTGAAAAAAGAAAGTTGAAAATCAAATTCTTATTAAAAAGTGCCTATGTTTACCTTTCCAATACCTGAACCTCTCTCTCTTTCTCTGTACCTTATTTTACTTGTCAGCGTCAGTCTGAAAGATGTGGACATATCCAGGGCCGAAAAACAAGAACTAACAGTTAGCGGAGAGTCAGGGATAACTCTCCAAAACAGTGAATGTGCAGGGACGGAGAACAAGAATACTACTTAGTAAACAGAGATCAAACACAGAGACAGAGGCATGCACTGAATAAAATATTATCTTTAACAAAATGGACAAAGAGTAAATACTAATACATCTATATTCATGTGTTAGAGACAAAGTACATTTGACAGAAATTGATTTAAAACTGAGAGCAAAGCTGGTGAAAAACATCTTGGCCCATCACTGTCTGATGTGAAGGGATAAAGACAGGGAGCATCGGCAGGTGTATTATATCTCCAAAAATGCAACCGAGGATTTTATAACATAACAAAATACTGCAAAAAAGACAGCAATAACAAGAATGATATAGAAGCGTATGGGTAGAGAGATAAAAATAAGGAGAGAGAGTCGCAGGAAAAGACACAGTGGAGAAGGGAGAGTCTAGATGGAGGAAGTTGAAGAGGGGACAGAGAACAGCAGAGTTTGTGGTACTCACTCCAAAAGTGACGGTCTTGACTGGCATGCCTGTTGGCCCTCCACTCTCTCTTTCTTACGTTTTCTGTTTCTCTCAAACACACAGCTGTCTTTTCTGTTGCCCCCTGCGAGTGCTGCAGTACAGGGCACGTAGACCCCCGTCCAACGTAAACACCAACACACACACACGCACGCACACACACGTGAACACACTCACCACACAAACACACACGCCCAGACGCACACACTTGAGTAAGCATGGTGGGTGGAGAGACCAGGGAGGGTGGGGGTCGAGGGGACGGGGGCCCAAGGTTTTATCTCTGGAGGAATGCTGCCTGTATCTGAAGACACACATTTCACACACAGCCAAGCCTCACACTCTCACCATGGGTTTCCTGCCTACATCCTGGCTCATTTTTGGCTCCATTTTTACCCTATTATCTCTAACTGATAGTTCTAAATTGGCCTCACTCTGCCTCGAACTACATTCGTTGTTTCTCCTTCATCTCCATCTCTCTCTTCTTCTATCCTTCATCACTCCTCCTCTTCTCCACCTCATCTATCCTTTCAACCTTTCAGGTTTTGTTGTGCCCCAACACTCTGTGTCACCCCAACTTTATCCCTCCTTTCTCCTGTCC
Organism: Istiophorus platypterus; assembly: GCA_016859345.1. NCBI lineage: Eukaryota > Metazoa > Chordata > Actinopteri > Istiophoriformes > Istiophoridae > Istiophorus > Istiophorus platypterus. The sequence goes on from CM029115.1 coordinate 14,455,847, forward strand.
CTTCTTCCCCACACGTCACGCCCGTCTCTGTGTCCCCTGTATGTTTTGTGACAGCCAGACAATCATTTTTTTTTTTTCCACGGACCAGGCAATACCAGAATAGCCTAGAGTTACTGTGGAGAATGGGTGTGTTTTTACAGAGCAGGTCTGTTTCAGTCTGTGAGGTGACTTACAGTGACAAAGCGCCTGGGGAGTGAGGGGGGTGGTGGTGTTGCTGCCACCGCCCCGTGACAATGGGCCAGACACACGGGGAGGGGGGGGAAAGGACGGAGGGGCAAGCCTCTCAAAAGGCCCTGCCTCTTTTAATAAAGCGTCCATCATTCCCCGCTTGAAAAGGCCTCCTTTTCTCTACCTCTCCCCTCCTCTCTCCCTCTCCTGGCTAAATGCTGGGAAAAGCACATCGCTGCCAAAACCATGCAGAGAGATAAATGCTTGTAGGAGAGGGGAAGGAGGGGGCAATGTAGAGGGAAGGCTACGCACTACACAGTGCCACTGGACCGTGACCTGGGCGAAAACATCACGTGGGACATCTCTCCTGTCCACAGTATTGAGTTTGGACAGAGATGAGAACTCTGCTGCCAAAGAATGTGGGGCAGGGGACTACAGACACTAATGTCCATGAAGACATGACAAATTATCCTGTGGTCCTCCATGGAAAGGGACTGCGATTCTTCCCCTCTGACATAAACCTCCTCTGGCCCTGCCTGCAGAGAGTAACTCAACTCATCCGGGGGGAAGAATAATAGCTTATCAGGTCCTGAGTGATAAGACCTTCTTAAGGTGTGGCTGAATCACGTGAGTGATGATGGAAGTTTTTTCAGTGGAGTTGTCTACCAAGCGCCAATGACTTAACATCCCCCTCCGCTCAAAAATGTGTTTTGCTTAATGTTACTTCACCTCGATGTTTGAGCTTCACTGTGCAAAAGGCTGCATTTTCAGACTTTGATGCTAGAAGCTTGTTTTCACATTCATCTGAGGGAAGAAGTGAAATTTCTCTATGCTCACCTTAATGCTGAGTTCAACATATGTTTGTACAAGCATTACTATGTAACAAAAACTAGCTTAGAAGCCACACGTCCATTATGTTACTTATACTAGTGCAACGTTGAAACTTGAAATCTCTATTGTGATCAATGCTGTTGTGAGGTCGGAAACATCTTGGATAGTTATGGACAGGTTCTTTTTTTCATACTTGGCCTAAAACAATACCCAGATGCTCATATGCACATTGAAGTTTCTTCTTTCTGAAATCATCTGGTCGTACTGGCCATTAAGAGATCCAATGATGAAGTGATTCCAGTAGCCCCAGATAACTTCAGATAAACTCTGGAATACATTTTTGCACAGATAAAGCCCTGGGGATTTGGTCCTCCATCACTTCTGGTAATTGATTAAAAACTTTTACCCTTTGAAAAGGTTGGGCAAGACAAGAAACAAGGCACAAAGAAAAACATCAGGCTTGCATATGATGCAGTTGGGCGGGACTAAAGTTCAAAGTGTCTAAGTATCTAGACTTCGCCAGCACCATTTTCGTGTATACTTTTGAATAGGCAGGCGTCTCATTGACTGTCAGAGTCTGTGGCCCAGTGTGGTTTGAGGTCATTATAAATCGTAGGCCACGCTTGTTTTGTAACAGGGGTTGATTTAGGTTTGGGACAGACATGCCCTCTGCACCCTGAGTCGAGACCCTCTTGTTGGCAGGATAAAGAGTTAGAGATGTCCACGTGTGCTACTTGTGGTGGTTTATTGCCCATGTGCTTATGTCCCAGAGAACAGACACCATAGTTGAAAAGGTGGGGGAGGAATCGACATAAGCACTGGTAGTCTGTCAGCTGGCCCCGATCCTCAATGCCTCTCACACTATCAGATGCCGTCTAACACCACACAGAGAAAACATGTATGAATTTCAGGTTTAAGCATCAAAAATAAAAGGGGAAATCTGGGTGGCACAGATGAAAATCCCTCGTCCAACATCCCCGTCTCAAAGTGTCCCGCAGTTCTGAGCTCAAGCTGCAGTATTCCCATCTTTGCTTGAAGGCCTCAGTTAAACCATATTTTCAAAGTTACTGGATGGGAAGCCAGATGGGGATCATGTTTGTCTTACTGCAAAACTGACACAGGTTGGTTAGTTTGGCTGCTCAGTGGACAGAGAGATATGAGAGGGAAGCATGAAACTCTTTGTGCTGTTCCCCCCGCTGGTAAACATCCCCACTGCCAGGTATAAAGAGGTGGCTGGAGGCATGTTAATAAGAGCAGTCATACAACCGTCTACGTACTCTCCAGGCCAACAGAAGGGGTTGTAACCAAGCAGCCGCAGAAACCGTGATGCACATGGGAACTGGACATGATTCATTTGGAGAGAAATGGGAAAACAAACAAACCTCCACTATAAAAAAAAGAAGTTTTTATTTTGTATATTACATTTATAACTAGCTTGATTTCCAAAGTCAGAAACAGGTGTAAGATAATGAATTAAAAATTAAATACTCTGTATAATACATTTGTTTTGATTTCAAATGTTTTAATGATGTTTCCATGTGGGTTGGAAATATTGAAATTTGCCTTACTGGCCCTCTAGTGGCAGCCTGATCCTCTGCAGTATCGGCCTGCAGCAGTTTCAAAGAGAGTGTGGTCTGGGGTCGGGCTGATTACAGCAGTTGTGACAAAAGACTCACACTCACGAATAAAACCACAAATACACACACACACACCCACATTCAACCCCTTATCCTGTGCTTCAGCCCCCCCTTGCAAACTAAGTTAAGCTTGTCAGTTCTCTGAACTGTCAGAGGGACTGTTTAACACAGCATTAACAGCAGCGGGTGCTAAAACTGCCTTCACTCTGTTTACATATCACATGCACCAGCTCACTCTCATATACACATATATTCATACATACGATACATAAGGAAGCCTCAACATATGCACGAGTGCCTCAACGTGACAAAGGCGGACTGACCTGTGGAAGACAAAAACAGGGAGTTAGAAATACTCAGACGAGGGAGGAGAGCACAAAAGATGAAGGCAATAGAGAAGAATGACAGAGGCAATTTGTCTGCGCAGGGCCAGGCTCCCATTAATCTTCATGAGTGGAGGAGGTAGGGATGGGGAAATACAGAGTGAAGATGTGCAAGAGGAGAGAGAAAGAGCATCACTGTGGAGAGAATCCGTCTTTACAGCTCTTCACGTCTCCTTCTCTTGTATGCTCGCAATATCTGAGCACTAGCTGAAAAAACAGACTCCGTAATTTAACACAAAAGCTCTAACCATCAGTCACAATTGAGGTTGAGTCAGCATCAGACAGGATCCTGGCATAATTCAGGACCATAATTCAATCAGTCTGGTTATTACACACAGAGCTGAAGTGGCCCCAGTTTTCAGACTCTATTCAGACCTAATGTACTGTAAGGAAACTATGAGACTCAAACTCCACTAGGAGTTCACCTGCCACTGTCAACATGAGTCTGGTAATGTGGGACATAATCCGATTCTACCACAGGTCCCCTGAGAATATGAACTCTACCGGTAACTTTGAGAACAAAGTAAAGCAAAATGAAATACATCATCCTCCTGTTTTATTATTACATATCATCTCTCTTTGATGTTTAATGCTTTTAGGACTCCAAAAGCTACACGCATGGCAGTACTGCCGATGCCTTCCACCCCTTACTCAAAAGGGACATTTGTGTAACATCTGAATATTGGGCAAATTTCCAGAATGGTCATTGACATCAGTGCAAAATATTCAGTCTAGAAGGAAACACCCTCTATTGATTTCTTTAGGACAAACATTAAACCATGTTAATTTTTGGTTATGAATAGGTAAAATAAATTGTGTGCTACTCTATTAATCACAGTCTGAAATAAAACAGATTAAAGTCTGACCAATACTGGATTTTTGAGGCTGATAAAACTATTGATATTTGAGAATTTAAAACAAATCAAATACCTATAATATGGAAGGATTCTCTTAAATTATTTAATTTTTTGTCATTGATTATTAAACATTTTGTGACCAAGGCACTGAGTGGGATATTTTACAGTTGAGAAGCAAACACTGGGAATAAAATAAACAACTATAAACATCAAGGAAATCATTACAATAATATATAAGGACATGCAAGCTATAAAACTTTAATAAGTACAATTAGTATTAAGTACTGTGTTTTGCTGGCAAGTCTTTATTTTTAATAATGAAATGAATTATGATTATCAATTTCTTGTTATTTATCAGTGGACAGGTACATCGATATGAATAGATCAGTGATACAATTGGTCCTAGGCCTGGCTGATGTATTGGTTTGGCTCTACTGCAGATATCTGAATGTAATATCCAAGAGGACGACATCCATAATCTGTATAAGTGTATTGATCTAAGGTTCTGTAAAAGAAAGTTGTTTTTTTTTTAACAAACCATTTGATTGACCCTATATAATACCCTCAGTCCTTTTCTTTCTGCGTTATATTGTTCTCAGTGCAATATGTTTTAAGTCTGTCTATATGTTAGCTTACACTTTATTACCAATTGTACTGAGACAGTGGCATTTCCAAACATTTATTTCAGCCTTCCTCAGTGCAGCACCAGTCCCATTCCTCACCACAGAGAGCAGAAGAAAAACATCCCAGGGAAGAAAGGATGAAAGACAAGATGGATAGAAAGAGCAAGTAGTACACAGCAAGGCAGAGGAAGGGGTGGACGTCTTGGGCACAGTGGCAACTGTGATGATAAATCAATCCACCTAGGGAGCTTCACTGAGTGTGTGTACAGTATCTTCTTCCGCAGTCTTGTTGATAGTATGATGGCACAGTATCTGCACAGCTTTGTTGAGTCAGACTCTGATTTCTCTCTAATACCTCTTAATTAAAAAATAAATGCATATTTGATGTATCTACCTTGCTACTTTCTACTTGAACAGTTAGTATTTGCTGCCTCAGCGGATCAGATGCTGAGCTCCCTGCTGTATCCGTGACTGATGTGTTAATAAATATTATATATAAGCAATTATATATAAGCAAGGGAGATGCACTCATCAATCAGAGAAAGGGAAGTTGAAATATGAAAAAGCTGACGCCAATAACTCAGCTACCTCATTTCAACTACTTTTAAATTCTGCCTTACGCACAGATTCAAACACACACACACACACACAAATAGACATATTCATGTACGCATTAACACGCACGCACACACTCACCTACAGTGCAGTACATGCAGGTGCATAACACACACTCACTCATGTTCAACACACATATATGCAGCTCACAGCAACCTTCCATATGCAGACGTACAGTTCAGGCAGCGGTATACTCAAACTGAACAAGGTCGTGCAACTCGTCATCCGACCACATGGGGAGGCCAAGTTTATGTGTCTGAATTTTTTTATTTTTCCCAGTTGAACCGGGCAGGAGAAGCTGGCCGTTATGATGAGGTGGGTAAACTCACTTATAAACTGGAGGTAGACATTGAAAGAGGAGTTCAGTAGCAGATGTTTAACTCAGCCCAACTCTGTTGGAGCCTATGGTAATGATGCATTTTGGCTAGGCTCATATTCACCAGCATACTAAGAGTTCAGCTTGAGGTGGGCCAAAAAACAAAATATTTCTGTTCAACATTGGAATTACAGTCAACGTTAAAATTAAAATCCTGCACACAAACCAGGAATCTCTGTCTTCAGATATTAATACACTTAGTTTGTCAATGTTGCATTTCCTCACTTTTATTTTGATCTACACTCCTTACTGCTGGTAGTGGTTGGCTCCACTAAAATCCAATATAGGACTTACAAACACTCTGCATTAATAGATAGTCATAGCTACATCATAAGCCACCAGTGTTTACCAACACACACCTTTTGTTTGATATGTAATGGTGGTACGCTGCATGAAAATAAAACACTGTCATGCTACATTAAAAGGCATTTAAATGCTCTGGGGGTTTTTGCTAAATAGACAACGGGAAAACAAGAGTAAGAATTACAAAGAAAAAACAATTCAGACTGTTGTTGGTAGGTTATCCTGAAGGGCCAATAATATCTAAAACTAACACTGTAAAATGAAATAAGTTGCGAATAATCAAATTAAAACAAATAACAAGGACACAATATTGCAAGTACAGCGTCTCTGTGATGAACACGAGACATGAAGGTTTGACTTGAGGATGTCCAGCAGAGAGACAGTCTGCCTGTGAAACAGTGAGCTGTCCTGGACATTGTTCAGATTTTTTTCTTGATTTTGATCAGGGTAGAAGCATGAATGTGGGGAAAATTGTTAAGGAGCTGCACCTGTGCACATTCTTACATCTACTTTTTAGACACCTGGTCAATCTGGGCATGAAAGATTGTCCATTGCAAAGACGTTTTCTACAGCTTTCATAATTTTCGACCAGCACTTCTTTTGGAGTATACTTGCACCTTTATCATGCACTCTGCGCATTCACCTAAAACCCATGCACATGCACGCATGCATGCACATTGATTGTTGCTCACTTTCTCTCTCTTTTTTCAAGTAAACACATAAAAAACTAGAACAGATAACTTTTACATTAGGATTACAGTGGAAAAGGAAAAGCAAATGGTGTCGTTTAAAGGTCAACCAAAGTAAAAACTGTTATGTAAACTGACAGCACTTTAAAATGTATATAAAGGAACCCAAAACACAAATGTAGTGAAGGCAAATACTGCTTAAAATGTGAAATAATAAAAATAAAAAATGTGAAAAAAAATGGTACATAAGGTAGAGATAGGGAATGGTCACAAAGGAAAAACAGAGAAAAAAAGATATAATCTGACTGTGGAGAAGTGAAAAAGTCCAGACATGGCTTCCTGAAATCCTTCTGTATTATCAGCTAGACACTGATTTGAAAGTTCAATGCATCTTCATTTGTGACAATACAATCACATTTTAACTTCTACTCTCTACTCTTAGCGATAAGGGTTTTTTAAAGTCGCTGTTCAGTATGAGAGCAGCACAATTTCACTCTTGTACTTGCCCTCTAATGGACCAGTTGTGACAAGGTCAGGTTTTTACATTTTTCCTTGTACTAAGATATCATGTTCTTGTTAGTGAACTGTGCTTAGAGATGGAGCAACCTACATACATTTAACTTAACTTTGCATTACTATATCCACTCAGTTTTTGGGATTTGCAATACCATGTGAATTCTTTAGTTTGAAATTTCCAATTTTAAATAGGCATTTATTTTTTGTAGAAGAATTCCCAACCCAGGATAGTGAACCAATACTGTACAGTAGGTGTGGTCTGCATTTATAAAGCCATATAAGGCTATGGTTACTTTGGATGGCTCCACTGACAATATCCTTTATAGGCCATATAGTTCCCTTGAGCATCTCACTGTTGCAAAGAGCCAGAAAACATCAGCCTCTAATAGGTCAGCAAGACGAGGAGAACCTCTCTCTCCTATCCTTTTCCTAAACTTGGTATCTGGCCAACTGAGACATTATTACACGACTTTTGCAGTGTTGCACAATGGCAGTAAAACCCCTTCTACCTTTAATCTGAATTCTGTGAAGCTGGTATCAATAACCCTGGGACAAAAATCAGAGTTACAATATCTGAATACGCCGTGGCCTTTCACATGTAAATTAAACTCTGCCCCCCCTAGCCGAAACAAATTACAGCCAACTGCTGGTGGCTGGACATGAATGGGCTTCCTAATGTAGTCTGCATCTACAGTGGGCTGGGGAGCAGCTGGAACAGAGAAACTGAGACGGGGGAGAATTTATGTGACAGTGCAGAGTGTGACAGTTTGCTTTTTTTTCATATTGAGTCTGCCATGAAGCCGCACTGTGACGAATGGGGCTTGGCTCCCTGAGCATCTGTCTCCAAGGACTCACTGAGGGGTAATTATAGCTGTGGGATGATAAGGGATATTCTCCAGGCCCTCTAACTATTAATGGTGGCAAAGGGGACAGGGCCTTTACACAGACCTCTGACATCTCACGATTCTGAGTTACAGGAGGGGGTGGGGTAGGACAGGGCATTTGATGAAGCGTTAGATTTTTGTGTAAATTAAATCATCCCTGCAGGAATGAGTCATGGTGTGTGCAATCAGTTTAAGGGGTGGTGAGCGTTTCAAACACCAAGATGCTGACTGGCCAATCTGCGTCATACTAAATGGTTCTGGACTTGAAATCATCCTGGAGTAATTTTCAGTGTATTACAACTTAGATTTTTATTTTCACACATTAACTGCTACAATTTTTAAATTCAGCAGCCTTGCTTACTCAACTTCCTTGTGTTCAGCAAAGACGGTTAGTCAAAGGGTAGTCAAGGTCAGTCAAATTTATCTAAAAGTGACAGCAAAGACGAACAGTAAAATCATTACCAAGACTGTCTGTGGCAGACGTCTATATCGTCATCTGATGGATTAAAAATCAGAATACAAAAAGTAGTAATTGACCTTCATCAAAGTTGGTTTTGTCATGTCTCCAGTTTTATTGACATACTATAATTGTAGGTTTTTGGGAAACACTTTTTGGACCACACAGGATATTTTCGTTGTAAGATTGGAGTTGGCCACTGTAGGCTGGGACAAGCTGACTGCTAAGGTTGACCAGTGACATCCTATTCAGCTTTGTCAATAACTGGATATCAGTTGTTTTGCATCCCAACTTCCCGCTTCAACCTTGACCTACTCTAACTGCTGCAGTTGTGAGCTGTGCACACAGCTTTCCTGTGCAATAGTTGGGCAATGATGTCAGCTAGTTTACAGCTTGTATGATCATCAGACCACTCCTGTTTTTTGGCTTGTTGCACCTATATTTTGTGATTTTGCTGCATTTCCAGATCTCAATTACTTTTGTGAGTACAGTGTTCTCAGATTGATACAAAAAATAATTATAAAGTTGTGATAAACAGCAGTTTTCTTTTTAAGATACAGGGTTGGGGCAGTAAAGGAAGATGTCGAGGACTGCAGGCAGAGAGGGATGCTGTATAGTTCTCTAGTAAACACTAGCTGGGGAAGCTGACACCTTGTCGAAGGATTTGCTTTATGCTGCTGTCTTTTTCCACTACTGTGTTGCTAAGAGCCAGCGACAGGGACTGGGCTCTTCAGGGACGATCTATCACTGCACCACTCTTTGTCTCTGTATTCTGGCCACAGAGTATGTATGTCTCTGCTCCCACCCAGCAATCACCATATGTCCTTTCCAAAATGGCAAAGAACCAGCCAATGCTATATTTTACTCTGTCTACTCACTCTACTGTTTTTTTCTACTGGTAATACAGTTTCAGTTTGAAAACCTAAAGAACATTAGACTGGGTCTATAGTCCCGACAGGATTGGTTCTGTAGTTAACAGGATGATGTTTACAGCCCTGACAGATAAACAAATAAAAATACCAATTGTCATCCATTCACACAAAAGGGAAAAGAGAATTCAAAACAAAAAAAGTACATTTACAATTGCCCAATGCACACGTTTGTGAGCATCACCGAGGGAAAGACAAAACTCCATATTGTTGTGTGTTGGGCCAATGGCCAGAGAAAATTGTTATCAATGATTGTTTCCATACTTATCCACTTGCCTTCTACATGCTACCTCAGTTCCGTGTTATATGTGTTCCCCCTATCTCTTTTAGTCATTTGTTCTTTTGTGTCTGCACTTTCAAATACTTTACTTTGTTCAGTAGAGTTTGACCCAATAATGCTCCAGGGTGTTTGGGAGCAATATGGAGATCGGGAGAGTGGGTTTGGGAATTTCATTAGGGCGCAAGGGGAGGATCTAGGATTGAGGGGAAATCATCAGGGGCAGGAGTCGTCTGGAACAAGTTTCCCAGCAGCTGTATTGCACTTAGATGATCTCTCCTCCAACGGTTGACAGTGAATTGAAGATCATCTTTTAAATAGCTGCAATAAAACCTTTGGCAAACGTATCTCAGACTGTTTAAACAGATAAAACCAGACAAAACACAGTGACAGAGGAAATACACAACAGCCACAATACACAACACTGACACATCAAAGGCACAGGCAAAGGCAAGGCAGACCCACAACATCTACAGCATGCAACAGGAACACCACAATGGCAAAACACAAACACAGACTGAGACGCAGACAGACATTCAAATCATATTTTTTTGCTAATACACAGACTGAAGCCGTACAAGGACCAAAACAAAGCATGCACACAAACACACTGGTAAGAATAAAGAAGTCAACCCCCACCCCACCAAAAATACACACACACACACACACACACACACACACACACATATATATTTCTCAGACACATTGTCTCTGTCTCTCTCTCACACACAAACACACACGCACACAAGCACACGTACACACATACACAAACACCTTAATTTAATCCCTAAACATGAACACAGTGGTACAAATGACAAGCATATTTTATAAATCAGAAGAACCCACAGGAAAAATACTTGGACTGGTGTCTATTATCACTACTGTAAAGCTGTGTTGTGTGAAATACTTTATGTGGCAGGAAACGCAGACGTACTTAAAATTGTATCGTCTATAGGAATTATATCAAAGCTATATTTTGCCCGTGGACTCTTGCCATGTAATATGCTGCTTGTGAACATTAATTTCAGAGAAATCACAGACACTGATATAGATGTGATATAGATAAACATGTTATATATATATATATAAATATGTGGAACAAAAGAAAGAACGCAAAACAACCAAATGAAAAAAATTAACAAAATCAGCAAGTTAGTACAATACATCAAGCATGGACAGGAATAAAGAAAAAGCTCCAGCCTGATCCCACGGCACCTGACTGAATCAGCTCACAGCACAACAGCAACACTAGAAAGTCAAAGGAACCAGAACTACAATACCATAAGCAACACACAACGAAAACAAGAGAGATAAAGATAAAAACAACAACAACAGCAGAGCAACCACAGTGACACAAACTTTAAGTGACAGGTACAAGATGGTCATAAATACAGAATATATATACATATAGATATAAAGATATAAAGAAGTAGGAAAAGCCAGATATACGTGTTGCAGATATTTACTTCATCATCATAGTGCCATACTCCTTGGCCATCCGGCATCTCAGAGCTCACACTACTGTCCTGATCGATTAGCCAGCGATGCACGGCGTGGGCCTAAAAGGACATACGACATAAAGACAGAGCCCAGTTAATCGCAACAGTGAGATGCAAAGAGATGGAGAGACAGAGGAGAATAGGGGAAAAACAGAGGTGGGGAAGAGGAGAGCAACAGAGCGGACACAAAACAATGCCAAGGAAATGAAGAACAGGTGAACATTATATTGAGACAAGTAAAAAGTAAAAAACTAGGTGGAGAAGGGAGGGAGGGAGGTAGAGGAGGAAGAGGAGCCACCCATCACCCATCCCACCTGCCCCACCTTATCCCATCCCACCCTGCTTGTCCAACCCCCCCCCCCAAGAAACTCTCTTTGCAGGAAACGGGTCAGGTTAGGGTGAGTGGTATGAGTGTGGAATGCAGCACGACACTAGGGCATCACACATACAGTGGTGATCGCTGGGCAACGCCACACTGATTGTGATGGAGGAGGATCTGGTGCTGATGGTTTGTGGGTCACAGATGGATCAGCTGTGTCTCTGCGGAAGGCTGCAACCTACACATTGAGGACAGTCCTTTATATTACACTTGTAAAAATGGCATCTGGACACAAGTAGTAGTGTACTTACCCAAATTCACAGGTAGAAATGTGCAACCACATATGTGCAGTACAAAACACTTGACATAAAAATATCTTGGAAACAACAGAGAAAGGCAAAAAAAACAGTTAGGCCAAGCCTGGCCTCTGACTGAAACAAAGAGAAACAGGGGATGTACATCTGTATTACAGTATTGTTTTATAGCAAAGAAACTATTTTCTTCATTATATATACAGTATGCACACAGACAATAATTATACAAAAGACAAAAAAAGGCAGGAATGGTTGAAACAAAAATGCATTTTAAAAAACAGCCCAAAAAAATCTGAGTTCCAGACAGTAACCAGATAACACTCGTTTTTTTTCCTTGAAAAGCAGGACTGTCTGCTCCTCTCAGCGAATCAGACAGACAACAAAACAAACAGACAGGCTCTCAAACTCCTCCTTCCAGACGGACGGACAGACATGCAGACAGACATACGGATAGTCAGACAGTGGGACGGGTACAGATCAGGTCTGCTCTACACTAGTCCCGGTCACCCTGAAACACACATACACGTTCACACACTCAACAAACCCCATCTGTTATTCTTGACCGTTGTTGCGTCAGCATCAAGAACATCCGAACGCAGCTCCTTTGTGACCCTCACTGCCCCTTTGTGGCAGAAAAACTTGTCAAGATTTGCACTGGGGTGAAATTGCAGAATCCAAGGATTAATTACTCTGTCATGGCTGCTACCGTACATTTACTATTTACGCCAGCAATTTTACAGTACTTCTGCTATTTTTTTAAGATGCAGTGGTGCAGGCTGTCATATGCTGACATTGCAAAATAACATTTATTTTTACACTGAAGAGCCACTTAGCACAAGAGCTGCTGAGTGAAGGAGAAAAACTGTGGATTGGCCTCTTCAACACGGGCATGACCAGAGAATGTGAGGTTATTACAAGTACATGGATACAACCATCCACACAGAAATATTAATATGTATTACTGTACTGACCTACCCATTTCAGGGTTGGGTTATGAATTAGTTTGAGAGACGTATAGTCCAACCACATACACAGGCTCCTTTAAACTTTATCCTAATGTAAACCTTATGTATTTCAAATGTAAATCAAATCCTAAACTGAAAAAATCCTTTTAAAGAGGTTAGTGGCAGATATAATAACATCTTGTCTGAAGATTTTCCTCATCTTTCTACATTCATTTCATCTCCATAAGGACAAAAATACAAGAAACACACACACTCAAATAAGGTGCAGGACCTTCTGTGTCTGCGTAGACAGATGCATTAGCTAATAAACACATAGTGGAGGACAATACACAGAAACAAACAGAGTCACATCAAGGGTACAGAGAATCAGAGGGTGACAGCAGAGGCCAAAGCCTCTGTTACGACATCAGGAAATAGGCAAAAAAAGCAGAAAGTAACGTACAACAAGAAAGCACTTTAAGTGAATGTACTTCATTTGATCCTGTTTTTCAATGCATGAATTTGCAGTTTGCACAACTTTCATCTGTGAGAAATATTTGTAGTAATGGTGCCCAGTAACATTTTCTGTGCAAGTGTGAAGGGGGTACTGTGTGTGTGTGTGTGTGTGTTTGTCCATGGATTGGTGTGTGTAGGTGATGCATAGCAGCGTCAACCATAGAGTATGTGGTGAGTTACAGAGCATGTCAGCTTAAGAGAATAATTGGATTAAGTAGCAGACGGCTAGTGATGACAGGGAGAGAGGATTGAAGGGGTGGAGGAGGAGGAGGAGGAGGAGAAGAGAGAGAGTGTGGCAGAGGGGAAGAGAGGTGCTGATTAGAGTAACAGGCCGTTTGCTGTGGAGCCTGTGGGAAACTTGGGGGCCTCTGGGCAAGCGAACAGACGTGCTGAGGGAACTCAAGCCATTACGGTGTAGATTAGAGGGATAAAGGGATAACACTCGTGCTCTCTGGACAACTAACTAGCAGCCCCTTGGCATTTGGATATACTTTACATAAAATCCAACCAATATAAGCCATGTACAGCAGAAAGAAAAAGGACACATCACTTTGCCTCTGCTAGATTTCTGGGCTTTTATACCTTTCTCATGGCCTTTAGAGATGGGTCACTTTGGAGGCTGTTACCTCTCCACATTTGCAGCTTATCCTTTGTGTGTCGGCTACAGAAGCAGCGCTGAGGATACAGTAGAACTGAGGGCAAGAATCCAAAGAGTCAAGAGTGAAAGTCACATAATGTCTCATATTAAAAGAAAGTGCAGTGTGAGAGCTAGCAGTGGAAGACTGAGTAGAGTGTAATCCACTGAGATAGGCGCACTGTTGAGACGCCACATAACCAAGCTTTTGTAGGCTTTTGCTTGGTGATTTGTTTGTCACAGGCATCATTTGATTTATGTTTACATCGATGATGTGCTTCTACTGGATGAAACCACAGATAACATGGAGTAGAATACAATCTGCCCTACATGAGTTCACATTCACACACCCTAACCTGCTGTGTTCAATTTGCAGCCAGCTCACCCTAGAGATGATTACCACTACACTTTAGATCAGCTCATCAGAATTAAATTCACAAACAGTAACTCTGCATGGATAAAACAATACAATACCAAAGCAGCCCACAACACACCAAATGAATGTCCAGATTCTTTAGCCATCCCTCAGTTACCCATAAAGAAATGTGTTCATTTTCTTCACAATATGTAAAGGTGTTTCCTTATAGGGCCACGATCTGGCAGATTAAGAGCAGTCTGATATCAACAGTTTACCAAACATTTGCACATTTATTCATCCGATGATGGCTTCAGTGACCGATGTGGACCCTACATTTTTAAAACCGCAGTCTAACAATACAATGTGTCAAGACGAAATGTACAGTAAAAGACTCAAAGATCAGTATAGAATGTATAGCACGGATCCATCCTGTATCTAGCAAAGTAAGCAATTCCAGAAATTCATGTTTTTGAACATAAATTTTGGATTAGAATATCAAATAAATGAATGAATAAAAATATCATTAAAGAAAAAAGTTATTATACAACATATTTTTTGTTAGCATGTAGCAGTGTGGCAGTTTTTAAGTTTTCATCCTTAAATTCTTCGCTTTGACATGGTCTCAAACCTCTAGATCATTTTTAAAGTGAAAAAAGAAAACTGTTAAACATGGAGCAACGAAAATTGAGTTAAACCGCCTGAATTAATACTTAAGATTTTGATCTTACCTCTTAATCATTTATTTTTAAAAAATGGCGTGTAGGTTCTCTGTACTATTTTCATTTCTTTTCTATATTTAATAAAAGTCTGAAAGTAACTGAAATCAAGTCTAGGCCACAATTTTATACAAATACCATTTTAAAAATAAGTAAATGATACTATTAAAGATCACAGCAGGGTTTATTATTATTATCATAGGTGGAATACTACTGTATATGCTGTAACTGGTTGAGCTACTGGGTTTCACTTAACTCAGAAGCGGATTGTGCAGAGCTTTCATTAGAATAAGTGCTCCACAGGGAGAGAACAGCTCTCTGCTGCTCAATGGACCTGCTCTGCCTCAATAACTCAAACTCCCACCGTGAGAACCGCAAGAACAATAAGGTACAGAAGAGCTTCAATGTACAAACAACTTTAGCATTAAGAACCAAGCACCTTTCTCAAAACACCTACTCACCAACCAGTGTCGTTTTAGTCCTGCAGTGCATCAGCTTCTTCTCCACCTTCCTGTCCATTATCATCAAGCACAGGACAAGCATCAAGTAATCAAGCTCTAATGTCATGAGTCAAACTAGGCCAATGCCTGACTGCTACTTTGTGAAAAGCTGACACAGTGTCTAAACTAAATGGACCTCTACTAAATTATTCAACTCCTTAGAAAAAAAATTAGATGGAGTTACAAAAAAAAAAAGATAGCATCTTTACTGAGCTGCTGGACCATAGAGAGCTATTCTCAGACTCCCATAAGACACCTGATTCATCTGGTTTCCAGTTCTAATTCCAACATGACTTAACTGAACACATCAGGAAAGCAAAGGGGATGTGTCTACATGTATTGTCATTAATGCTGGATATTAACATTATAGGTATTAGTGCTGATAGGGATGCTGAAAATCAGCTATTCTACCAAACAAAGACTTTTTTGATACCTTAAGTTGAGAAATATAAAAAAGTCCTGCAAGCCTTTCCCTTTCCAATGCTGAATGTTGTCCGATGTCTTACAATTAGTCCTAAATACTAGGCCTTTATTGGCAGTATTTCATTAACAAATATATTTTTTTAAAAGTTGGTGAAATGTTACTTTTGATCAGCTGTTGGAAGAATCATATCACATATTTGATCTAACTATCATATATTCATTTTTTTTTAATATGATTTCCAAATAAATTATTGCAAGAAAACTACAATTATAAACTAGAATGACACTCAGTTCAACAGACATCCATTTATGCTAGTGTCCAAGAGCATACACCAGACTTCAGATGAAAAAATTCAAATTCATAGTAAATGATCCAAATCTGCTCCCATGGGTCCTGCTCCAAACCTCCACCAAGTTCAGAGCAAATCAATTAAGTACTTTCTGCATAATCCTGCTGATAAATTGACCTGGGTGAAAACATGGCAGAGGTTACAAACAAAACCAAAACAAAGTTTTTTTTTTTCTTCATATGTGAATTTTGTATACATTCCATATACAGTATATTGATATTGGAAAAATACTCAATTTAATATACTGATAAGGATTACAGACATATCACACAGCCTGACAAAAGATGGAAAAGTATGAAAATAGACTATGTGATCACAGATGTCATTTTGTTGTTGCATTTGTTTTTGTCTTTCAGCAGGATGACACGAAAAAAACTACAAGAGATTTGCACTGACCTTGGTGGAAGGATGGAGCATGGGCCAGGGAAGAACTCCTTTAACTTTGGGGCAGATGTGGATCATTTAGTATTTCCTCTGAAGTCTGGTGTATGTTGTTTGACATTGGCCTTGGAGGAGGTCTGGGCTCTACTGAGCACATTTGCAGCTCAACTTTGATTTGATGATTTGACTGCTCACAGCACTGTGAGTGGTTTTAGTATCAGTATTAGCTGCATCCTTCCATTTCCTTACCAAGAAAGACACGGACAACTTAATCCTTGCATGGGAAAAAAAAAAACAGTTTAGAAACACTTTGATGCAAAATACCATTGATAAAAAAAAAACAAAAACAAAAACAAAACCCCTGTAGCTTACCCTAAAAACAAACCTAAATAAATAAATCACTGCTTGAAAAATTTGAAATGGGTGAGATTTTACATGTAAGCAGGCATAAATGAGTGCGGATGAAGAAGAATGTAAACAGACAACAGTAAGAATGAACAGGAGAGCTCTGCAGATCCCAGCCTGATTAATAATGCATGGCAGTGAGCTGCCAGCTCTTTGGCCGGCAGCGACAGGCCTTAGCTCTATCTGCAGAAGAGAGGAGGTTTCTGGAGGGGCACAGGTGGAACTGCCAGGTGGAATGAAAGGGAAGGATGGTGCAGTCACCTCCACCTATCACCTCTACCCTCTTTTTCTTTCGCCCTCTGTCTCTCTCTCCATCTGGGCTTCCATACACTCTCTGCATCTTCAGTACACGTTGCGTATGAACATGAGCAGCCACCTGCTTCATCCTTACTGTCCATACTGCCTTTGCCTGTGTCCTCACTCTTGTTCACTCTGTGCAGTATGGGACGTCTGGTAGGCACATACAGTGGATGCAGAAAACAACACCTTGCATTCTACACTCATGTAGTTTGGCATAAATATGCTGAAATACAGTACATCTTACCACTACGAATCTTTTCTGTAATAAAAAAAAATATATATCTTTTGAAGGATGTTGACTGAACTTGTTTATTTTGAAGGCTGCAGTTTGTAGTCTTGATAAAGCCCCTATTGTTATATTTTTGTCTTACTGTATATGAAATGGTGACATGTCAGTCAACTCTTCAGTTCCCAACGTGAAACCTTATAGCATCTTTCAGCTCACTGCTTTGGTTTCCTGCCACACAACTTTAAGATGTCAATTCACTCTCACCACTTTCAAAGCATCTCAGCCAAAACAGGCAGCTGTTTTCAGAGAAAAACCTTTAACAATAGACTGTGCGCTAACTTCCCTGCACCAAACAGCAGACAGTAAGCAACTAGCTTAACAACATTGAGCACTTAGTAGGTAAAGAGCCTGATACGTAGTTTTTTTAATTAAAATAAAAAAAAAAAAAAAAACAGAGCTCAAAGAGTGAATACTGGATTTACCTTTGTCAGAAGGTCACAAACATGACTCTGAAAGAATGGTAATATGACTGGCATACAAATGGCATTTTGTAGTGATGCATGAAAGATGCACCACACCTCCTTATATATCTTCAAATTCCTTGTAAACTTATAAGAACAGTCGGATTTGTTAAAGTGTCTTTTTAAACTTACACATACAGTTTGCTCACTTTTGCATATTCTTTTGTAGTTGTCATTTACAGGGCTTGGATATAAGAGGAACACAATATGAACAGCACATTATTATTATGACCATTTTGAAGCAACAAAGTCAAGTTAACCCCTAACTCAAAATCCTGATGAAAAAGAAGAGAGGAAGGAGTCACATATAGACACTCAACAGACCAGGATCTGTAGCCTCAGACATTTCAACAGAATTTACAATAGATTACACAGGGGCCAAAGTACTAATTTGTATTACATACTAAGGTGTTCCTGTTATTTTGTCCATTCTTTTTGGATCCCCTGTCCCAACTCTAGTGGAGGTCAAAGGTCATTAAGGCAGAAAGACTGACATCACAGAGAACAGACAACAGACTGCACTAATGTTCTCTGCAATGGAGAGAAAAGGTACAACCTCTTCTGATATCCGGCTCTTTTTGTACCTTTTTTTGTTGTCTTCAGAGAATATTTATCATGGGGCTGATGAGGCGGTGAGTGGAGGGGTCTCTGTTGACAAAATGACCTTCAGACATCAGGATACGTAATGTAAACGTTTATAGGGCTGCAGCAAAGTAAATATGAGTAATGACAAATCATTTTATGTTACTCTTAAAAAAGACCAGGAGATAAAGGGAAAAAAAACTCAGACAAACTAACAATGGTTCATTTGATTCAATTAAACCGCTACAATGAAATTTCAGTGTTTACTGTACTGGGAGCACTATGAAACTCAACTATAACATGACACACCAAGTGAACAATGTTTTCATGTTTGGTGTGAACCCCTGGGACTTGTGATGTTTGGTCTAAAGCTCTGTAAAAGAAAGAATAGATGAAAAGAAAGAGAAGACACAGAAATTGACAGTATGAAGGGGAGGGAAGCCAGTTTAAATTTCTTTATGTTTTATCAATGACATTTAGCTCTACCCTCTGCCCCTCCCTCTATTTTTTATCCTCTTTCCATTGAAAACCTTTGCTCCTCCATCCCAGACTATTTTTATCCAACATTTCATTACCATAATAAAACGCATGCATGAAAAAAAGATAAACTCAAAGAGACAGCGCAGCCAAAAACCTGGATTTGAGAAGCTTATTTTCATCTTTCTTTCTTGTCTTCTATTCTTTTATGTTGCTCTTTTCTTTTCGCTCAGAGAAATGGAAAGAGACATGCCTTTTCTTTCAGCCTGTGCCTCATTATGGTGCTTTTCAGGTCTGTTCTTTTGTATGGGGCCAGCCCAGAGCTGTGCACAGGCATAACAGAGCAGCCGGTGGATTACCCAGACTCACGTCAACACTTCAAGAGAACCACCAACCAGTCCAGCAAATGCCCCTGCCAAGTGTAGCATGAACGTTACATGCTTTAATAAGTGTAGCCAAAGAGCCATGCCAAGACTAAACCAACAGGAACAGCTGCTGCACCACAGACATCAGTGTGGACAATACATCTAGGTCTTTAAACCAGGGCATGGTAGTAGTGGACAAAACATCTTACTGTCCAGTGATAATCAGCATGCAGTGTGTAGTCTAGCCACACAGAGCATCATGTCTCAAACTGAACGCCAATAAGATTAGATATTTAGAAGTGATATCAGTAATTTTTTTGTCACTGAAAAGCTTGAGGTAATCCTCTGCTTTTGAAACAGAAACAAAATGTAGTGTCTCTTTAACATCAGCCCTGTCGCAATATATTTTAAAACAATAAATGTTGATACTGGATGCATTCAGAAGCATAAGAAAGGATTCTGATAAACACTGGATAAACACATCTGGTTAAGACTGTAAAAAGTCAAAAATTGCTATAAAATGCAAAGGATGAAAATTCTTATTTTCCCACATCAATTTACTCATTACATGAAGAAATAGATAGTCTTCGTAGTTCGCCACATAATTTCAACTTTATTTGTGTCATCGTTATATATGAAATTATAATACTATGCAATTATAATTACATTTACTATATTAAAGCTGCTCTAATGATCATTTTTATCTTAATGGATCTAATGAATACATTCAAGAAAAACAAAAGGCAGCTGTTCAATGAAAAAGTGGCCAGAAATCCAGCTGATGCTGGTTTAACAGGCAAAATATTATGCAATCAAACCTGCACATGTAAACCTACACACACACAGGAACACATACTCACTCATATACAGTTTTAAGGAACTTCATATTCTAAGTGTTTTAAAGCATTCTCAATTTTTATATTTATTGCTTGACAATGATTGAATTTACTGCTGCACCAATTTAGCACTGCACTTCTATAACACTGTCAGACTCAAGACAGACAATAATCAAAACCGATGCCACAGAGCCAGAGATATCTTTTTTCTTCCTTGTCAAAACATGCCACCTACACTGGCCACAATGCAACTTGACTGATGTCAGTCCGGTCGGAGATTCAAGTGTGTTACGCTTGTAGCAGCTAATGTAGCCGCAAGCTGCTGGCCTCATGCAGAGATGAGGAGCAGGCTACAGATGTCTAATAAGCTTGCTTCTTTTTAACTCTTTTTTTTAAGTTCATGGTCTTCAGACTTGACTAACACTGACTCAGGTGGCATGACTCGAGGCAAAAGGCTTTATTCATATAAAAATGCGAACAGACTTTGATGTGTACAATCAGTGAAATTCCCCTTAAGTGAACACATTTCCCATGTTTCTGGAGTTCTCAAGAGGCAGTCCTGAGACTGTTCACACTGCAGTGCCATATGTGGCAAGGCAATAAAATCCCATAGATAGCGGACACATAGCTCTTAAGAGAGAACTTTATTGCAAGCATCCTTGATTAGATTCACAGTGGGAAGACCGAAAACTGAAGTAATATTCTCAGGCAGGAAAAGGGCCAAAAACAGCAGTCAGTGAGCTGTTGGGTTGAAAGACAAAGCATTAAGCCCATCAAATCCCACAGAAAAAATGGATTTGTCTTCCCAGCCTTTAGGCAGAGAAAGCCCCCCAAAAGCCTACAGAGTGGCCCTCTAACATGAAGAAATTGTGAAGAAGATAGGAAATGACATATGAAGAGCTTTAATGTAACACTAACAAGCTTGGTGTATGGGTTTGCACCAGTAACACTGTATTTTTGTTTGATTCACTCACGATGTAATGAAATATATTTATCCGGTGATACTGAACCCTCAAACATGCACCTGCTGGCAGCATCAGCCCATCAACGTTATACTTTCTCACAAAAAGCCACACTGGATTCAAAGAAAGTTGATGAATATGCTAAAGATATTCAGTAGCTGCTTATTAATGTTAGCAGCATGGATTGTAAAAGATGAGGACAAAAATGGCAGCTGGCTTTTACAAGAGATTTCACGTCATGAGAGATACGGAAGGACAAAAAAGGAGAGATATGACCAGCTGATATGTGCTATTTAGCTCGGCAGGAAAGGAGGAAAAGCTGCTGAAGTTGATGTTAAGAGCTTGAGATAAAACTTTACCCTCATCCTCCCTCCCCTCGCTTTCTTTCTCTCTTTACCTCCTGTTGTTGCTGACTCAGCCCTCAGGGAGACTCCACTATGAGGCCAAACCTGGCTTGGTTTCAGCAGGGCTGGAGCACTGCTGCCAGTGGTAAAGGTTTGTGTGTGTGTGTGTGTGTGTGTGTGTGTGTGTGTGTGTGTGTGTGTGTGTGTGTGTGTGTGTGTGTGTGTGTGTGTGTGTGAGTGAGTGAGTGTGTGAGTGAGTGAGTGTATCACATGTACATCATGTACATACAAATGTGCTGTAGCGATTGCTTAATAAAAATGTACACACACACAAACACACACATTTACCAATGTTTTATCAAGATGGCATAAAGTGTAGGGGAGAGAGAGCAGGAGGATGTTTTGTTAATAAGAACACAGCATCTAAACCATTCCTCCCATTTCTACTGCTCAATTAGAGCAACAGAAATGGTTGTAATGGCCAAAAAAACAAACTCTCTCTACTTCAGCAATTGGCATTGTTATGTACTGTTTTTCTACATTTTTTTTTTCCCCACTGGATCTAAAATTAAAAATTTTACGTATATGGAAAATGGTAACACTGTAGATACATCTCTCCTCTATTTGCCTCAAAACATGCAACCTGTATACTATCATACATCATTTCACTTTCTTTCACGCAGACACAGCTCTGCAGTACTTTGCACTTGCATCTATCCGCAGTATTGACAGATACAGCATTGACACACCTTAATCCCTAACACACACACACACACACACAGCTGTTGAGAACACATTTTGTCTATGTGTTCATGAGGAGGGCACATTGAGTTCCTTACTGCAGCTCTTCCCCTGATTCTGTAGTCAGCACAAAAGGCACGTGGCCTGAACCTATACGCATGTGCACAATAAGACAGAAGCGAAGTTAAAACAGATGCACTTTAACACATGTTCACTTACACTCACACCCTTGGACATAGGTTTACATACACCTTTGCATTAATACCATTCTGCACATGCCTGCACCTATGACCCAACACACACACAAAGAGGTCCGTTTAAAGAGAGGTTCACTCTCTCACAGCAGGCAAGCTTAATGCATCTAAAAATAGCGCACCACTGGCACCCCACTGCAATCATTATTCCTCCCGTCGTCCTTATCAGCAGCGTGGGGCTCCATGAGTTGATGCACAGTCAAGCCGCTTTCATGGAGCTTTCCTCACCTCCCCATCCACACCAACGTCGCCATACCCTCCTCATACCCTCCATCTCTCCTCTCTGAAATTTCCATCTTGCATCCCTTGATCCCTTCCACTCCCTTCCTTCTCCTCCTATTACTCTCTCTCTGCCAGCTTAGTGGGAAACACTGATGAGTGACAGCCACCACAGTGTGAGAAGTAAGAGATGAAGAACGACCAGAGGTCACATCCCAGAGGAGAGCAGACCCACTGATGCTAAAGATGTAGCGACCACCATAACAAACAACTGATGATATGAGATAATAAAGAGAAAATGAAAAAAGGGGAGGGATGAAATAATGAAACAACACAGAGATCAATGAAAGTGAAACATGGGACAGAGGAAGAACAACAGTGCTCCACTTTTGCAACCCACAGCCAAAATCTCTGTAGTGGGTATTAAACATACAGTAGCTCACTGCATTTTCATCGAGAAGATGGGCACTTATGGGAGTAAGCTGTAATGCGTACATCACTGCAGTATGTAATCTATAAATTCTACTATCAGCAGTAACCATGTAAGGACTGTAACTGAGAGCTATTTTCATTTTTCATTACTCTGTTGATTTTCAAAATTTAACAATTAATCTTTAAAGTTAAAAAAACTGTCAAAATAGTGAAAGCTGTTCATTGTTTCCAAGAGTCCAAGGTGATGTTTTGCTCATTTTTTCTGACTATCAGTCTAAAACCAAAAGGTTCTGTTCACTACCACACAAGACAATGAAAAGCAGAAAATATTCACAGCTTAGAGGCTGGAATTGCATATTTATAGATATCAGCAGCTTGAAAAAGTCCACTGAATAAGGGATTAAGTGACAAATCCCTTCAGATCTAAACCTAAGAATTATGATAGGAAAATATGAATGCAGGACTTTGCATGACTCTTTGGGATGACTACATTTTGACACATCACCTTCAGAAAGATTCTAAGACTTATAGAAAACCTATTGTATGGGATCTGTATTTTGTTGATGATTATATATATATATATATATATATATATATATATATATATATATATATATATATATATATATATAAATAAAATGATCATATCTGTGTGTACACCTGCAGAAGGAAAAATAAAAGGAAAGTTTTAGTCTGGTCATAATATCCAGAAATGATACATGGTGCTGGCTCTAGATGTGAATAGGCTCTAAAAGTAGGTTAGGAAACTAATGTTTATTAATAAAGTAATGTTGAAAAATAATATGACAAAAAACTAGAGAAGAAGAGCATCCATTTTATTCTGCCAGAGCAAGAGCCTAGAAGGGCTGAAGTTAGTCTTGGTGGATGAAATTTGCTGGAAAACTGTGTCTCAGAGTTTAAACAATTTCTTGCTGTGACTGCTTTTTTTTAAATCTCCATGTTTGTGTGTCTGTTGTTTAACACCTTGTCCTTACACCTGCATGAACATGTTCTCAGGGTGGAATTTAAAATAATCCCTTCAACAAACCCTCGAGATCCTCATTTTTTGGGTGTTCAAATAGTTAATCTGTACAAAGATTGTAGTTCCTGCCCTTTGTGGCATAGTACTGACTGTGAGTTGGGCTAAATCCTGCAAATTCTCAACCCCTAGTGTCACTCAACATCTAAATTAACTTTCGTTTTGAATTATTTGAGCAAGAGGAAACACATACAATAAGAACTCCCTGCTGCAGCACACCTGTGGCCTGAGAAAAACACACTTCTGTTCTCACAAAGCACGTATTCCTTCTCCAAATGAGACACACCAAATGCAGAGAAGCCCCTAACCCTTAGCAAAGCCCTCTGAAACAGGAAGAGAGCACTTGAGTTGGATTTGATGGATGAGAGTGGCTCGAGGGGGTTGTCAAAATTGAGAACATACAAAGACCCGCACATAGAGAGGCTGAGGTCAGTTCAGGAACTAAAAAGATATAAAAGCAGAAGAGAGTAAAAAAATGCGAGCGTTGTGAAAACCGGAGAGCTGGATAGAAACAGTGAAAACACTACAAAAGAGAGAGGAGAAAGAGAGAGGAGAGAAAAGAGCTGGAAGGTTTGGATGTGATGAGACAACACATTGTAACTGAAGCTGTACATGATGAGGAGGGTCGAGAGGGAGAAAAAAAAGCCGAAAGTGAAAAGGTGATACTCTGTTGGCCCTACTGAAGTAACATGTTTGTACTGGGAGGCACAATGTGTGGGAAAAATTGAGAATAAATTATCATCAGTGAGAGGTGGGCTATGGAGAACAAATATTTTGCATCAAAGTAAGGACTGACAAATCAACAATTTGTTCAGTAATTTGAAATGAGAGAAGAAAGCACGCTCTGAAAAAAAAAAGCACAGTACAACAAAACAAACATCCTTCTTGTGTTATAATCAAAGCAGGAGAGTCCCATTCAATAAAGCTACAGAATGAGAAGACAGTTAAACTGCTCCAGCAGTTTCAACATGAATTCTGAAAATGAAATAAATTTAAATCAAAACCTCTCTAGTGTACAGCGGTGTTGTGCAGCAAAATTTTTTGCTGCACAACACCGCTTCAAGAGTGCTGAGTATATATAACAGCCTCAAAAATTGGCCTTATCAGCATGTAAAAAAAACAAAGTCTAAAATCAGGATTAATGCCTCAAAATAGTTTAAACCTTAGACAGCACATTGGCTCCCATTTTGGATAAATGGAGCATGAAAAAGGGATTAACTGCCTAGGAAGTGCCAAGCTACATGCTACGATACACCCTCTTCAAGCTGCCACAAACACACACACACCTTCTTCTGCCAGTGATGCCGGACATCTCACACAGGTCTTCTTCAGCTCTGACACAGGTGTCCTTTGGGTTTCAATAGTCTATGTGACATTGCATGTACACAAAAAAATGTCTGCAGGTGTTACCTGCAGTCCCACCTGAGCAAAAGCCAACCTTTTTTAACAGTACACACAAGTATCCATTGTATGCATATATATTAATTAAATGCTACAGTGCGCAGCTGTTTTAAGAAATTATTTGGCCTTTTTTTTTTTAAATGAAACGATAAATATGTGACAATCTGTGAGATCTATATGTACAAATGGAATTAATGGAGAGCCACAAATATGCTGGGAAAGTATTGAAACACTAACACACTGTATGGATAAAAAAAGAATATCTCGGAATTAGCATTGTCACTTAAAATTTAATTGAAAAGTTACTGTCAAATTCTATTGATATGCACTGAAATTAATAAAATTAATGAAACAGTTCCAAGTGAACAGAAACAGATCTAAAGCATTAGAACTGGAACTTGCTGATTTTTTCCCATATGAGCACTAAACATTGTCCAGATTCATGACCTGTTAGCAGTTGGTCTGAGTCCATCTACATTTATTAATGCTTTAGTTAGAGCTGAATGGTAATTATTTTGTGGGAAGCTGATTCTCTTTACAGTTTGGTGGCATTTGGATCGGAATTTTGTAGCATTTTTAACTGTTCTGTTACCTTTCAAACCTGCATCACTGGAAAACTGAATTGAGGTGTTTTAACCTGTGGATTATCCGTGGGAAGCAAAACTGATACTAACATAATCTTTTAGTAGGTGGAGTTAGAGGTTCAACTGATCTCTTGTAAAATGTGACCTCTCACATGAAAAAAGACACGTTCGTGAATGTATATGAACACGCTCACCGGTTGCCGTCCACCAGCAGCTTCACCATAATGTTTGAGCAGTATTATCCGACAGCACATGAGCTCAGGGGAAAATACATTAACTATTCTCACATAACCATCGTATGAGAACAATACAGGACGTACGATTTTGTGCTGTAGGAAAATACTGATATATGAAGATTATTTCTGTAACATACTACTTAAGAAAGTGGGCCTGCAGATCCTCCTTTTTTGAAACTTACATAAGTGTACACAGAAAATGTGCAAGAATAACAGCAGCCCAAGACTGTAGGAGTGAATTCCATCTCTTGTTAAAGTGCAGCAAAATGCAGCAGCAGTGCTGTGTGCGCAGCTACACATAAACACACATTATCATAAATATGACTGAAAGAAATCCAATTTATTCCGAATATTGATACAACAGTTGGTTCAGTCATGAAAATGAATCACCTCTGCGGGTCATAAATGCCGGTGTGCATCTTGAGAGCTGGAGGACAGAGCTCACCTCTCCTGCCATTAAATCATTCATGACCCTGCAGTGCTCTGGACCACACAGTGCCAGACCTGCCTCCACCAATCTGTGTCTCCACTCTGACAGTATGCGCACATGCCACTAGACTCACCGTTATAAGCCCTGCACTAAAATCATCCTCCGCAGACAAAATTTACAAATGCTCATCCAAGCAGGCAAGGACATTCACAAACACTCAGTCTATTTATTTGTATCTCCCTGTTCCTCGATATACCTGTATCCTCTGCTGCCCTCAGTGGCAGTATCAACCCATGAAATATGTCTAAATCTCCTCCTCGCTCCTATCTGCACGATACTCCCTGCACCATCGATCAGCCTAATGTCCATATTCATCAGCTCTGCAGAGGGTCCGACATGGTATGTTGGATACCAATCCTTTGCAGAGGGGGTTCCCCTAAGATATGTTCCCCCCTCTCTTGTCCAGACCAATATGTTCTTCCACTTGTTAAGATCAAATGATCCTGCAAATTTCTGTCTCTCCTCAAATATCTGCTCGATAACTTTATTGAATTTTGTCCTTAAACAAGCAGCAGCCAGTTTGTGAATCAAGGGACTTTCACTGCATCTTTTACTCAATAAAACGCTCACCGATGAGTCCTACATAATATAATGTGCGCACCCAAGTTATCCATGCAGACAAGAATAAACTATGCTGTTGGGGGTATCAGGCTGGCACAGATATGGCAATGCTTCATTTGCAGTGTGACAGATGTTTCCCACATAAATAATAAGATCTGGATCATATGTTGCACCACTATCTATCTACCCACACTCATCTAAGGTTAAGTATGACAGATTCATTAATATAATATTAGTAAGATCAATAGCAATGTTTTTTTTTAAAGAGTAACTGACTAAATATACAGTTTCATTGAGGTTTTTCAAAAATAATATCAATGTTTAACCTCTCCACACTTAAATTCCATCTCTAAGTCTATCAAACCAAGGACTAAACAAGTGCAGAAATCTGTAATGAATAATTGATAACTCCGCATAACAGTATTGCAGAAGAGCATTGAACTGCTACACTGGATCAGAGGGGGAGGCGGGTGTGAACACAGCTTGTGTGTGTACTGCACACTCTGGCATCTGGGGTAATGTGCGACTCTGTGGATGTCGGATGAAGATGGATTCCTCCAGGCATCTTTCACAACACTACACAACACAACATGACAATACACAACCAAATCCAACCAGTTCCTTGTGAAGGCAGTGTAATGCTATGTCCTTCACACTTGCTGTCTCTCTCTTTCAGGATGTGTCCCTGTCTTGTGGATGACCTTTGAACCAACTATCAGCCTACTGACTGCATCATGCTCTGCTGTCAGCCTGCTCAGATGCTGACAAAGTCACAGTGAAGATGAATATAAATGAGATCTGACCCTGCTCTGAGCAGCAGAGGGCGCCAAGACCACCTCATCTGTCATCTGTTGTCAGCCAAATTTCTGTTTTTCAAGACAACCCACTGCATAGTCTGGTTGGCTTTCCAGTCTCTCAGCAGAAATTTTTGTTTCAATACCATATTCAGCCCCTTGCATTTCTTTTTCCAACTTCTACTGTTTTTGCTCTCATTCTTGCTGTAAGTGGCCATGCAGCATGTTTTTGCATTTCTCATTAATCTTCCTATTGAGGGAAAAATGCCTGGAAGACTATGATGGGCGATACATTGGGTGAAAACACATATGCATGCTTACTTCCATTCAGGGGGGATATACTGGACTTCAACTCTTTTTCACCCACATTAGCTCCAGTTTGCATATTTAGGTGATAAGGAGCAATGAGGCCACATGATTCTCAGAGAGAAGCACTTTTCATGTTCTGAGGAAACATAACCAGCTTCAGTTGAACCATGTGTGACATTCTCTGTAAGGAAAGCCCTTAACATTAAACTACAAAAAAGTAAAAGAATTTGACAAGTATAACCTTGTGGTATATTCCATTCACGTATTTGATAGACTTTCAAGTAAATAAGGATTTACTGACTGGAATATACTGTATATTAATAAGCCTGGCAAGGTTAAGAGAAATTATTTGGAAAAGATGGAATGTTCTTCGACTGCAACAGCCAACAATGCACAAACTAATCTAGTAGTTATTTTGTTTTAAAACTGTCCAAATAAAAAGGATTTTCACTCAAAAGAATGCCTCGATGGACACACAAGCCAAAATTTTACACTCACTCATACGCCTCTGCTAAGTATCAGGATATTCTGAGCACATTACATAACAACTGAGGCTAAGGTTTAAGGGTACTACAAATGTGTATGAAACAGGCGTATGAAACATAGAAAAACTGATTAAATGAAAGATTACCAACAACCATGTTAGAGCAATGTATCCCTATCTGTAATGGTAACTTTTACAACTAAATAAATTAATATAAGTATAAATTTACATAATAAATGCAAGCTCTATTGGAGGTGAAATGAAAGATGAAAAAAAAAAACCTGCAAAGTAAACCCTTAACCCATTAAATTGTTGTCGACTGTATGTAATAAAGCTTTTCATAAGATTATATTACTCGACATTAAAATACTGTACATTGCATTTACATTTAAATCATGAAACATATGGCTATTGTTAAATATAGTCGAGTAAATCAGATCAAGATGACTGGAAGAATTGACGATGGACAAAGTGAGCAAGGGGGATC
The DNA here is from genome assembly GCA_016859345.1 of Istiophorus platypterus. Taxonomy (NCBI): domain Eukaryota; kingdom Metazoa; phylum Chordata; class Actinopteri; order Istiophoriformes; family Istiophoridae; genus Istiophorus; species Istiophorus platypterus. The sequence continues at coordinate 14,485,398 of CM029115.1, forward strand.
ACAGAAGGGGTGGAAGTAAAAAAGTAAGTGCTGAAGTGGATTCAGTTTCAACAACTCAGCAGGAAGGAAGAATGCAAAAACGACTAGAATGAATTGACAGGAGAGGATGTGGGGCAAGAAAAGAGATGAATGACAGGAGAAAGAGGAAGTCTTTTAAAAGGAAGTGCTTTTATGATGGAAGTTTCTTAAAAGATTACTTAAACAATGAATCAATTATCAAAACTGCTGCCGATTAATTTTCTATTGATCGACTGATCAATTACAAATAATGTCAGCTCTGAAAAGAAAAAAGGATTGCGCTTGTGAAATAACTGCAGTCAATTTTACACATATACTGACAAATTATGTGTGTACACAGTTTAATTCGGAAAAAAGTTTATAAAGAGACCTGTTACACTTTGTATTTACAACATATCAAGACCTAAGAACCATGAGCTTTTCATTCACTGACAGCTTTGTTCAGCTATTACTGAACTGAGAACAAGCTAGGGTCTAAAGTCTTCAAAATTTATAAGTACAAGATAAACAGCATAGATATCTACTGTAAATCTGTCACAGATCTTTTAAGAGGAAAGGGAAACAGGCAGAATATTGATCCAGGAGTTATTTTAGTCATAACCCAGAGGCTGTAATATGGTCATACAAAGAGGAGCACACATGCTCGCTCGCTCGCTCTCACTCACACACACACACACACACACACACACACACACACACACACACACACACACACGTCAGAAGCAGGAGCGTTCCACCAGTGTGTGTAGGCAATTAAAGGTCTGTGCCTAAGGGGCTGCTGTGGCCAAAGCCCCAATGCTCCATGCTCTGACAAACATTTTCTCCATTACCACAGATGAACTGTCCTGCGCTGCCTCAAGCTCTGCTATATATTCTCCTTCACTTAGACTCTGCTGGGAGGCATTGTGGGAAATGGGTGAAAAGAAGAGTGGCCATAGGGGCGGTGGAAAGGGTTGGAGAAGATGCTACTGTATAAGTAGGCTAGAAGAGGAGCAGAAAAAGAGATGAGAGCATGATGAAGGTAGCCATATGCAAAGTAGTCAGGATTTAACTCAGGCCATCAATAAAAATGAATAATTTATCAAGCAATCTTTCTGAAACTCTCTCTCCATATCTGACCAAACCTGGAAAAGACAAAAAACAAGAGGACAAAGGGCTCAAGTGTGGTGACCTGATCCATATGGTTCAAATGGATTTTCAGTGCAGTATGTTGGTTGTACAGGAAATGAAATATGGATGTATGTGTAAAAGCATATACTGTTTGTGTGTGTGGTTGTATAGGTTACATTTAAAGTATAGCATTTCTGTGTTTCCGAAGGTGGGTAATTAGAGCCAGCTCTGGACCAGTTCTTGGCACTCAGTGGGGTCAGGTTAGTGTGTATTCTCTCACACTCACACACACACACACACACACACACACACACAGCCCCAGAGTGGCACAGGGATCAAGGGTAGATGGATCAAAGTATTGCACTGCTTCCCTCTAACACAGTTACAGTGGACTTTTAACTCCTTGAGATTTTTTTCACAGATAAAAAAAGATGCACAACTAGCATGAATGTTTATTTAAAAGATGACATGAAATATTCAAATTATTATTACTGAAGTGTTTACAGAGATAATATGCAATCACGTGTCTAGAAAGCTGAGTATTTGACTGGAAGAGCAGAGAGCGGACACACTGGAGAGTAAATTAGATGATGTCAGTGTTCGTATCATTACCAGAAGCTCCCCCGTATTAACACTAGGTGGCGACATCAAACCCTCTCACAGAGCAGCCAACACCGTGCTGACTAAGGGCTGGCTGACACTGAGATGTGCGTGTGCCAAGTCTACCTACATGTGCGCTTACATGTGATCGAGTGCAAGGTGTGGTTGACCTTGTAAAGCTGCTGCATACATGCTGATTCTCCTTCATCCTGAGCCGATACTGCTCCGGTCCCCAAGGACCGACCCCCTCCTCTTCGATCCACCCTGATTTAATATCTGGGGGGAAAATGCAGCTGAAACATTATCTGAACAAACGTCTGTTTAATTCATCATAGGTTTTACAAATGAATGTGATGGAAGTTGATTATTTCATATCTAACTACTCTGCACTCCCATTTTTTTCTTTTCTTTTCCTGCCTACTGAAAACATTAGGCTTCTGGAACAGTAAAAATGACTGATGCTCAACCCCCCTTCCTGCCTCTCTCTGTTGCTCACTTAATCACTCTCATTTCTCCCTCCCTCTAAATGTGGATCCATTGTGTTTAGTGCAAACTTGGAGGCTGAGAGAGAAGAGAAGGAGGTGTTGCAATTTGCCACAAGTAACTGCGGCAGAGAGAGGGAGAGAGGGAAGGAGTTGTAGTCTATATTGTAGCAGGAGAATTGATTGTCGTTGGAATGGAGGAATGTACTCTAGCTGGGAGCAAGAAAGGGAAGGGGTTGGGCACCTGGCTCTGCATCTGCTCGAGAAAAATCTCTGGGGTCAGCCAATTAAAGGCTGGGTGACACCACTATCCTCCCAGCTAGCTAGTAAATCCTGCACCACAAGACAACCCACGTGCCTCTGTTCAGTGAATGCGTGAGCTCATATATATATAGACACACGAACAATTGGGATCACACACACACACTTAGACACAGAAGAAAATGTTTAACTACACAGTGAGACTGGCAATAATAAAACAGGGACGGTTAAGTACTTAAGTGCCAAGACTCACCAGCTTTAATAGCAGATGTGTCCAAGAGGTAAACTGTTCATTTTTGATTGATTAAGATCTTATGCCATCAAACATCATTGGAATGCCTGACATGTGCTGTATCCCATACCTGTGGCAGTATTCAATCTCTGACAAGACAGCTACCAAAATCCATCAGAACCTGCACGGACATAGCGATGTACATAGATTTGGTTTTACTTGTTTGAGTTTTGAGATCTGCATCTCAGCTATTTCTGCCTCTACATCAATGCATAAATATATTGTATTGTTATTGTAATGCATTTTGTTCATAGTACTCTACTTTGAATTTTACATTCCTTTCCATAAACGGGGTCTCTGATACTCTGGATAAAAAAAAAAAAAAAACAACTCATTTTGAACTGTAATGATTGTTACTACCTTCTTCCAAAGAATTATTTCCTCAGTGAAAAATCTAAAATATATGAAAAAAATATAACTAATTTCCTCCCCTAGTCAGTAGCTGTGATCATATCACATAATCTTCCTCAGCAGATGGAGTTGCTCAATTGTCAACACCTGGAGCTGAAAAAAATGGAAATTTGAACACATAGTCCAATGACCAGTGGATAACTCCATCTGCTGCAGAAAATCGAATCATATGATCAAAAGTTCCAGAATAGACACTGAATGAAATCTATGGTGATGTGTATAGATATATGTCTGTAAGGGACTTTCTTTGGTAGAAAGCACTTCCAGTCATGACTGTTCAAAGGCAAGTGTGTGGTTTATCCAGAGTAACAGGGACATTGTTTATAGAAATTAATGTAGTTTTCAATGCTGTTAGCGTCACAATTGAAATTCCATGTACCACCACTGTACTGGATGGGGGCTAGGAGGTCTGCTGTTCTAGTGGAATTTTAACATTAAAAAATAAATAAACATTGCCTTACTATGAGTTTGAGACTTGAGTATAATGAAATGACGTTATAGAAAAGACTGACTGTGCCTCTACACTGAATTCTGCAAATTCAGTGTTCATTTTTGAATTCAGTGGGAAAACATTGTCAGAGTAATTGTTAACTAAAAGAATTGGTAGTTATACACTTGGCAAAGAATCAACATGCTATTTCAGCCAAAGTAAATAATCTTTATATGTGCGACTGCAGATGTAGCGTTTTCATCATTGAGTGGGTGAAGGTCTCATTAGAAGGTCTTATGTTCTGTGCTGTGTGTTATCCTCCGATCTACACTGCTGCGGCCTCCCTCCCGGAGAGCAGGGCATCACTGTGCATGCTGGGTGGGTTGAGAAGTGAAGAGGATCGAATCAAAGTGACACCACCTCTCCCTCCAGGGGATTCAGATGAAGGGGCTTACAAATGGCTAAGCTTTTAATAACAGGTCCATGATGCTATGACACGGTGATGACACTTGACACAAGGATTAGATGACTCAAGAAATCTGCACTCCACTAAGTAAGATTCGTCATCAGGGGGCACAGAGTGATATTCCGAGACACCATGCAAGGCCAAACTTCTGTCCCCAACTGTAACCCAAAGGACTGTTGTAGTTATAAAAACTAAATCTGAACTTCCTCCTTAAAAGCTTCCCTAAGCTTCTGCACCATACATACAACATTCTGCGCACTCCTTTGGACTATGCAAGTTTAATTCAGTCGGGATATTCAGTGTCCAACTCCATCTTCTCCTGCCCACTGCATTAAATGAAATCAGACGTTCTCTATTGTCTGCACTCAGTAATGGAACTGAAAATTAAAGCCAGGAAGTTGTACTGCTTGTATGACTTACTGTACTGCTGGGTTTTGAATTGAATTATTCCTCTTCCCTCCGGTAGACACAAAAAAAGGAATCACCACATCAATCAGGTAAATAAGACACCCATCACCCAGTGCAGAGGGGAAGGGTGCACAGTCACCCTGGGGTCACTCAATCTCCGCTGATATTTCACTCATTTTTGCTTTCGCTCTCTTCTTCTATGCCTCTACCCCTGGGCTATATTCCTTCAGCCTGTGCACTCATCCTCACACCAAACACTCGCTTTCAATCACTAACACACAAAGTGCTTCCCACACACATACAGATGCATTCCTACAGTGGCATGCTTGCCTCGTACTAGCGATGGGAGTAGAGCGCCGGTTCCAGTTAAGAACCAAATTACCCAAACTATCTGAATCATACGCCTCTGAGCTTATCAGTTCATTTCATTGATGCCAGCATGTTTTTCTGACATTGCATAGCAATGACGTCAATGAAGGAATGCCATGGTTTTGACACTGTACACACCGTGCGCGCCACGGCTTACCAGCCGAGATGCACATTTGTTACCGAGGATAAATATCCTATGCTATAATAACATTAGCGACGTGCAAGCAGATTCATTCTTTGACCAGGAAAACCTAAATGAAAACAGCAGTCAACAGTGGAGCGTTTGCACATATGATACACACGCATGCCTTGTTCCTCTTCTGTTTCTGCACTGTATAGACTAAGACAGTAAAACAGTTGCACTGACAATTCAAAAACTGTGCAGTCCTACCCCCCCCCCAACACACACACAGAAGATTGGTCAGGAATCATTAAAGGAATCAACGAAGAATTGGATCGATAAGCAAAATCAATAATCATATGGTATCAATGAGCGCTTTTTGATTTTTCCATGCCTACCTTGAACGCACAAGCACACACACACAAACTTGCAAAATAGATGCTCTAAAATGAAGACTTGCACTTGAAATCCAAAGTGATAAGTCTGTTTTTTGCCAGCTGAGATAACAAGACTTAGTGTACTCTCATGCTAGCAGCTCTGTGAGACCGTACTTATACACAACGTTGCTTTGAGCTGCTTGCTAACGTCACCATGCTCACAATGTCAACATCCGGGTATTAACCAGCTTCACCATCTTAGCTGAGTGAGTTAGCATTAATGAAAAGTCAGAACGAAAATAAAAAATGATGGCAACGCATCAAACAGTTGTTTGGCTTTATCAGTCTGGACTGAAGTGGTGGACCAACCAACACACCAGCATTGCTACCTCTAGAGCCATGCCCCTAACACGGGTGCAAAATTCAATGTCATCACTCGTACTAATCTAGTAATTTATTTGCATTTTGTGTGCTGAAGCATGATTAAAAAGAAGAGACAGTGATAAAACCATAGGGTCAGTTAAAGGTGGATGTGGAGAGAAAAATGCAATTGCAAACACCTTCATGTTATATTCCCTGTTGGTTAAGGCCAAACACACAGGACATTTTTTTATACAGAGCGAAGTATAGAAAATCAATACAGTAAATGGTAGGCTGCACATTGCAGAGGCTCCTAACTATAGCACATATTCGTCCATGAGATCCTGCAGAGTCTGAGGATATCAAGGAAAGACTCAAAGTACCTGGACATCAAACCACACTAAGCTCCCTATCCCACCTCCTGTCCTTTCCTCTCTCCCCTCTCATCAGCCAGAAGGGGCTTAAAGGGAAAGAGCTCAGGTTGGGTAACGAACACCGAAAGCTTTCCTTTTTTCACAACAAGCTGCCCAGCAATGACCTATCAAAATCCTCTAAGACGATATCACCTCATTCTTTTTTCATTTTCTTTCCCTCTCACCCTCTCCCTTTTATTTAGGTATGATGAGGATCCCTTTCAATAACCCTGATCTCTCAATTCTTGTTTCAGGGTGTTACGTAACAGCCGCACTATAAGGATAACAATTGGGAGGAGAGATTAGCGCAATCGGCCACAGAGAGAGACAGAGAGGAAGACGAAGGGAGGGAGGGGGGGGAGGTACGCACTAGGAGGAAAATCTAAGGAAGCCCCTCTCAATATGACACATCATTTTACGTGCTGTTTCATAAATGAAAACATTTAACTGTGCACTGGGAGGACAAGCACAGACAGATGCTTCTACTGTTACTATTTTTTTTGAGGTTTACGCAAACCTGTCATGGAGACCAATGCTTTGCCGAAAGCACTGCAGTTCTACGTGTCAGTTCAGCTTCTTTTATAATCATCCACCGGAAAACACTTAAATGTCTGTGTCTCGCAGGCTTCTGAGAATTATCAAAATCATGCTCTCATTAACTGCAGAGATAAGGATAAAAAAAAAATAACCAGTTGCCAATGTTTATTGCTTCAGTCCTTAAATGAAAGAATGAATCCACGTATCCTTATCACTGATCAGGAATTTTGAAATATCCTGAGGCTTGGAAGTCTTGCCAGCCGGATGCTTGTTGTTTCTCTGCTTGTTTATTTTTGTTATTTTTTTCTATTTAACAATTTTGCTCTCTAATCAAATGAACCCAACTGTGTGTGGTGCAGCATCTCCCTTAAAAACAACTCAATCTCTGCTACCTCATAAATAAAGACCCGCCATAGCCTGGGTACAGAGGAGAGTAATTGGGGTTGGTGAGTTAGCATCACGTGTTCTTTCCTTTTCCGCTGTTAATTAAAGAAGTGTGGGCTGCAGCTCCTGTCCAACCTGCTCCAGCAGCACTTACTATAGAGCCAGGAGCTGAGACTCATTCCCAGGCTCCATTAACATGAGCGAGTGCCTCGGCCAGGCCTCCTGAGTCATTTGTCTGGGGGGTTCCACAGGGCCACCAGGGCTGCAGCCACACACACACACACACACACACACACACACACACACACACACACACGTATGATATGGCAACATGCACACACACATCTGTAAAGTTGAGCAAAGAGATGTGAGATGAATAGGGCCAGTTGGATGAATTGGTTTTATATCATGTGGTGTTATGAGGCAACATGGTGCCATACACACAGCCACATATACACTGGCTCCAGCAAACCCCAGCTTCAGTGAGGACTGAATGGGATAATTGAAAGTGCATACAAGGTTCACCATAAAAGTTTAGAAGAATAGTTTGGCATTTTTGGGAAATCCACTTAGATACACTTACAGATTAGCCTTGCTCAGCACTAAGAGAGCACTTTCTATTTCTTGTAAGTATCTTGGTTTTAAAGAAGACTAAAACAGAAGTATGTTTAGAGCATTTAGGTATCGCAGGCTAGAAAACTCACATTCATGCTCTTTTAGTCAGCTTTGTTCTGCCTCCACTCTGTGGTCAAAACTAGGATTTTCTCCAATCATTGGTCAAGACAGCATTGAGTAGTCAACAAAAACTGCAGGCTTGAAAAGCTGCAGCTGAAATGATGTGTTTACTTAGTCTATGGACTAAACACAGCAGCTGAAGTTAGGAGAAAGGGATGAAATGATTAGTTGATTAATGGACTGGTAAATTAAAGAAAATGTATTGCCAACACGTTTGATGATCAATGAACTATTTTAGTAAATGCAAAACATTTGCTGCTTCCACTGTCTTGACTGTATGTAATGTACTGAATGTGCTGCCTCTCTGTTTTATGTCACTTAAAATTAAATATGTTCAGATTTGGGATTGTTGGTCAGAGAAAACAGGCAATGTGTGACCTTAATAAGAAAAATTAATCATATAATAATGCAGTCCTAGTGGGGGGAGGAGCAGCCAATAACCAACTAATGACACAGAAGATGTGAAGTAAGAGGCCACTATTTATTTGTCTTGAGCCTGAAGCCAAATTCCAGATAACAGACGAAGAACGCCACCGATAAAAACTTTAACTATTTACATGTTGTAACAGCCAATCACGAAACTAATTATCATCTTCTAGTAGTTTGACCTGAAGAATGATTTACTCATCACCTTAATCACAGCCAGTGAGGGTGCAGGTAAGCAGGCCGACGGGACTGTTCAGCCGACAAGCTGCTAGAGTTCATTCTGATGGGCTTAGTCACTGCTGCAGCACCCTAATCCATTGCACCAAACCTGAACACACACTCAAACACATACAATCCTATATAAACATAAATACAGAATCAACATCTAGACAGAACCACATTAACAATCTGACTCAGACACTGACATATTAACCAAAGTGAAGACTGTGCTTTCTGTTCAAGCAGGGAGGGTAAGAGATTTTGGAGGGCAGACAGAGACAAGGCAGGAATGCTGATCCACTACTGCCACCTCTGCTTTATATGGAGATGGAGATAGCACTGAGACCGTACTTTCACTGTTGCAATGCCTGCTGGCAACCAAAGTATCTGCACAGTCCTGCACCATAGTTGTTGTTGAGAAACCTGAGCATTTATACAACTGATTTTTGTCATTAAGATGCCTGATGGGCTGTGATATGCAGCCAGCACTTCACTTCACTAAAGATGACCTTTTAGCCACATAAAAACCAGACTCTATATTATTCTAATCATCCTCAGATACTTCCATCAATGCAGTAGTACATAGCTAAGATTAAACAACAGTCAATTTCCACAAAATTGATCAGAAAAAGGATTAGTCGCTGAATTCATTTTTTAAGAACAACCACCAAACGTGATGTTTTCAGCTTCTCAAGATTTCTTTCTAAATTAGATGATCGACCAAATATTAATCAGCGAACAAGTCTGATCATCAATTAATCATTTAAGTCATTTTTAAAGCAAAAATGCAAAAAATTCACCTGTCCCAACTGTAAATATTTGCAGGATTGATTCATCTTGTATGACTGTAAACTGAATAAACTATTAGTTGGACAACACAGGCAATTTGAAAAAAAAAATTAGTTGCAGTCCTAATCACAACAGTAGCAATTAAAACACTATTTAAAAAGGTATTAACACATGCATTCCCATGTACCGACATTGTTTTCAGATTAGTACTCACAGACACAAAACTTGCATACATGTTCAACCAAATGAGCAGAAATGAGCAGAAGGCAAATGACACCGAGATGAGAGAAATCCATATTATCACACACAAAAATACTGCTCTGAACATACATTCTGAATGGAACTATTGGATTTGTTTAACAGCCTTGGGGCTCACCAAATAATGATCACATATTGTTGCACTAAAACAGCTGGTAACAGGAGGAAGCAGATCTCTATGTTGATAAAGAATCCAGCTGAAATTCCTAAAAAAATGGCTTTTAATGCCAGCTCATAAGACAAATTTATACTCTATATATTTATAAATCTACTACTATTGATTCTACATTTAATTTAAAGTAGATCATCATAATGGATACAAATGAAAATAACTGCAATTAAAGAAAAAGCTTTCATCTGCCAGCTACAAAAATTAAGTTACCACTATGTCAGGAATGCATGGGCATAGTGAGGCATAATAAAGAGTCCCACAGTGTTAATGCTGTATATGCTCTAAATTCAACAACCTGTTTTGAAATAAATACCAGATGTACATTTCCTGTTCTCTTGAAACATTCTTCAATCTTTATTAAAGTAAACAGCCTAAAATGAAAACTTGACTAGATTTATTATTTTACCGTTTTTATCTGTGATGCTGATATTAGAAAAAGATAAAAACAGCAAAGCGCTACTTTACATTTCATCATAGCCAGGTAAACCACAACACTCTGAAGCAGCTTTAGATAAGGACAAAATAACATATAGACAATAAGGTGAAAAAAGGTGCTGACTAGGACAGTAAAGCTCTGTTCACATACTTACAATGCTCATTTTTCAAGAGGAGCAAACTCATCAATAAAAGTAATTTGAGGACAACATTATCCACTGCTCAGCAACTTACCTAGGCTGTATAATATCACTAACACCATGAAGCCAATTAAAACGGCACCTTCAACCTTCGATGACAAATTGTTAGCTTTATGACTCTAGACATTCATCAGTGAGCACTGATTCATGTCCCCACAGGGATGGAAATAATAATGTAAAACTCCAACATACATTAATTGTGAACAGTTGATTTAAAGGGATTGAAACATTAAAGACGGTCCAAAAAAGAGGTTAGCAATTCAAGTAATGTCTTCAAAAGATCCTAAATGAATTACTAAAAGATAAATACGGTTTTCGACTCCAAAACAATAGGTAGCATCCCCTGGAGGCAATAACACTCATTAGTCTTAGCTCGACCAAAAGAGACTAAAACAGGTAACTGTCTCAGTAGCCGGCTATCCGGCTGACACTGCCATCCCTTAAGGGCCCTGCTACTGTGACTACAAATACCTGAGGAATAATGAATAAACTACTATGAGTTGAAACAAGACATGTTAAGATAGAAGATAGAATAGAAATAGAAATAGAAGAAGCTATGAGTGATTCATCGTATAACTGAAAACACATTGATTGTGCTGGACAAATGATTGAAATGCCGCCAATGGAGATGCAAACCAAAGCTTACATAACAAAGCCTGGTTTGCTTTTAAAAAAAAAATGATACAGGAAAATAAAACTGGTGAGTGTTCGTGTTTGTCAACATGTATGTGTGCAAAATGTAGAGAGCGGTTAAGGAAAAATTGTGCATCTGTCACAGAAAGTGTTGACCTTGCCTCCCCTGCGAGGAAAACAGCCGTTGAATGGCAAAGAAGGAAAACAACCAAGTGCGATGGTGGTTTTTTAACCACCATGGAATATAAGGAAACACAATCAGTCAACTTATGAAATACAGTAGAATTTGACTTGGTGGCTGCAGGCATCAGAGATGAAACAAAGAAGGCACTTGAGAGAAAGACAGAATTCCCTTGTATTAGCATCTGCTCCAGAATCCAGGAATGGCTGTAAACCGGTGTTAAAAAAAAGGAAGAAAGGCTGGGAGGGGTAGCTAGAGGGGAGTCAGGAAGCTTATTTGACAGACTTAGGCTGCATGGTTACATAACTGATATGGGATCCTCTGAAACCCTACACTATCAGTCAAACTTGGGCTGCATTACTACCATCACCAGGAATCTCATCCGTGCCTTATTCATACTGTCAGAGGTGCAGGTTTTCCCTTATTGAATATCATCCTGTCGGACTTGCACATGTTTTCACGTACTGGTTCTTTTAGCAAAGGCAATGGGTTGCATATGGGGAAACCTTAACTTTTGAGTCACTGGCTCCTGTCAGCCATTGAAGACAGAGTGGTGGCATGTGTGTGTCTGTGATGAAAGGAACGGATCTGAATCTCCAACAAAAGGGGCTGAGGAGCAATCTCCTGCTTTGAGACAACCAACCCAGGTGTATCTGAGTCATACCACCTTTCCCTCTACTCTTGCTGTCTCGCTTTCCCACCTTTCCACCTGATTTTGCTCAGACACATCCTCTAACCCCTCCTTTCTCTACTTTTTACAAGCACACCGGAAAGAAAAACCTAATCCCTGTACTGGCCTTTCAGCCCTGCCACCCCTCGCTGGGAAGGTGGAAGCTGTACTGTTTGTCTGTCCATACCACTGTCTCTACTGCATCAGCATCAGATTGGTTTACAGCCAGCCTCGCACAGCACAGGCTAACAGGGCGACTGGACTCGTACTCGGTTGCTGAGGACCAATTTGCCACCTATACACAACAACTCAATCTGCAGATGACTCATTTTCATTAATGAGTTTGAATGAAATGCGACGGGCAGCCAGAGGAATAAAGTAGACTCGGCAGCTTGATGAGATATCCCTGCAGTCAGTGACTGGCGGAGTAGAGATTTATTGCTTAGAACGAGCACCGCCAGTCACTCCAGCTCTGCCTGGGACTTTTCAGTCAGACAGAAAGAAGTCTGCAGGTATTACTCCGTAGTCATTACAATGCCACATGGAGGAAAGGCTGAGGGGAGAAGGGAATGAACTGTTGCGGAAACTGGCAAGCTCACTGTCCTCGTGGAAGATTAGTGCTGTAGTGAAATTTCTCTCACAGACACCATACCGCAGTATGAAAACAAAGAGAGAGGGGACGAGACAGAGATGTGAAGAGGGACGGAGACACGGTGAGAGGTAGAGTACTACACTGCCTTATCAGACGGCTTGGACAGGACAGTCAATAAAGCAGGTATAAAGCAGTCGAGAGGAGTAGGAAAGCATGCAGTGTGTGTTTTACCGTTTCCCCGTTTCTGTATGTGTACGACATACATGTGTGCCGGGGAGGCTGTGTGTACACACAGTAGAAACACACTCATGATTGGGTTTCAATGTGCGCCCTGGCACCCCTAACCACGGCTTCGCATGACAAGGGGGGGGGGCGTCTCAACCTTCCTGCCCCCCTCCCCGGCCGTCCCTCCCTCCGCACCCAACCCCCATCACCCCACCCGAGGTTACCCCACCTGTGAATAATCCCAGTACCTTGCGCTTTTTATCCCGCGAGCGACTCCTCTTTTTGACTCTCTCCTCCTCCTTCTCCTTGCGCTCCTGCTCTGCCTGTGCTTCTAAATCCTTGTTCTTGCGGAGATGTTTGGCCGCCTGTGCCATTGCGCTGGTAGTTGGGGTCTGGCTGGTGTTGGCGTGTCCAGATCCGACGGTGGTGGACTGCGGGGACTTCTACCTGGCTGGGGCCAACACTAGCACTGCTGCTGTTGCTGCGTGTTCCTCTATGGCCCTGCAGAGTCTGCGAGCGTGCTCACCCTCTGCCTCCTACTCCTCCTCCTCCTCCTCTTCAGCAGTGCAGTCACACACACACACACACCGGCAGTCCTCAGCCGTCTGCTGTGGGATGCTACTGCAGCGCAGCTCTCTCTCTCTCTCTCTCCCTCTCTCTCGCCAATGCTCACACACTCTCCCTCTCTCAAGCGCTCGTGTACACTTCCTTTGTTCAGTTTTCCTACTGCTTTCCTCTCTGGCCTCCCTTTCCTTCGATGTGGAGAGGAAAATGGGTAAATAACATTGAACATACAGGGTTTCCCTTTTGCTCTACATCACCCTTGCCTTCACTGCTTTAACATGCTGTATAACTGCTTCAATCCCCCTCCCCATCAACAAAGATTAAAAAGGGATGAACTGACAGTCAGCAGAGGAATAGCCGGAGCAGCTTTAAATCAAAGTCAGCTCTCCCTCCTCACATTGCATTGATTTTGTTTCCCTTTCCTGTATTTAATTTCCCAGTATCTCATTGTCCTGCTGTGTGTCCATCTGTGGAGGATCGCTATGCTGCACAGGGAACCCGTCATCACCAGCCAATCTCTCTCACACACACAGACCTACTCCTCCTCCTCCTCCTCTTCAGCAGTGCAGTCACACACACACACACACACACCGGCAGTCCTCAGCCGTCTGCTGTGGGATGCTACTGCAGCGCAGCTCTCTCTCTCTCTCTCTCTCTCTCTCTCTCGCCAATGCTCACACACTCTCCCTCTCTCAAGCGCTCGTGTACACTTCCTTTGTTCAGTTTTCCTACTGCTTTCCTCTCTGGCCTCCCTTTCCTTCGATGTGGAGAGGAAAATGGGTAAATAACATTGAACATACAGGGTTTCCCTTTTGCTCTACATCACCCTTGCCTTCACTGCTTTAACATGCTGTATAACTGCTTCAATCCCCCTCCCCATCAACAAAGATTAAAAAGGGATGAACTGACAGTCAGCGGAGGAATAGCCGGAGCAGCTTTAAATCAAAGTCAGCTCTCCCTCCTCACATTGCATTGATTTTGTTTCCCTTTCCTGTATTTAATTTCCCAGTATCTCATTGTCCTGCTGTGTGTCCATCTGTGGAGGATCGCTATGCTGCACAGGGAACCCGTCATCACCAGCCAATCTCTCTCACACACACAGACACACACACACACACACACAGGGATACCATAGGAAATCAAAAAAAAAAAAATCTAAACCATGCATGAGGAAAAAAAAACTGCCTCTTACTCATTTACTCTTTCCCTCTCAGCACCCCCCTCCCTTACTCTGCTCCTTCCTCCCTCCTCACTGTTTAGGCGCTGCAGCAGACAGGATTGGTACCCGTGCAAGGATGTTGGTGCAGTGTGCTTGTGTATATTAGACCGAGGCAGTGAGCAATTAAAGGCTATTCCACATCACTCTCTGAATTATTTTTAAGTGTGATACAGTGACATCATCAAGAGCTCTGCTTAATTGACTGCTTTTTCTGTTTTCATGCCATTTCTCTCCTTTCCCTCATTTCCTGATCTAGTTTTGCATAGAATGAAGACACTGGATGGTATAAATATATGCATTATAGTATAAATGGCTTCTTAATGTAGTGCTCATGTACAATGTATGTGTGGATGTGTGCGCAGAGAGAAAGAGGTCAATAGGAAGGGAGGCATTCAGAGAGCCGGCACCTGTTTACTGGTGTTGTTCTCCTGTATCCTCTCTCTCTCTTTTCCCTCCCTCTCCCCCTCTTTCCTCCCCTCCCTTCCCTCTTTCCTCCTCCCTGCAATGCTGCTGACGCAGGCAAAAAAGATCCTTTAACATCTCTCTTTGCCCAGCTCACTATACATCACATGTACAGTTCACACTGATACTGTAGACTCACAAACATATACAAAGATACACAGGCCACATGCATGCCAACACAGGTGCTTCAGTGCACGCGCGCGCGCGCACACACACACACACACACACACACACACACACACACACACACACACACACACACACACACACACACACACACACACTAACAAACATACAGGCGCACGCACTCACACACAGGCACACACACGCACTCACACACATACACAAACGCACAAATAGGGACAATTAGTAAATAGCTACTATCAGAGTATTCGGCAACCACATCTTAATTTCTGGCTCATTTTTACTCTCCTCCATCACTTATTTTAGATGACAGCATTAAAGAACAAAACAGTTCAATTTCTTTTCCTGTTATTGTAGTAACTGTCAGTTCTTTCTAACAGTTATTAGTTGAATGACTCATGATATCGAGCCAAATTTGAATGAAAAGTGCACCCCTGAGAAAGAAATTAGAGACATTCTAGGCTATTTCTTTATTATTCAATGGCTTGATGTTACAAAATTGAAGACTGCTGAATTCTTATGAGCTATTCCTCATACATTTCATTCATCTTCCGCTATTGCTGTGCTTACATCTTTCACCCTGTTTCTGTTCTTCCTTTGCTCTCCTGCCAAGGCTTCCCCTGATCTGATAGCAGCTCCCTCAGTCTAAGGAAGCATACTAATGAATAGGAATGGTGATACGTCCTTCTGTCGGCAATGCTGCTACACAAATCACTTGCTCATGTGGACTAGCTATGACACAAACAAACACAAATACTGACAGGATGACAGCTCTGTCACACGGGACCCATCACAAAATTGAACTCCAAGGGAATGTACCTAAATGAATCACCAGCAGGACAGACTGCACTGGTAATAAGGAGGCTTTTTGCTTGGCCATATGAATCGGTCTTGTTAAGCTATACTCTTGGTTAGCTAATGGAGGGGCAGTTTTACAGCTGATTTTAACATAGCCAATGGGAACACTTATTGCAGCAAGATCATCTGGGGCCAACGCTGGAGATCCAAACACCTGTTTAAACCCCTTTTATGCAGACACAATTTCTTTGGATGCACTGGCAAGGATAAATTTTCTATAACCTGACAAAACTACAGTAGCCAGTGACATCTAATGAGATCAACCAACCAATCAGGCAACAGCCAAGTATATTTAGCTTCTTATAGTTTAATTAAACTGGACAAATCTATCAGAAGTGAGCCAAAATTTTGACGGAATTACTGAAGAACTGACTTTGGAAATCACAGAGTCCATTTGTTTGCTGGTTTGCAGCTGTGTTTCATTTGTTTGCAAAGTGCAAAGTTTGATTTGCAAAATGAGATCAATTCCTCCCCATTCATAATGACTCGTTTCACTAATCTAAACAAAATGACATATATATGCACCCACTTATAGAAACAAATATATTGTTAATTTGTGAGCATCCGTCATCTGTGCTGTGTGACATTGCCACCATTAGAGATTTGAACGTAAACATTGCTCACATTTGTTTTTGTCCAAAGGGCCACTGAAGATTTCAAACATATTACATGATCTTTACCAGCACATGGAGATTGCCCAGTTGCTATGGTATTTTAGATGTTAAAATTTATATTTTTTTCTACTAATACTACTTCTACTACTACTTCTTATTTAATGACTTTGCATCTAAAATTGCTGTTTCCAAGGTAAGGACTGAACCTTAAATCTCTTAAAAGCCCTTCGAAAAAAAAGGAAATTTTAACATAAATTGAACACCTGTAATTCCATGACAACTGAGCAAACTCCATCTGCTAATAAAGATCATATGATATGAACAAAAGTTCCAGAGACCCATATCACAAAACTGATTCGTGAGCACTGTTTATATATGTAGATATCATATTGTGGCAATGTCATGTTTACCAAACAGCATTCTAGTGAGATTCTTCTCTTAAGATGCAGTAAGGTTTAAAGAGATAATTATCATACACATTTTTGTCAGAATATAGTCAGCAAAAACATATAAAACCCCTGAACTTGAACTTAAACCAAAGTCTGTTTTTGTTTTTCAGCATGTACCCAGTGTATATAGACAGTCCCTGGGGTGGTCCTGCCTGGGACACAAAGGGACAGGTTGTGTGGACCTGGGGGGAGAAAGAGACGCACAGCTACTGCCCTAGCTCTCTTCAGTATGATGGCAAGCACCCACCAGCACGTTAACCGCTCCACTGCTCCTCTAAAAAAAAGTGGATGGAACACAACATACACACCATAGTGAAAAGAGGCAGGGGAAACAGCCAATTCAATACATGAAAGCATACTGTATGTAACCTCAATATCTATTCTAGACTTTCAGGATAGCAACACAGTAAGTGTGTCATGTAACTGTTTAAGTGCAGTTACATGATGTTTAAGTGTAGTCAGTGACATGTGTCGGCTTGAAATCGAAACAATTTGCTGGAAGTAGGTTACTAGTTTCGGTGTCTTGAAACACCACATTCTGCTGGTCAAGTGTGTGTTAACAAGTACACTGTCCTTGGATTGGATTCTCTTTTCATTCGTGAAAGTAAATGTCAGCTTTACACCAATTCACACCCATACCACAGGTGAAACTCCTGGGAAAGTATTCTCATTTCCTTCTCTAATTTAGTCATCTTCCTCATCGGGGACAGATCACATGGGTGCTTGGGTCTAGAGAATATTTCTCAAACAAACACATTAGATCAGAGTTATTCATAATGACAGGAAAGCTAATTACGTATCTTATTGCTTTGCATTACTAAAATTCACACAGCATTTGCAGATAAAGCCTATCGTGCTGTTGGGTTTTTTTTTTTACTATGCTGCTCATGCTGAATCCACTTCAACAGTTCTAATACAGTCAGTCTCCAGTGTGTCAGCTGGCAGAGATCCACAGTCTAAAGTAAGATACAGTATTCTGCAGGCCTGTTCCATCCTCTGCACCATCAACTGTGGTTTACAGCAGACTTGTTTAAACAGCAGCATTAGTCAATATCAGCCAAAATTAGATGATGGGATGAACGAAACCACTGCTGTATTTATGATAATACAGTATAAATGAACACTATGGACCATTTTTTGATTTCAAGTGGATCAAAGGGTCATGATATTGCCTTTTTAACCCCGTGAAACAGAGGATCAGATGGAAAGGCAAGAAACATCACGCAGGGAAGAATGGAGGTAAGACAGCACCCTCTATTGATTAGTGGGGGGAAATACGGAATACAGGGACAGGAATATAAACGGGTCTCTTGTCAATCATGAGGGCTCTTGGTTATAACCTGCAACTGAATGACTTTCATTCAGGTGACTTTAATCAAACAACAAAAAGTACAATTTAACAATTGAAAGAACCAGCCGCAGGGAAATCTGATGGGACAAAGTTGCATCACTGTTGAAGCAGAGACAACAATTCTGCAGAATTCTGGCAAAATTAGGAGTAATTCATAACTATTATTCCAGGAGTGACCATAGCAGCCCCCCGGCAGGCGACTCTTACAGCAGTTTAAGTGAGTGTACACACACACACACACACACACAGAAAACCTCAACACTGCACTGCAGCACACAGCCAACTCACAGCAACACCACGGGACTGCTCAGTTCGGTGCTGCTCTGATAAGAACACACTGTTCACATGTAATCACACGTCCAAAAGAACAGGATGAAACAAATTCCGTGTGAACATGAGCACTGGAATTTTGTATTCAATTATGTACAAAACCAATAGCAAACTGGTTTACAACAATAAGAAATTAATAATGCATGTTATTTTTGAAGAGGTGACAAACATTTCCTAATTCCTGCTTGTCAACATTTGATGCTTATATTTGGCTTAATGGTATAAATGGAACATTTTTGAGGTTGAAAAAAAAAAAAGGGATTACTTCTTGGTCTATAGGTAACAGTTTTGGGCATGAATTTTCTTTTAGTAAATGAAAAGTTTACTGAAAGATGAATTGGTAATGGAAATTTAAAAAAAAAAAAAAAAAAACCCAACCAGGTCCTTCTGTTTAAACTGTCAAGCCCAATCTGTCTTGATAAGCAGGTCCACAGCACAGCACAAGTTTACAAAACTAATATTCGTTACAGGTCTGCTGTTAAATCATAGTGTATTTACAGGTGTGCTTATCATTTTGTAAACCCACTGTAAATCTAACGTCTGGTGGACATTTTGTGGTCCTCCTTCCCCTTCCTGACATTTGGCTTGTGGTGCATGAAGGGAGGAGGGCACAGGTTAGCTCGCAGACCTAATATTCTCCTTTGGAAAGATCTCCCTCTCCCTCTCTGTCTCTCTCCGTCTTTCTGTGTCTCTCTCCCCCCTGTGCTGGCACTGCACCACCAGAGAGAGCACTGATTGGGAAAGCCATATGGCAGGTAACAAACCAAGGGCAGGCTTCATGTCCACACTGTGCCGTGGCTCCGGCACCCTGCCACCTTATCTAAAGAGCTCGTCTGATTTGATTTCTAGGGAAGCATGTAGACCAGAGCTCTGTGTAAATATGACATGAGTGTTACCGACGCTGCACCACCACCAGCTCAGTGGTGGGAACAGCAGCTCAGATTAGTCTCAAAGGTGCGGAGTCAGCAGTGAACACTACTGTCACACCCATTGGGAATCACTGGCCTTAGGCAGATTGACAATCAATGCTGTTTTGAACAGTGGCTTTGTGAAAGCACAGCACAGAAGTGTGCAGTAAAAAAAAAATTCTTTGTTCTCGATTGGTTGTTAAAACAGGGCATGTCTAGTTATCATAAACATTACATTACTGCCACAATCCTTTTACAATGAGGGAAAATTGTGATGAGTCTGATTAAATCTGCAGCACTTCCTGATTGGAATCTTAAAAATAGCCCAGAGTGAAATCCCTTGTTTATGTAAATAATTAAGGTGAGTCTCTTGCTACAAATGACAGAAGCTGCCATCTATGAAGTGTGAGGTACAACAACTGCAGGTTCAGCAAACAAGGCAAAGTTTCAGAGAACACAGGCAACGCTTGTGCTTCCCCCTGTAGTCAGATGTGAGAACAGAGACACTGTTCTATCACTGTCTTATCAACAAACTCAAGTCGATGAATAAAGACCTGTGGCAACATGTCTACAAAGAGCAAAAACACTCTTGAGATATAACTCAGCGTGTAATACCCATAACACCTTGCTTACTTTCCGGTTCCCCAACTGGAGCATTTTCCATAAAAGTCCCGGACCGATGAACGAACCTTGCAGAGCCGAAGGAACAGGGGAGGCTACAAAATGTTTGGGTCCTTTAACGAATGAGACGTACAACAGCTGAGGGACATTTATCCAGTTCTCTTCCGCCATCTAGTGGTGTCATAGTGCACTTGACTTCTAAATGCGGCACTAAAGTTCAATGATCAGACTGAAGCGCTGAGGGATAATGTCTCACCTCTCTGATTGGTTGCCGCCTGATGGGTAAATTTCTAAAGGTGATTTTCAAGAATTTTTTTAATGCACTGCAGTCTTTTTCTCTACCTACTGTATAACAGAAGATAAGTCTTCTGCTGACTTTACTTTCAACTCAGGAGTCCTGCTGATTAATAGGGCTGATTAATAGAATGAAAAAGGTAAAATATAGCGTTTCATTTTTTTCATACTAAGTAATGTACTACTTTGGTGATGATAATGCATAGAGTTACTGTTTTATGCAGTACTGCACCTAAAATTTCCAAAATGAATCATAAGGTGAATCGGATTTGAGGATGGAGGAATGTTATGAAGAGGGTGAGAAGTTGACATGAGGGGGGAAAGACTCTATCAGCTGGCACAAACAGGGAGACACATTATGAAAAGGTTGTCTGCTCAGGGAACATGATCACTAAAGATATCAGGTGGACAATTTTATATGTGTTGGAGGGCCAGTGATAAATCACTGTCAGTGTAATCAGATCACTGGCCTTCCTCAAAGTCCAAACAATGAGGCAGATTCTACTTTGTGAACCATATTGGTGGTTGTTTCAATCCATTTACTAAAGATTATTTTGACTTTAAATTACATTTTACACAACATCTTCCCAAAGCATAATCAACTTGCACATACTCGAGACCAGCTTGAAATCAATACATAAAAATATATATATATAAAAAATGACAAGTGCTGGATGTGGGACTTATATCGACTACTTAAATAAACCAACCACAGAAATGTTTTTAAAACTGTCACTGCCTGTATCTACAGTGCTAAATGATGGTACTGTGATGATTAATAAATGACAATGTTCAGTTTGTGTCTCTGTTGTTTCACTTTTGTAAAACAAAGGCTCCCTGGAATATAGAAATTTACAAAAAAGTTCAGTCCTGACAAATGTAAAGTCTTATTTAGAAGCTGCAAACATGATGAAGAGTTTATAGGCTGAAACATGCAAAATCACTGTTGCTAGTGTATTCTGTATTCATGTAGGTGCAGAGTTGACAACTATGTAGAAAAATAAGTGAAAGGGGCAAAGAGGGACAATGAAGACAGGGAAGGAAATGGAACAGGAAGTGCAGGGGATGAGGAGGCTGTAGGATAGTGCCCATCCCCTTGAGCCCCATACATTAACTCTGCCTCCACTCATTCCTCACCTCCTCTCCTGTCCCCTCTCTTTTCCTCTGTGTATTTTTCTTCCATGGATTACTTCACTTCCTCTAAACCCTTCATTAAAAGAATGATTCCAACCTCCTCTCGCCTCCATCCATCTTTTCCATACAGTGGCCAGCCAGTACCACAAAATACTTAATGTTTACATTTATATTCCGTTATCAGATCCACTGTGCCTCTGAATCCTGTTGGTATTTATCTGTCACTATAGCAAATTTCAGAAACGATTTGATTCAGTTTAGTTACATTAAAGCCAAATACGTAGACATCTGGTGATATTGTTTCAAATCCAGAAACCTCAGAATACAAAATACCCTCTGTGGACCATTAAAGTAATTACTGGTTATCTTTTACAAGGTGTATCCAGAACCAAGCAAACTGTGTCTCCCCCTCGTGACATGAAGCGAGTCCTCATTTTGTCCCAATCTGTTCCTTTAGATGTACAGCCCGCCTCCTTCCACCTGTCTCCTATTCTTCCTTTCTAATCAGGCCTCCCTGCCAATCAATTTGATCACCATGACAACATTTCGCATGACGCCCCCTCCAAACACCACCGCCGCCGCCACCACCACCCCTATAAACAAAAAACACAACACACACAAGCTGAATTCCGTCACCTCAGGATGGATTGGGAGGGGAGGGGGGTCCTGTCAAAGGACTGAGATTAGATTAGGACTGAAGCAAGCAAACGCACACACACACACACACACACACACACACACACACACACACACACACACACACACACACACAAACCACGAAACAGCTCAGAGGCAGCAGGTGCTTTTGGTTAAACCTTAATTACATGATCTCTGATTTCTCTAATTGATATGGTAATGACTATGTAATTAATGCAAAAGCAGAAATACCAGCAGCTCTCCTAATGAATGGATTTATTTGATTAGATATCCTCCTGCATATTTATGCATGCTGCTATACAGAGGACAGCAATACATATAAAATGGTTGTTTTTGGTTGGTGTCAGAGTCTTGCTACCGCTGGCATGCCATGACTAATACAAAGCAGGTAAAAGAATTTAACAGAATTTAATACTTAGATAGATAGACAGATAGACAGACAGATAGACAGATAGATAAATAGATAGAGAGATAAATAGATAGACAGAGAGATAGACACACACAGACACACAGAAATGAAAATGCTTGCAACAAATCACTGAAGCAGAGATACAGCAATTAAAAAGATACTGCACTCTTAAAATGTAAATGTTCTGGTTAGAACATTAAAGATCTTTCACAGGTAGGTGGCGCTACAGGGCTGCTTCACACACACAAGAGCCACAGTTTGGATGAATGAAAGGATCATGAGGAGGCTTATCCATCCTCTGGAATTTGAAAAATATTTTTAAAAGTTACCATTATATGTCTAAAGATACATATGATATGTTTTGGTTTGAAGAACACACACATTATCACACGCCATCAGTCTCTCATAGACAAACACACACTGAGCTCTAAAACTTCATCACTGTCAAAAGTTCAACTGTGACAACGCGATGTGACCCCACTGCAATTAGTCACTGTACCTGCAACGCTCACAGGGAGGGAGAAGGGCAGTTATTTGGGGAGAAACTCCAGGATGACAAGTCTCCTTCTGTGGATGAGAAATCATTTCTCATGCTCGCAGCGAAACATCTCCCCAACCGCTCCACACCGCTAATATATATCTCGGTATGTCCTTTCCCCTTCCCTACTCTTTTGAGATATCTGGAAGAGTTGTTGTGTGGGGAAGGCAAGTGAAAGCACATGTGGGCCCAGACCAGGTGTGAAGAGCGGAGACCTCAGGCCTCTCCATCTTTCACTTAGCCATAACCCCACCACCCAGACATTGCTCTGACAGCTGATCTGGACACTGCTGTACCTGTCTCTCCTCTTCAGCCTGCAGCAGGTTGCAAACGGACAGGATTGACAGCTACCACATGGGCTGATGTGTGGTAATGGTTTCAATCTTATGGTTTTAGAATTAATAGGAGTCCATTACAAAAAGTGGTTATTTGCAACACTGATATAAGGATATGACTATATTTTTAGTCGGGCTTTGGCTTAAAGATCAATAGCCGAACACCTAAATCTCATGACTAGAGTACAGTAACTGGGCTCCTCTCCCAAGTGGATGTCCATAAAAAGACAAAGGTTTATCCTCTTTGGGGAAGAAATAAGGACTTTCCTGCTGTTCAGACGCTCCAAAAAGTGAGTTAATTCATTACCGGGTCATAAAATCTTCTTTTTTTCTCTCTCTTAGCAGTTGAAAATCTGCCACAGAACTGTTTTTTTTAGACTTAAATAATTGCCTCAAGGATGTCTGGTTGATATATATATTTACTGCACTGACATCAAGACAGTTACTTGTTTAAAAAGTCTAGGGAAATGATTTTCATCCTATGGACTGGCGAGTTGTTCCAAAAAGTGAGACATGAATCAAAAAGGGCGCGTTGGCTGTTTACTCTGGGCCAAGCTGAATTTGCCGCACTACTCCAAGGGCGTAAATTATGAAAATATAAGTCAAAAAGACTACGAAACACAAAATAAAACTTTCCACATGCATGTTTTTTTTTGATTAGCTGCCCACTGATTCCGACCGCACATTTCAGGACGCGCTGCGTTGAAGAGACGGACAAGAGAGAGGCACTAATGGCATTAATGAATGGTGGAGCGCTTAGTTGTTTAACTAACTTACCTCTGAATAATGTGTTTCTTACGGGGCCACTCGGGCCACGCTTGATGGATGGCCTTACAGAAGCCCGGTCAATTAGCCAGGCTGGATTTCCCTCAACGTCGGCCGCAGACGGCACCGGGAGAGCTCCCACCTCTGTCACGGGGTCCGGCTGTAATTAATCACCAGTGTGGGGCCTCCTCACCTCACACCGCCGTGCGCGCAAACAGCCCGTACGTGCGTTTGGCCCAAATTACTTCCCCGCTCCTCTAATCTGGCTAATTGACAATATTGTACCCAGAGTGGGAAACGGGTCGTGGTATAAAAAGTATTCCCTACCTACAGTACAGTCTACGGGCTGCACAGCTGGCAGAGGCGAAACTGATGTATGGCAAATGTGCTGACAAGGCAGTCGTAGGAAGTAGATTAAAAAAAAATAATAGTTATAATTAGAAAATAATAAACACAGGTTTGGTCACTCAAAAAAATCCCCTGGCATAAAAAAACTAACACCAGACAACAACTTCATCTTACTGTGTGGTGTTTTCAACTGCTGTTAAAGGTTTGTTTAGTGTTAATGTAAGTGCATACAGCAGTTAAACAGCTCTATGTTAAATTATGAGCAGAAACACAACACAGTTGAATTTATGTCTTCAACTATCGATATCAGTGTACTTAAAATTGATAAGATATATTTCCTGATATAAATCCGCATAAATAATAAAGACCTTGTAGATTTAACATTATAAAACTTGTCAGGCTTGATAAAGTTTTCAATGCAAGATCAGAAACTGCATCTCAGCATTGGGCTATATGAGGAACATAAAATCAATTTTAAATTGTAATTTCTCTTGGAGGTGTCATTCTAGTTGCATTTTTAGCCCCATGAAGCAGTGTGCGGTTTTCTCTTTCTCGCTCTCACATGCACACACACACACACACACAGACACACACAAAAACACACACACAGACACACACAATCACAAACACACACACACACACACTCATAAACACAAACACACAGGCACACAAAGCACAGATTGAGGGGCAGGGACAGAGACATCACTCTGTGTTCACAGAACATACTCCTGTGGTCTGGACAAAAGCAGCAGGCTGACAGATGAGGTTTGTGTCTGGGGGCAGGGGAGCTATGTGTTGCTACTGCTGTGTGCTGTGCTCTGAGAGTGTGTGTGTGTGTGTGTGTGTGTGTGTGTGTGTGTGTGTGTGTGTGTGTGTGTGTGTGTATGTCTTTCTATGGTTTTGTGGGCAATTTCTGATCTTAAATCATTATTGTGAGGACATTTTTGCTGGTCCTCACAAATCCAAAGGGCTGTTTGAGGGGTAAGACATTGTTTTAAGGTACAGGTTAGAAGCTGGTTTAGGTTAGTGTTAGGGTTAGATATTTATTTGTGGTGTTTAAGGTTAGGGTGGGGGCCAGGGAATGCATTATGTCAATGAGTGTCCTCACAGCTAAAGAAAGACTCACATCTGTGGCTGTGTGTGTGTGTGTGTGTGTGTGTGTGTGTGTGTGTGTGTGTGTTGTGTTGTTGCTTATGCATATGTGCATGCATGCGTTTCTAAGCATGTGTGTGCACCTATATGTGAATGTGCATGTGTGTTTACACGTGTGTATATATGTGTGTGTATTTTGTTGGGGCGGGTGGTCTCATGGGGCAGCTCTGTGTCTGTCCCATCTGCCACCTCACTCTACTGACACCCAAGGGAATGGCAGAAGGGGTGGGGGATTCATTTTGGAAAAAGGAATCGGGGTCCAGTGGTCTAATGGGCAACAATGCACGTTTTACTGATGGGCCAGAGGGAAAGGACACCGGCTGGGTGTGTAGAAACCAATCTACCAATCTATTTGACAAAACAGTGGGCTACTCCTGTCAAGTCTGCCTAATAAGGCACGCACACCCCTGAAATTATGCCTCAAATGAGAAAGGGGCGCACTGTATTTTGCACACACACGCACGCAAGCAAGCACGCACACACACAAACACACACAATACATACACCCGGGGCTAATGTCAGCCTAATGCATGTCCATGCTGTGGCCAGAGGGCTAATTGGGTATATAAACACAAACACATCCCTTGAGAGGAAAGAGGGGAAGGGTGTATTTTGTGCTATATGCTCCCCCTATTGTAAGGAAGACAATACTGTAACTTCAATATGGAGGCTCGTCAGTACTGTAGTAGTATCGATAATGAAAGATGACATGGTTTATGCCCTCAAGTGCCCAGCAGCTAGATGCTCTTCTGAAGCTGTGCATGCACTGTGATATGGAACGATTCGGTGGCAGGTGGCATCTCATCCCGTCTTTATCCAAACTGTGTTTAGAAGACAGTAAATGGCGCCACTGCAGCCACTTCAGCAACAACAAAACAGTCATGTGGAAGAGGAGCATATGGCTCCTGCACCGCTGGGCAGAAGGAGCA
The DNA here is from genome assembly GCA_016859345.1 of Istiophorus platypterus. Lineage (NCBI taxonomy): Eukaryota > Metazoa > Chordata > Actinopteri > Istiophoriformes > Istiophoridae > Istiophorus > Istiophorus platypterus. The sequence goes on from CM029115.1 coordinate 14,512,053, forward strand.
CTCAGCAAGATGAATGCTGAGGTGCCGGCAACAAAGCTGACTTTAACTTGTCAAATTAACAGCGAATCAAAAGAAAGAGAGAGGGAGGGAGAGAGGGAGGGATGAGGAGGAAGAGGCGACAGCCTGAGCTTTTTTGACAAGAGCTACTTGCTGGTGACAAAGACAGCACAGAGAGAAACGATGTCTTGCTGTTGAGATCATATCACAAACAGACACTGTCAGATGTTTGAAGTCCTTGTGTTTCTAACTGTCACTGAGCAGAGTTGTTGATACATTGTGTGTCCATACAAGTATTATACAAACACACACAGGCATGCACGCACTGGGCACTACCCTGTCCACTCGCCGCTTTGAGTGCTATATTAATGAAACAGTTGCTGTTTCCTGGCATAACATTAATTACCCGATCAAAATAGAGTGGGTAATTAACTGCCCTTCTTTTACCAGTGCTAATTACATTAGCAGAGGAGGGCTGTTACAGGGGAGCAAAGGAGAGGAGAGAAGTAAAGATGGGATGAAGTGGTACCCAAACAAAGACTGCAAAACAAGGCAGTGGTGAGGCTCATGCCTACGTGTGTGTGTGTTTGTGTTTCAAAAGAGAGAGAGAGAGAGAGAGAGAGGGGAGGAGGAGGAGGAGGAGGAGGAGGAGGAGGCCACGTTGGAGGGAGACTCATGCGGTTCTCACTCAGGCCCCCAGAGGTTTGGTCCTCAGAGAAAAGCAGGCTTATTGGAGAGAAGAGAGATGTGTGGGGGGTGTTGTTGTTTATCTTGACATGCTCTACTCAGTCTTTAACACTCTCATCACAATTAAGATGCTGCGGCTTATCAGCTATGTATACGAAAAGTGTAGCAAACTGCACGAGCACACAGGTGATGGGCACAGTCGAAAATAGATCCGCCATATCCTTGAAATGTGGAGCCTTATAGGAAAATCCTACTGTCCTGGCAATTGTTACATAATACCGTGTGTGTGTGTGAAAATACGTTCTTCGTAATTCTGTTTTGCACACATGTAAAGAGAGAACCACAAAGAATATTCAACATTTGATGCAGTGTAAGAACTAAAACAGCTTCAATCAGCATCAGAGGTGTCTTTCTCTTATTTGTTTTTATTTGGAGCACAAAATATAATTACACCTTGAGATATACAAATCACATTTGCACCATTTTTTGTACCGTTTCAAAGAAAGATGGCTTCAAAAAACATATTATTAAATTGCTAATAATTTTTAAATAAATAAAATCAACCAAACTCTAAACAAAACAAATCTGCAAATGTCACCTAGACTCTTTGTGTTCTCTGTATTCTCATCCTGAGAATGAAATTTGTGTTGTGACGAATGAATATGATCAGCATGATATGGGTTAAGGAACACCTAATACGCCCTTTTATTTTCTACTGAGCAGTTGTGCTTTCATTTACTGTACTGCATAGTGACTAGAGACCTGTACTGGCTGAGACATTTAAAAATGATACTGTAAAATCTATAAGTTGTAGTCATATACATTTAAATTTGCAATGTGGAATGAAATAATATCAGGGAATTGGTGTGACAAAGCATGCATTATAAGTGAAATTAAAAAGGATAAGGCTAACTAACATTTCTCCTTTACACAAGGACAATAACCTTCTTTAAATGTGGGCATAACATCGGGGTTTTGTTATGCAAGAACCTGCAAACAGGGGATGTTTTAATCCTAATAAGTGAGTTTTTCTTCTCCACCAAAAAAATTCCATTACCTCTGATCATTTAGCAAATTAATCAGCAATTGTTGAGATAACTTCATTTCAGTAACAGTTTGAAAAAGGACCACTTTATAAAAACATGTTTATATTATTCCCTAAACTAACTATAATAAGTTAAATTGCTTGTTCTTAAATAAATCAATATATGAATTCCTTTAGTAATAACCCTTGAGACAAAGAGTTCTCCCTTGTAAAACTGCAGAGATCAGAACAAAAAATAAAGGGTCTATTTTTTCTGGAATGTAAATTGTCTTCAAAATTCTACTACAAAAAAAATCTCTCGCTAACTCACAGACAGTGTACACACATGCCATTTAAGGTGTCCACACACAGACAAAATAGCACCCTGCTTTTTAGAGCTGCAACATCATATCAGAGTTGTCCGTCATCCAGCAGTGCACTCACAATGCCTCCTGTACGTCTCTGGCCATGGTTTGGCCAAGTGTTGGAAGAATTGAATACTGCATATGATAGCAGACCAGAGGTCATTACAGGTGCTTTTGAAGCTTGCAGTGAAATTAGGACCAGTTTTCCTCTTTTTCCTTTTAAAATGAAGATGCTTCATTTCACACACAGTGTTATTATATTGTCCAGTCTGGTGCTGTTAGCTAAGGAGCATAGTGTGTCTGTAGTGGGTGGAGTAATCTCCTTTGCCTCTGAAGTAGATGGCTGGTCTTTGGACATTTTCATACCCCGTCCTGTTCATCCACATGGATGAAAAAGGGACTAAGAAATGGGGGGCCCAGGGAGGAAAGTTACACATGGTCGCTAGTGATCAATTTTCCATTCTCCCTGCCCTCTCAGTGCCAAAAGAGGGGCTAAGTGAAGCAGTGGTCTGGGGTAGATTGGGGTGGGTGCTTTGCTACATCGGGGGAACAACCAGGCCCGTCATCGCTGGAGAGAAAAAAATATACAAAATCTATGATTCTAATCAATCAGGTCTTGCATTAATGTACATCCAGCAACTGTTTTCTGTCTTGTTCAGTCAAAGCTTTCGAGTGGTTAGTATGAGGGGTTAGACTGCATTCGTAAGTTCAGAAAGGGGGGTCAGATAGTGAGTTGGGTGGCTACCTCTGAAGCTGTTCCCCCCTGAGGCAGGGCAGGCAGGGGAGGGAGAGCCCTGGGGCCTGAGGACAGGAGCAAAAGCACTCTTCTGTTTAGCAGCAGACGGGAAGGAGGAAAAAGGCAAGAGAGATGAAGAGGAACTGGAGCTTCCTGGTATAGTGGGGCTGGAGGGCATTACTGTGGGACAGAGGGCAACATTCAGTCTCACATCGGGGAAATCACAACAGAATCAGCAGTGTGAGGTAAAACAACGCACACATTTACAGACAATTACAGAGCACATAATTTCTTACTATAAGGAGAGCCGGTGGGGGAGGCACTGCTGAAACCAGGAGAACCAGGAACTCCAAGGCTGGTCATTGGAACAGTCCCATAGCCTCCGGTCATCCCACCGCTGCCCCCGTAGCTTGACTGCTGAGGAGTGGAGGCTGATGGGTAACCCCTTGGAGACAAACTGCTGGAGTTTCGAATGTAACCTGGAGGAAAAATGGAAAAGGCTGAGTCAGACCTGAGCTTCATTAGTGGCAGAAAAAGAAGCAGGGAATAGCTTTTGGCTCCTCCCGCTTACCTTGGCTGCTCTGTCCTGGCTCTCCGATGGCAACGCCTAACTGAGAGGGGTAGGAGCCGAGACCCATGACGCTGCCGTGGGCTGGTGAGCTTGGCAGCGCCTGCAATTGACTGTGAGGACGGGGAACACTGTAGAGTGCCTCGGCAATGTCAGCTGCACGTTTCAGCAACATGTCCTACAGGAGATTAAATGCGTTTGTCAGCAGTGGTTCAATGAAAGATGATGCAGTTTAGCTGCTACTAGTGTTAACTCACACATCTGTGACCTGCTGGTAAACAGGTTTAATTAATACTTAAAATGGAGAATGTGGAAGCTTCACCTGACTCTGCCATTAACCACAAGTTACACATACTAACAGTTAAGGGGCCAAAACAAAATCACTGATGTAGTCTTTTACATTTCTGCATGTTTTATGTGTCCTTTTGATGATGAATATGTCACCTATGTCATGTCTCTATGTATTTGGGGCATTGTACCAAAAAGGGCTCTGTTTACCTGATTACTGTGTGGATTTCCATACAGGGCCTCAACAAGATCTGCTGCTCTTTTCAGGAGAATCTCCTGCAAAGAACAGAATTTATTATATTAATATCTTAATAAGAGTGTAGAGTGCACAGTTCCTTGAAAAATTATCAAATGTATGCTAAGATCATTTGTTCAGGAGACTCTTACCTTGGCTAGTTTCTCTGGGTCACCAGGGTGTCGAGGAATTACCTTCTGAAGACGCTGGAAGCCATAGTCTATAGTTGGCTCATTCAGGGCTAAAAGAAGTATAAAAAAACAAGCATACAGTAAATCAAACCTCAGTCACAGTTCATCAAAACCAAAGAGAGTACCATTCATCGTTTTAATACCTGTATAGATGAAGCGTCCAGGAGCTCCCTTACAGAACTGTTTAGATTTATAAGAGAGTGTCACCTCCACAACTCCAGGAATGTGTCGAGGAGGTGTCTGGACACGGATAGCGTGGGGTGTGATCAGCTGAAAACACAGTACAGAAATCACATCACAAATCAAGAACAAATGATTCTGCTCAATGCCTTGTAAATATTTAGGCTAACAAAACACTGTGGAAAGATTCATTTATGTAGACTGCCCATATGTCATCGAAATAATGAGATAAGCCCTATGCTATATTTATGATTTGAAAATATGCTTCAGACTGTATCATTAGTGAGATACTCTGAAGTCAGTTCCTACCTCACTCCACACCAACATGCTGCCAAACACCACCTGCAGCCCGTCAAAGAAGTTCTCCCCAATGACGATGACCATGGCCCCGCCAGTGGTCCAGCCCTCACTGGGACTGATGGCTTTGATACATGGGGTAGCTTGATAGGAGAACAAAGTGGGCGTTACTCCCAGGGTTTTAATATGGGACATACAAGAACTGGAATAAGAGAGGTCTGAATGTGCTTGTGAAAGCAACAATGTTACACCAAAAAAGATGTCATTATTTTGTGGCTACTTTTTAGCTCAGTTCCATTCACGATACAGCTTTTATTCATGACAATGCCACATTTGGAAACACGCAGAAAAGGGTCTGTGCAAAACATCTGTGAAGAAGTAACACATCCTCAAGCAATGCAATCATCTACAGTAAAAAAAAAAAAAAATAGCTTTACTGACATACAAGAGACACAGGCATGGTGTTGAAGGAAGAATGTCAACTGCACTTTAGTCAAAATAGACTTACAGTATAACAGTGTAAAAATAATGTAAATCATACTTAAGTAAAAATACAGATGCAGTGACAAATAGTACCTGGAGTATCACAAGTGAAAATCCTAACAGGAGGAAAATATCCCCTGTGAGTGTTGTATTACTATATATATATTATATTATTGGTTTGTTATTGATAATACTTAAATGTGTATGTAATATTTTAATGTTGTACCTAGCTAGTTAGAATTATTTTAAATAATTTATATACTCCATCATATGTTTTGTATGTAAAATTATTATTATCAAAGTTACTACAGCAGTCAAATACATGTAGTGGAGTAAAAAAGTACAATATGTCACTCCAAAATTTAGTGGACAACAAGTACCAGAGGGTATCAAGTAAATACTCAAGTAAAATACAGGTATCTCTGAATTGAACTTAAGTAGAGTATCTGACTAGCTGTAGTTAGTTACTATCCATAAATAATAAAGTAAATATAATGCATATTTCTTGGTTTAGAGATTATTAGGACATGTTGACTTACAACTGGTTAGATATGTTTTTAAATGGATTTAAAATAATGATTCATTAGCATTCATGCTTTATATGGAGAAATATCTAATTAATGCATTAATTAGCTCAGTTAATGACTTTCATAGCATCACTGGTAATATTTGATATATCAAGGTGATTATAAATGAACATTAGGCAACTCAAGTACCTGCTGTTGAAGTGCTTTGAATGAGTATGTTTTAAGTTTCTGAGTGTGAATGATGAAGCAGACAGGTTTAAAAAAAGATTTAAAAAAAAGATAAAAGATTTTAAAAAAAAGATAAATGCGATGTGACATTGCAAGTGTTGCAGTGTCAGTGTCTTACCATATTCCATAGTGTTCTCGACAGACTCGCCCGGCTCCAGTCTGCGGGCTCTCCGACCGTGTTTTGAGTTGTTGTGGACGAACATGTTGTCAGACACTGCTAGGACGTGGCCATCTACACTCACAGTGCTGGACAAGACCACCTAAGAGAGACGACGAGAGCCAAGAGGAAGATACATGAGTGCAGATGCACGAATTGGACAGCACGCTGTGAGTCACAATCTCCGGTTACAACAGCAAAATCCCCGAGCAACAATTTGTTGCGGCATACAGGTGATAGTAATATTTCTCAATATGTAATATGACAACTCTGCGATCTTCATAATATGTCTGCATTCTAGTGATGACACTGCTCACACAACCCTCCACTCCTCCATCAGGTCTCCATATGGCCTCTCCACTGCCTCTTGCCTAAGTTTTTTAATTCGTACAGCATGCAGCAGGCTCATCCTTGTCTGCTCCTGATCCTTCAATGACACCAAACATATGGACCAAATCTCCCATTTTACCCGGCCGTTAAAGTAGTGGATGATATATAGTGGCCCTAATTTGATTTTCTGGCCGCAGCATGTGTGTGTCCCTTCCCACATCTGCCTTGCATGGATGACACACATATAATTAATGAGAGGATACTTGTAGGTTTTTCTCTTTGGATATTTATGAGTGTTGATGTGATACTATTTATGAAAGTGATAATGAGTTTCAGCGTGTGTTTATGAACATATTTTTGAGAGTTAGAGGGAATGGGTCAGTGTGAAAAAGTATTTTTTAATTAAATAGTAAACCATAAATATATGTATATCTTTAGAAAATCAGACAGCATAGATAAAACTTTGCACTCCCCTAAAAATAAACACCTGGCAGTAAATTTGCAGGTGAAGGCACATAGGAAAGAAAAGGAGGAAAAGCATATGTGCTATAGGTGGTGGAAGGGAATGGGAACCTAAAGGAAAATAACTGTAAATTATCGATCAGGCAGTAGACTCCTGTCCAGCTCTGATCACCTTTTAACCCAGAGATGAGAGTTCTGTGTGCTCATAACTTCTCAGCATGTGTCACATTGCAGGAGCTAAAGCAAACATGGCTGCAGAACAGGGCAGCACAAAGAGGAGGAAAGGACACAGGGTTTGCTGGGAGAAGGAGAATGCCAGACAGAGGCCGCTGGTGCTGAAAGACAGCAGAGGAAGTGAGGCGGGAGCGTCCCCTGTGACCACTTCCTGGGTCATGGAGCATGACCTCCCCCATCTGGAACCAATCACTCAATTCTTGACAACTTCCTGAAACACCTCAACCTATTTCCTGCACCCCTACAACCAAGTCTCCCACATATCTAACTCCTTTCGTTTGTCTTTCCGTCCCTTATTGATTTTGAACTTTCATTTCTCCCTTCACTATGTCTTGAACTGGAAAAACCTTTCCAGAGCTTCACTATATGAGAATTAGTGACATAAACTCCACTTAGAAAAAACTGGACAAGAAATTAATTATTTAATCATTTTATTTAGGATGGAGGATCATGAAGGGGGTATGTTTGCTAGACTGTAAAATCTTTAAAAAAAAAATTTGGTTCTCATTTTCAGTCCCACCTTTATTCCTTCTGCACACACATGCATTTTTTTTTACCCATTTTTCATACCTGAAATCTCCTCATATCCCTCGGGTTTCCTGCTGTCTTCAGACAATTCTGGTTACATTTCAGGAAAAACTTCAAGAAAAACCTGCGAAGGTAAATGAAAGGACACATGTTTGTACATCAGCAACTAAAATAAAATCATATAAAAGAACCATATATATGATTATGTCAACCCTGAAATACACTAGCAGTCAAAGGAGACATTAATTATTTTTCAGAGACAGGCCTTATGGATGGTGTACGCACATAAGTGTGTGTGTTCATGCACATCTATATGATTACAGCTCTGACATCAATCCCAGATGTTTAGCTTAGTATTATTATTATTAAAGTCAATGTTATTTCACTTTAAATCAAGTGATGAGATTTTGAAGCAGAGTCCAGTGAAAAGCGCTGATGTGTTTCAAAGTAAACTGGAGACAGTGATGTATGCCAGAGGACTCAGGGGACCATGGTATCCCACAGTTCTGTATTTGAACCCCCACATGGGAATGGAGAAGGAAACGAAGTAACGACAACTACAGAGAAAGTGAAATGAGGAGGTGGAAAGAGGAAGATAGTGATAGAAGCAGAGGCGTTGGTATGGACATGAATTTTGTTTTCAAGTATATGTGTCTCATTACGTATGTGAGTTTGCTTTTGAGTTTGATAGACTGTGGAGACGGAGAGAAGGAGATGGGGGGGGGGGGTGCCGATAGCCCTTGCAACACCAAAGAAAACCTGAGAGAAAGGTGGAAAAAACAGGAGCAAGGGAGAATATGGAGAGAGACTCCAAATCCCAGGTGTACACAGTTCGGCAACGCAGCCCGCTGCCATGGCAACGAGGCTCTGCCGCAATCCCAAAGTCCCCATGCTGAGAGGCAAAGACAGCAATGGGAAAGAGAAGGCAACAACAAGAACACATTCCATCACTGAAATACAGCAATGAGGGAGGAGAGAGACTTGGCAAGGTGAGATGCAGGAAAGTATATCAGGGAGGCAGGTGCAGACAAGGGTGAGAAGATCCACACAAATTTCACGGAGAAGAGAATTTTAACGTACGATGTGTGTTAAAACAAAAGAGAAGAAAAATGAGCTTTGAAAAGATGCAGGGTTGTGATATAACTATGGCAAAAAGCATATGTGTAGCTCTCCAATCAGATGTCCACCTCATACACAGTGAACACAACACTGTCAGGCCTATGAAAAACACATCCATTAATGTTCAAATTAAACAAACAACATCAGTGCAGGAGAAAAATGCTGCAGAGGGAGGCAGTGGTCTTGGGCTACATGGGTATCTCCGATCCCACCCACACTCTGCTCTTTACAAATATAAGTCATCTTAATGGGGAGCGGTTGTTTGGAGAGGAACTTCATATTGGCCCCACAGCCCTGAACCCTCCCATCGAATACTAATCTCTCCCTCATTCTGTCAGTTTTTCGTCGCGATTATTCCATCACTTGCTCCAGCTTCCTCCCTTGTGAACAGGACCTGGCTTGCATCAAGCTCTCAGTTCCAACAGTGTGTCCAATATTTCTTGATTTGAGCTATTTCGTCAGAGGACAATCAATATTTTTGTTGGCAAAGGGGGATTATAATTTATCATTAAAAGCCCGGACCTCCAACTTCAAAGCTCAGAGCTAGACCTCAGTTTGGTCGGGTAACATGTAAAAGGGCACATCTGCGCCTCTCCCACTTCCTCCTTCCATTTCTTTCTTCATCAATGTCCGACTCTGTCCCTTCCTTACATCTACCTGCTGGACACCGTGACACATGTTTAAAAGGATTTACAATCACTACATATTTGTATATGGCACACAGACCATTTGTTTCTTGACTCTGAAAAGATACCACAATCTTTTTCTTTTTACTGCCTCCTGTGAGGGTCATACAATATGTATATTATATCCTGGGCAATGATTCTTACGTTATGGCTTGTTTAAAGGCTTAAGTAGTTAAATTTGTGATGGTAATTTCATAACAGCACAGGGACCATATTTTTTGTTTAAATAACCATGTACATGGTCTAACTGTAGTTTAGTGACTTTAGTTTCCAAGGCACTTGCATTTTTGGCCACATAAAGTTCATCTAACAAGCAGTCATCACTCATTTGACTGACTGACATGATAAATCTCTACAGCGGTGATGCCTCAGACAGCGATATCAAAATCCTAATTGAGAGGTTGTCTACATCCATCTCAGGCTTTATGCGCTTCCTGAGGGTTCTTGACCTTGTTTGTTGACTTCTTCTCATCATTCCCGATTTGTATGACACCAGATGCCTCACATACACATACAAACACAAGGAGAAACATGCATTCACATGCATGCATGCACACTCTAATACACTGACACCCCCACCTTTGCCCCCCTCCCAAAAACCCATTGAGTCAACTTTTCACCCCCCTCAGTTCGGACGCACACAGCTGCAAATGCTGAAATTAAAGCGAGACATTGACGCATATATTAGCATGCATTAGCCGCTTCCCCCTGCCCACTTAACATGCAAATCTCCCAGCCCCGTCGCCTCGCACCTTCTGCCACACATTCATTTGCTGAATTATAATTAGACTAATCTTGCATAATTAATAAGAAGTCGAGGACCCTCTGTTTTTTATCCCCTCCTCTATTGTGGTTGCAAAAGTTTAATATTGCTGTTGTTTGTTTTTGTTTTGGTAATGTAATACACCCACACACCTCCCCATCCACAGGGAAGAGATGAGGAGAACATGCAAAGCATTGGAGGTGATCTTTATGTCACAGGGAAACTGCAGAGAAAGGCTATTTTCAAAGAACTACACTAGCTTTAGTGTGTTTATATTTAATGTGTGCCTTGTTCTGTGCGTTTACAGAATATTCCATTCCATAATGTAGGTGTAAAATGGGGCTGCTGTTTCATTAAAACATTGTCAAGTGAGCAACACTGTGCAATGAAGCTAATACGAAACGTGTTTCAACTTTTAACATGTCATACATGTCTGTGATATTGTAATTTTGTTTTTAATTGAGAGCAAGCAAATTTTGTAAACACTGGGAAAAAAAGCATTAAAAACATTTTTTTCTTATCACCAAAAAACGACAAGTGGCATTTGTTCGTAACAAATATGACACCTATACTTGATAAGAGTAATTCATTTGTGATTTGTGTTGCTCCACATTGATAGCAAGTAAAGTCTTATTTTCTGCAACAACTACTGCTCACACACACACTTAAAACAGGAAACACAAACAAAGCATAGGCCCAAGTCTTAAACCTTGGGATAATTTTCCACTGTGGCACCACAGGGAGTTCATTTTTTTCTTTTCTGTCCTCACTTCTGCATCTCTGTCAAGGCCTCCAATCCCTTTTGTCTGCATCTGCTTCAGTTCCCAAGACTAAACATAGGCCTCGCAGCATGAGACAGCCATCTCAATGGTGACAACTTGCTCAACTAAAACTAGTTCAGCGACCAACCAGCAAGTCATGACACCAAAAACAATAAAAGAGAGATGCAGCTCTTTGTAAAATTTTACTCCTCGTCGTGGAGGCTCAGTTTCACATTTCTCAGTCCATGGGGCATCTGTTACACATAAGTGTTACTCACTATGTTTTACATGTGGACTTAATCATGCAGTGAGCACCTAAGCAGCACAGGACTCTCTAACAAAAATTTTCATAGGCATTCATCAGCACTAATCATTGTTGACATAAACTGCATTTTCACATAGACATAAAACACATCACCCTCTGTGCTCATTGTAAATGAAGGTTTACTGGTAGCAGTGGCTCTTGAAGCATGAGAGTTTGTGATACAAAAGGTTTTAAAGCAGAGTTCAAGTTAGTTAGCAGCACAGCTAGAAGCCTTTCACAACGCCTCTCCTTTTCTGGGGTTGCCTCTCGCCTTCCAATTTTGTGTTAGTGCACCACAGATGATAAATTTATGCTGAAATACAAAAATATGGGAGGGAAAAAATTTAAGGAAAATAAGGAGGAGTAGGAGATTGTCATTATTTTTATTCAGCAGATGTGGATGCCCTGCTGCTCAGACATAGGGAAAAGAAGTGAGGAGGAGTGAGGACAAAGAGGGGAAGACAGAAAAAAAAGTACTGCTCCTCTTCACCCTCTTCACACATGTAACCCCTGATCCACTCAGTAATGCCTAATTGATAGAGGGTGTAGGGAATACAAAGAGGAAAAGAAAAAGATAAAGAGGAGCAGAGGCAGAGACAGAGACAGAAGAGAGGGAGAATGTTGACATCCTGTATTCAGGGCCATCACTCATCAGACATCCCCTCCATCACCCCCCCACCACCACCATCACCCTGAAAAAACAAAACAGTGTCCTGACATCGTGGTGGAGGGGAGCTAAGGGGAGGGCAGGCAGGGAGGAAAATTAGGAAACCAGATGTGAAGCATTAAAACATACTGACATGCTGAGGGCCTTCCTCTGCCACACTCACACCCTGAGAGCACTAACTCATACAGCAGGCCCAGATACATGCACATGTGCATGTATATGTCACACACAGGCTTTACAAGCCACATATGAATGCATGAGCTAACAGAAAAATACACAAAGACAAATACTGACTTGCAAGCAACTATGTGTGAACAATCAATCAAGTAAACACGTTATATACATTAGCAAAAACAAATCCTTAAAAAACAAATATCTAAGAGTCATAAGCATGTTTGTGCTCGCCGATTTTTAATGAAACAGGAACGTAATAGGCGAAAAAACATGCTGTAGCTCACGGCTATAGAAGAGGACTTGGATAAACCACTGTTGACCTAAGTATGTTTCACGCCAAGGCGCAGATCTACAGATGGGTCGTCATGCATCAGTGTATGGATATGCATCCAATTAGTACATGTACCCAGGCCGAGGAACGGCTGGGGGGAGGAATGGAGGGATGTTTTGTTTTCCTCCATGGGGAGAGCTGTGTTTGGGGGATGGAGCACGGAGGTGAGGGGGGTAGTAATAAATACCCCTGGACCTTGGTCCCCTGGCAGACTGGAAGCTAGACTGGTCACCAGGGTTAACACCCGGGGCACATGACCTTTGACACTGCTAATGGGGCACAGAAAACCCTCCATGAACTGATACCCCCTTTGTCGCATACCATCACAGGACCTTTCACACCAGTCCTCCCAGTATGACCCCCCCCCCCATCCTAAAACATACAGGGAAATCTCTGGCATCAGCTTTACTTGCCTTTCACCAACAAACGTAAGTGTCAAAAAATTTCTATCATTAGTCTTTTCACTTTTTGTAATAGCTTTTATAATGCAAATCCAGTCATCAATTTAACAGCTGTAGCTTTCTTGATTTTTATGAGACAATTACATTTTAAACCATTGTCTACTTATTAGCAAGTGTCTGGTCACCACATCAAACCCTGGTGTCTAAAAGTCTCTCAGTGACATCAGTACCTATCCCAACTCCTGACATGAACCTCAAACTAGTCAATTGAAATACAGTGGTGGAGGAAGTGTAATATATTTTACTCTAGTAAAAGTACCAATACAGGAGAGTAACAATACTCCATTCCTTGTGAAAGTCCTATATTCAAAATCTCACTCAAGTAAAAGTACAGAAGTATTATGTATGTACTGAAAGTACTGAGGGCAAAAGTAGTCTTACAAAGTATGGTCTTGTTATATGTTATATTATTAGATTATAATTTCAGTTGTATATATGTGTAGGAAACCATTTTCATGTTATAGCCATTGTCGACTTCAATTTAAGTATTTCATACACTGTTGAGGGTTGTAATCTATAAAAACTTATAGTATCTTATAAGTTGATCATGTGTTTTGGGTGTTAAATCAATAACCAATAACAATAATATATAGCTTTCAAATAAATACAGTGGAGCAGAAGTATAAAAAATAGAAGAAAATGGAAATACATCAAAACTATACTTAATTACAATAGATGAGTAAATGTACTTAGTAACTTTACACCACTGATGCAATATCATAGATCAGTAGGGATGGGTTTAAAACCGCAAGAATTTTTCAGTGCCAACCGTAAATTACCAAAGGTTGGAACCGAATGCCAACTCAGATCCATAGTTTTGTTTTTTCATTATTTACTCAGATAATTACAAATCAAAATAATATTTTAGACTATCTAAGACTTCATTTTATACGGGCAAAGTTCTTGTCAGGCTGCTTGTGTGTAGAACAAATGATAATATTAGACAGGTTTGGCTTATTTTTAACATATACACACTATATCAAAAAAAATTCAAATAATCTATCTTATCAATCAGTGGTAAGAGAGTCAGTGAATAAATTGTCTCCAGGTATTGTCAGACAGACAGCAAGCACATGGGGGAATTCAGCTCTTTATACATTTGCCTGGTGGTACGGCTGTGGCCTTCTTGGCCTTGTCTTCATTGCCTCCCAGGCTGGCTTCACCCCTGCAACCTCAGCCCTGGCCCATCCCGCCTCTAAACTTGAGAACTGTGACAAAGCCAAACATTTAAACCACTAGTGCTGATTTATAGAGCTTGGTAGTGCCGTAAAACCTTTAGGACTGCCACCACAAAATGTGACTGAGGCACAGCAGAGCTGAGAGGAAAAGAGTTGCCAGAAGGAGGAAAAGTGGAATGATGGGAAGGGTACACAAGAGGCACTTGAGTGTTTCGACAAGGTTTCTCCTGGGTGCTAAAGTGTTTTACTGAATAACCTCTTGCTAGCTGCTAAATGTGCATTTCAACAATTTAAAAATGAATGAATGTTTCAGTCTCTCAAGCTTAGCTCAGCCATAGATTGCATACAAAGCTTGGCCACATGGGACTGTGGTCAGCCTGCCAAATAGATGGATATGGATAGATATTCAGAGTCTGGAGAGCATGAATTCACAACCAGGACAGGGAATAGAAGTCCCATCAGTGGCCTGACCTCTCCCAGCATGCTTGGAGTGTCCTGAGGGATGGGGATTCAAAATATACTCTCATAACTGTCAAATGGAGACGCAGAGCACCATCTAAAGCTGAATAGATTTCAAACATACCAGAAGGTCATCTGCAATACATCAACACTGATGGTGCTTTTTTGATACCCTTTCAATCAATCAGCCACTAGTCAGATTCACCAATAATATGCATATATCAAAGCTCGACCTGAACCTTTCTCTGAGAAGAACAATGAATCTGGGATGGGTGCCACAGAGAGGGTTAGGAGTGGAAAGAGAAGCAACAACAGAAGGAGAAGAGATGTCTTCTTAATTAGCCAGTAATGATAAGATCTGACAAACAACATCTGTTTCCAGAAAGAGAGAGAAGAGGGGGGAGCAAAGAGGGAGCAAGAAGGAGAGGGCGGGAGAGAGGGATAGAAAGGAGGACGAGAGAGACAGATAGAGAGAGAGGGAGAGAGAGAGAAGCAGCTGAGAAACCTTTGAAGCCTAGACAACAGGGACCTGCTTGTAAGAAAGTAAAAGGGGAGCGGAGGGGATGTGTAAGGGAGAGAACGCTGTGTAGCGTGACACAATAGAAGAACGGAGGATGAGAAGTATAACAGAAGTGAGGGAAAGACAGACAGGAGAAGGAAATCTGACAGGGTTGAGGGAGTCGAAGAGCCAGGACGAATATGACAGACAGAGGGAGGAAATCAAAATGAGAGAAAAGGAGGGAGATAGACAGACGCAGAGAAGGTGAGGCTGGATAATGGTGCTAGAGGGAGAGAGGAACGTGGAACGTGTGAAAACATGGGAATGGAATTGCTCAGAGGTCCAGGGTGCTGTAATTTACTGTCCATGGCTAATACACAGCAAATGTGTGGAGCGGACCGGGAGAGGAGAGGGGAGCTGGGTTGATAGGGGGGCTGAAGGGAGGGCAGACAGACTGTTGGGGCACTCAGCATGCCTGCTGGGAGGCTGTCAGCAGTCACATCACCCCCTGCCCTCACCACTGACAGATTCATCAGGACCATTGCACACACACACACACACGCACGTGCACACGTGCACACATCCAAAAGATTATAGTTACATTGCAATTGTTAAGTTTTTGTTTCTGTTTCTAACTTATATCCTCCTCCATGATGAGGAAAACACAATAATTCAGGTAGCAAAACAGCAATGAGTCTTCTTCTCTCTTTAAGTTTATTTACTGCAATTCAGTACACAAGTTTACACCCTAACATAGTCTTCTGTCAGCATGGAGTAATTCAAGTGCCAGTAGTTTTTAAAAATGTATCTACACAATATCTTAACCTTGTTGCTTTTTCCATGGACTAAAAGAAGAATAAATATTGTCTCAAGTTTAAGCCAATAGGGATACTTAATCAACTTTTATTCGTGAAATACTGCAGATGTGTAAATTTTAGTGCTAGGTTTTTTGTTTTTTTTTCAAAAAGGGAAATGTGGGAAGTTTTAGGGAAATCTGAGTCCTTGGAAAAATACTGCATAGTGTGTCCAGATTCCAGATAAACAGACAAACAAACAAGGTGGCCTGCAAGGCCGGCCCAGCACCAGGGGGCATTGTTAAGTCATTAGTGAAATTTAAGACCTTAACAGAGGAGGGTGACCAATCCCAGTGACATACACACACACACTCACATACACACACACACACACACACACACACACACACACACACACACACACACACACACACACACACACACACACACACACACACACACACACACACACACACTAACCACTCCACCCACAGCAGAAGCAACAAGCCAAAGAAAACAGCCCCTTTTCCTAAATACCACTGTTAACTGGTCTCCACACCCCCAGAAACATATAGACAGACACAGGAGATCCTGATTACACTAATAAGATCCCCCTTACAAAATAAATGACAAATGCAGGAATTTCACAAGAAAAATAAACCTAGAGACAAGAATATCCAATGTCACATGCCCACATAACCAAACACATCGCTCACTTGCCTGCAATTTTAAGTACCTCTAAATCACACTAATCTGCCCTCTTCTGATCCTCTGAGTGCCCCTACTTAATCTCTACTCTGCTCAACCAAAGGTGAACCCTATTAGTGGCCAGACAAATGGGTGGGTTTGCCCTGGCTACTCTAGGAGTGCGAGGCCTTTCAGAGTGCCATTGAGCTGCAACTCAAAACTTCTACAAGCCCCCCTCCTTACCCCCTGCCCCCCACCCACTCACACAAGTCCCCCTGCTGTTCCTCCACATTAGGCCATCGGTAGTCCATTCCCATTTCCTGTCAAAACATTTCTTTGCTGCTCTCTGTTTCTGACTGCCCCCTCTGTAGGCTCTCAAAGAAAACAAACCAGGCCTACTTCTTGTGTCAGGGTTCAAGCCACAACAGCCAACACTGGCCAAAGCAGACTAAAAGGTGACCAAACACAAACTCGGCTCATAACCTACCACTCATTATACATTTCCTGTGCAAACTGGAGACTGGTATCTTCCCAGTTCACATGAGACCACATCACAGAAAGCTCGGGCATCACAAAAAAGGTCCCTGAACTCATTTTCACCAGTCTAACTGAGTGAAGCTCTCACTGTTTGAAAGAGTACCTGTCAGTGAATTTGATATTCCAGACATTGCATCGTCTCTCCCTGTCTGTCTTTGTGTCATTCTCCTTGTTGCATTGCCCCAAGGGAGGAGCCATCCCCACAGTCCTGTGCCAGCTGCTCAGTGGTCCAGCCTGTGTGCCGCTCCGCTGTGTGAGGCAGTGTGCACTGGAGCCTCAGGGCCTTGTCGCCACACTGCCTGGCCCCCTGCCTGAGGGGCTCACTGACAGGGGGTCTGGAGGGACTGGACAGTACTAACCCACCAGGGAGAGACCTGTGACAGCAGACTGTGGGGACCAGTGTCTCTGACTTTGTCTCTCTGCATGTATGTATGTATGACAGACAGGTAACTCATGTATACATATTAATATCTGCATCGATGTGTGTGCAAACCAGCAACTCTACGGTCTGTTCAGTGTGTTTAGTAAATTCCAGTGGCAACTGTGAAGAAGTTTTCTCATAGTATGGCAAATGTATGTACTACCTAATATAAAGTAACAATATAAAACTCAGATGTTTAACAAACCAAGTGAGCAGGGCATATTCAACTCCAGGTTACCATAGCAATATATTTCATGCTACAGCGACACTTAACTACACCTGGTGAAACAGTGAAGTAAACTGAATGCACCTGAATGTCAAAAAATGGAGGAGGACTTGGTAACAGCAGATATAAATAATACACTCTGAGATGTGAGGAAGAACCCCAAAATGTTCACCTCCACCGCATCCATTATGTTCTTACCGAGGAACAGCTCATCATTTATCATTGCATGCATATGAAAAATATAAATGCCCAGTCACAATGTCCTGGTAAATAAAGACATTACATGTAGTATTCATTAATGTGTATCAGCACGTTGTAATGTTTTATTAATTATTTATAAACCATGTGTCGGAATGAGAATACATTGACTTCTCCAGAAATGCTTAACTCATCCAGTTCAATAGAAATGCTTTTCCCTAACATCCCTTCTAGTGTTTAGCTATGAACCCTCATTATGTTGAATACATACGGTATATATTTATGTAGACTTTATATTTAAAACCCTTTCTATCAAAATCTCACAAATTTCTGTTCTGGTCAAGTAAAAGAACATGTTGAGTTTTCACTCTCTAGGTTTATTAAAATGCTGTAAATCTGATAAGCCTGCATAAATTTTTATTGGGCATCAGATTCACAGTATGATTTAACATCTTCATACTGGAGCCACAGGCAGCATCACTAGAAAATGGGCCAAATCATAAATGTCTGACATGATTATTTAATCAACAAGTGATTGAGAAAACTTCCCCCTTTGAGGAATTTTAATTTGATCTTGAGACATCCCTCCAACTGGCCAACTCTTCCCGTCATAAAACTCCATGGACCCAACAAGCAAAGCAGTACTAACTATAGCTGAAGGTGGGTCTGTGTCAACTTGCAACAGCTTTGCCAAAATCATCTGCAGCTCTTTCCACAGCAAAAGGCTCAACTCAGAAAAAAAAACTCAGCATTCTCTGTAAGTTGGATGATGGAGGAGGGGAGTGATCCCCAACTGTTATTGTCAGAGACCATTTTGCAGCCAGTTATTTCTGAGGTGTCCCATCAAGTTCTGACTGATGATTTGTTTCAGTATGAAATATAACAACAGGAGAAGTACAAACTTTAAGCCATTTGACTGGATGGCTTTTCTGAATTATTTCTTGGCAAAGAGATCTTATAGTTTATAATGGAAATGTGTAATTGAATTGTGATTTCTAAAATGTATAATTCGGAAATCACCCAAATATAGCACTTTCCCTTAGGATTTTCACCTCTTGAATAACCTCAGAAAACTCATCTCGAAATAATGTGAAAGAAAAGGTACTGGCAATAGAGCATGCCACTATCACCACAAAGAGCTATGAGTTCCACTTTACAGCTACAGGGGCATCATATATGGGGAGTATGAGAAACAATCTCCTAAAATGACAATGTTGTCTCACACATAAAACTCTCAAGTTCATATATGATGACCTAACAGAGTGACTTGGCGTCAGAGTTTGAGTATGCATCTGGGAAATGGGAGGAATTCGACCCCTGACACAGTCCAAAAAATGCTGCTGCATTTGTTCTTTGGCTGATAGTTTAATGTTCCTTTCCCAAAGACTCACAGCTTCTATTTTCTTTTTGGGTGAAGCTGAAGAATGAGGAGGCCGCTTTCCCCGCCACCAGTAGTACAAGGAAAAACTTTTTGGCCTTCTGTAAGAACAGGTGAAAAAACAGGTGAGCAATGAAAAATGCCATTCAGGAAGCACAAAGGATAACAGCGCCAGTCATCATATATTGTTATTTTTTAAATTAGTTTAAGATGGGCAGAAATAAGTAGGTGGATGGAATAACACTGAAACAGATGGTCAGACTGTTTCTGTGAGTAATCACAGTGGCTGAGACAAGACATTTACATACAGCAACAAATGATATCTGAATAGTTTATCATCAAACTCTCCAGACAGTGTTAATCTGTAAAGAACTCAAAAAAACATAGTCCTAATGTACTGCTGAATTGAGACTGTACATGTGTGTTACCATACTGTAAGGGTGTCTTTTCACAGAAAGAAATAGGTTTCAGAATTAATATCAGCATAAGGAATTAACAGTTAATGACTGCAATAATAAACATTCAGCTGGGGGAATTTTGTAATTGAGCTGAAACTGAGGCAATATACTACACATCGATTAGTGCTGAAAGAATAAAAAGAAAAACAAAACCCTGCACTGACTAGTTGAAAACAAACCTGTGATACACGTACATAACTAGAACCAAGACTACAAACAGATCAATACAGCCCACAACCTAAGATTAAGAGTAATGGATTCCTCTTGGACCCAGGCATCTTAAGTCAAGCCATTGCGCAGGACAACTAATCATTGTTTAAAAAGTAAAATGATGTGCTCAGAAGGCAAAATTAATTGTCTTGAAGAAAAAAAAACAAAACACACAACTATGGCACTCGTGCATTCCGGATTTAAGTTTTGTTTTTTATCTCAGTTTTCAAAAATCAAAGCTTGATATGCACAAGTATGTCTGAGTTGTTGTGAGTTCATTTTGAGTCTGGGGGAGGGAAGAGCTATATTGACAACATTGGAAAATTCCTATTGATTATTCTTCTTTTCTCTGAGCACCGGCTTGTTAAAAAAGACCCCTCTTGGAAACACAATCAATTAGTGAGATAGTGCTCGCCATTGATCACCCCTGCCCCTCCCTCTACCTCATAAGGCTCCTGCCTTCCACACACGCCTTATGACCAACTATTGATCTCAGCTTCTCAGCCAAATATAAAAGCACACACTCACACTGAGAGCTGACCCCCTCACATCCAAACCGCACAGTCTAATACTAATGCTGACATCTGCTCGTCTCCATTGTAAGCCCATGGTCCACTCATAAATACAGAAGCCAGCTTTGGCCCAGAACCAATATAGTTTCTCTGAGGTCAGAGGTCAGCATGACAATAATGCCACCATTAAAAGATCTGCTGGGGGTAACACTGGGAACTCTCAGAGTAGACAGGCTTTATGCAGTAAAAGCAACAAATATTGATGAAAAACACCAGTGTTAAACATAGGGCTGATAATATTTTTCATTTGATTGATCTGTTGGTTATTGATAGGGTATATGGATTAAAACCCCAAAGGGTAAAACTGAAGAAAGCAATGAATTCTCATGTTTGATGAGCTTTTTTTTGCTTCATAATGACCTAAAGAAATCTATTGATTAACCAAAGTTTTTTGTCAATTAATTTTCTGTTAGCCAACAGACCAACTGATACACTAATAATTTCAGCAATAACAACCAAACAATATAAAGATAATATGGCCAAATAAAAACTTTACTTGAAAAATACTTCTCAAAAAAGAAAATTTGTAGAAGCACTGACTTAGTGAGTTTGAAGAGTTAACGAAGATTTATGGTGGTGAGCCCAGAGGAATCAATCTATCTGTCTGTCTATTGATCAATGATCTAACCAATCAGTGAACAAGCTAGTCCATCAGTCAAAGGCATTTGACATTCTCCAAGCAGCAAAGTCACATCAAGCCTGTGAGTAAAACAGTTCACCGATGTTAAGATCAGGCAATTGTAAAACTATTAGATACACTACAGTGGTGTCTAATATACTGTTATTCTCTCATCTGCAACTTAAGAGTCATCTCTTTGTCAACAACTGCCCTTGCCCTCTGCCTCCCTTGGTCCCTCCACCCTGTATCACTTCACTCCTCCCTATGGATCAGCTGTGATCTCTTCTCTCTCCTTTCACTCAAATCAGGATTAGGGAGAGAGGGGGGGGCAGAGAGGGGGTGCACCAGCAGGCGGAGAAGGGGGGTGAGAAAACTGAAACAATATGGAAAGGAGATTAGAAAAGAGGGGGTTTGGGCCGTTTGGGGAATTGCAAACTCCCTTGTGCTTGGGTAGGTGTCCTAATGACACCGCCTAATTATGGCAAAATTAGACAGGCTATAGGGAAGGTGGGGGTGGTGGAGGAGATGGTAACGTGAAGGAAAAGAAGAGGAGCGAGGGAATTAAGCAATTGGGAATGAAGAAGTAAGTACACAGTAGGAGCATGTGGGAGCAAATGAAAAGAGAATGAAGGGTGTGCGGAAATACAGATGCATGTTGAGGTGGGGAGGAAGGGAGTATGGGGCTGAGATTGAGAGAAAAAAGAGAAAAGGAGGAAGAAAAAGGGTAGAAAGCAGTGGTTGGGTGATAGGAGAGAGTGGGCCCCAGCACGCTGCATGTTAATTGGAGAACAGGTGTTGGGGCTGGGAGCAGGAGGCTGATTACTGGAGCCACACAAACAGACCATCTCCTCCACACATACACACACAACTGCACATGCAGGCACACACACATGCAAAAATGCACATAGGATACACACATACACACCCATACACACATGAATAATTTAAGACCCAAGCAGTGACTAGGGAAAGAGGTCAGAGTAGGGGTCACACAGACACACCAACAATTGCACATACATCCATATACACACATAAATAAATGTGCAAGGATCTTCACACACATATTAAGATATATACATCCGTTTGTCTGCACACAAACAGTGAAAACATGCTCAGAACATACATGCACATCGTGCCCTGTCAATCTTTCTACTCTCTCTCTTGTTCGGTGTGCAGTGTATGCACAGTCAAATGAGAAAGTGCACTTAAGGTGGGATAAAAGGGCACAGGGCCATGCAAAATTCCATTGGCTTATCAGAAATTAACTTGCTGCTAATAGGCTGCTCCCTGAGGAGAGGATTTCGCAGGCCAGTCAAGAGGGAGAAGCCCCCATCAGGACGGGATATGCACAGTTTGATTAGAGAGTACAGTAGGTCAGTGATTCCATTTAAATCAATCCTCACGCAAAAAACACACAGCTGCCTGCACACACCCGCACGCACATGCACAAACACACACACACACACACACACACAAAAACACACGCACACACACAAACTCGAGTACCAACGAGATAGAGATCGCTCTTTCCTCACAGTCATGCCGCCAAGCTACTTGCAAACAAATTTTGAAGAGGTTTAGCCATGTTAGGAGGAAGTATAAAAAGGGCGGGGGGGGTTATTGGGAGAGTAATGCGCTACAGTAAATGAGAAAAGCAGCTGCTCCAAGGTATTCTGGGAAAATTCATAAGACAACAGCCCGATTTTTCCGTTATACGAAAACTATCTTCAGCTGAGCTCCTTTGAGACAAACTGTCAACAGCCAGCCAGCTTGAACTGAGGAGGGGAAAGAAAAGGGTCCTTGACATATATGAAGTGAGTGTTTTCTAGACAGACAATTGTAGGAAAGGAGAGAAGGAAGGAGAGAGGAGAGGAGGGATTTGAGGGAGGGAGAGGTGATGCAGGTTGCGCCCATGACATCGCAGAGAAAGTATTTCACATGCAGTCTGCTTATGAGCATTCATCACAGTAGTTAATGCCAGGCAGACAGTGCAAGACCTCCGAAATCCCTCGGACGTGAAAACCCTCACACACGCTGATTAAGGTGGTGGTCATCTGCCTTTAAGCCTGATAACTGGCTGTCAGAGCAAACATTTACTGCACCTGTGAGCCTGTCTGATGGTGTGAAAGATCCACATGCCTCTGATAAAAGGAAATCTATGCTTTTGGCAGGTTTCAGGTACAATGTCGGCTGTTGAACATAATAAGAGACCAAAGTGAAACAGATCCCAGATGGCTGAAGATAGATCAACAGATAAACAGAAAGCTGAGGAGAGAGAAACGCACAGGAGACAGATACTCTGCACTGTACGTTACAGCCTACTTATACAGTTGCAGTTAAAACACTGACTAATGGGATTACTTATCACTATGCTGTAAATATTGATACCTATATGTGATGCGTACATACACAAATTAATATTTGTATGTGAAATGAACACAAGAAAATATTAACACAGAGCCCCCAGGGTTTCTACTCTGCTGTAGCTATTATTCTTGTTATGGTGACCATTCTCATTGGTTGTAAATGCAGCAGCTGATTAGTAAAATTTCAGCACATGAACCTTCATATCAAGCCATGATCTCTCTCTGGCAATGTTTTGTGAGTGTGTATGTGCCTATACATGAAGGACAATCCGATCACTTAGTATGAAGAGGTGCTTGTTTGAAGTGGTTGACACTATGTGGGACATGAATTGATCTCATTACCTGTCAATGATAACTGGGTCAGAGGGCGTCTCGTTTCGGTTGCCGCAACTTTTCTTCTCACAACAGCGGCTGAGTGGGCAGTTAAAGAGACAGAGAAGAGGAAAAAGTCAGTGCTGGGGGAAAAAAAAAAAAAACATATTAAACAAGGGGAGCCATCATTTGTCTGGCCCATCCACAACCTCAGGCCCAGACTACTCTGCCCCGCAGTCAGCCAAGATCCAGGAGCACACAAAGGAGGCATGAGAGGGGAGGGGAAGAATAGACAAAAGAATAAAAGAGGAAGAAAAGGTACAACAACACACCCTACAAACAGTGAGAGACCATTCAAAAGTGAAAAGCCAGCCAGGCAATCTGTCACATTGATTTCAAAATCAAACTCAACCCCCACGCATTCTCATTGCATGCACACACACAAGCACACCCAAATACACACACATACACACACACACACACACACCATCCCATAACATCCTACCATTCGTCAGCAGTCCTGTCCGAGGAGCCTGCTGGCCGCCCCCCCCCCAAGTCCCCTTCACTGCATAACAAAAGTGCCCCCACCCCTAACCATCTGCCACCCCTACACCTCGCCTTACCCCTCTCGTGTCCCAGCTTGGCCCTGCCCTGCCCCCCTCCGCCCCCCTGTCAGACGGCCTCACTCCCCAGCTGTGACGCTTGCCCTCTGCCTCTTCGGCTCTGTTATTAGCCAGCTGTGAGTCACATTCGGGCATCTGCTGGCTACACAATGGCAAAGCCCACTCCGTCTAAGCCCCTTTCCCCTTGTCCCAGCCCCCTATCCTTCCTCCTGCTGCCCTCAAATCCTGGGTCACTGCCCCACTTCCAGACCACTCTCTTCGGCTTCTCCTCCATCCATAATCCCATATTCATTTATTTTCTTTATTCACCACATCATAACAAAAACACATTAGACTTCTTAAACTTGCTCTGCTTTTACAATAACTTTCTGACACTGGCTATACTACTACACTTGTTGACATAAGTTCAAACGGGCTGTCGCGACTAAGCAGAAGTTCTGCAGATTTGATGATGAAAAGGTGGATTATCCACTTAAAGTGTGCCCACTGCTGTCAGATGAGGTCTGGCTGCAAAACTCCAGGCCACAGAGAAAGGAGCTCTGGGAAGAAACAGAAACTGTCCAGGAACATGCTGAATTACATTAGAAAGCTGCGGGGGGCTACCACTGTAACAAGGACAATGACAGACTGACTTGACTTATAGTTCAACCACAATCTAGTTTTCAAAAACTTAAGGGCCCCAATCGTCATCCCAAAACCACATTTCAAGCTGACTGACACAAAGCAGAGTGAAGCAGGGTAATGGATATTTTGATTTCATCCCTGTGAGTGAAGGTTTCAATGAGTGTGCGCGTGTTTGTGTGTGTGTGTGTGTGTGCGTGTGTGTGTGTGTGTGTGCGTGTGTGTAACACCCACCTGCACATAACCTCGTGTGTGAGCAGAACTCTGCACATTTCTGGATTCTTGTTTTGCCCCTCATACGATATGGGCTGAGAGGAGGAAATAAGGAGACATGGGACAGATTCAGTTTCATGAGGAATCGATTAAAAATCTGTTGACATAGCTGGTGGTGGAATCTCCTTCAAGAAACCTTGGGAAAGTTTACCAACCTGTTTAGTGACAGAGTCAATAAGCCGTGCATAGAGATCTTGCTCGGTCCGAACCCCTGCAAAAAACAAAATGCCGGAATTGGTTGTCATCAATACCTTTAAAAAATTAATTTTGTGCATGAGAAAAGTTTTATTAAAGTTAAATAAAATTTTCTAAGAAACTAAATGTATGAAATCTTGCCCTCAGTAGATTGGTTAGAGAAATTGGGAGAAGACAAAAGATCAACCTTATTGGGCAACCTTCACATCACTGAACAATAATAAATGCTGAGTCATCTGTCTCTATTTGCAAGGAACTACATACAGTTGCTTCAGCCATGCTAAAGCGTAACCGTGAATGAAGCGACTGAAACTTCCACTTGCTCACAAACTTTTATAAAAGAGATTTTAAAACAATTTTTAAAAAGTACCTTGCACTGAGGATTCTCAAAATAAAATGGAAAGATGTATGGTATAAATCATTTTTATTCTCAAACTCTGGACAAGCTCTCAGAAAAAGCATTGAACTCTGTCCAGCAAACATGGAGGAATCAGATTGGCATGCACTTCATATTTTCTCTCTGATGGTTTCTGAGGGGATTGAGAGTTATTTGATGTTTGATGATTATTAGTCATGTTCTGCTTTGAGGCCAGAATTTACAACCAGATTCTCACGATTTGTCAGGCTGTTCTTTTTGTGGTTATATATCCGTTAAGTTTTGATTTATTCTCAAGTTAATTGACTGATGGGAGATTAGTTATAAACCAACAGATAAAATAGCAATTGATCAGTTGGTAAAGGGGGTTTAATTGTAGAGAAAATTTATTTTTATCATTGCCTCGCACTTCTGTGAAATCAGTCGTGTCCCTGAGTGAAGTTTCTAGAAGCACCTGAACCTCCCAATACCTCTGTAAATCACACTAGAGAGGGAAACGACATGTAATGAATTGCTTCTTTGAAAAAAAGCGTGTTACCCAAGGATTTTTTTATAGAGACTTTGGAGAGTATTGCTTTTAAAATGTGTT
This sequence comes from Istiophorus platypterus, assembly GCA_016859345.1. NCBI lineage: Eukaryota > Metazoa > Chordata > Actinopteri > Istiophoriformes > Istiophoridae > Istiophorus > Istiophorus platypterus. The sequence continues at coordinate 14,538,427 of CM029115.1, forward strand.
CCCCTCATCAAAGTCTCGATTGAGATGCCTTTGATATCGCTTGGGGGAAGGGGATGAGAGGAAGGGCTGTAGAGGAAGTGCTTTTGGTGTGCTTGTATGTGTGTGTGTGTGTGTGTGTGTGTGTGTGTGTGTGTGTGTGTGTGTGTGTGTTTGTGTATGGAGGGTGTATGAGGGGGTTGCTCTAGAACATGTCTTTTATCTTCTCTCCCATGGGTGCCACAGCGATGGCAGAGTAGGGGCAGCAGTGGCTCATGGGAACCAAATTTCTCTGCATATCCCCGAACTGATGTGTAGGCTCCATGGGGGGGATGGAGGAGTGGGGGGGGGGGGGGGTTGTACAAACCCAGTGATTAGGTGATGGGCAGAAGTAAATTTATGAGCTCAGACAAGAGAGGCGAGGTGGATTACTTAAGTGGAAAGGTGTGTGTCACATTAGTGTGATGGTGTCAATGGTAACCTTTTAAAATTCCTGTTATATGCAGGGTTTAGCGTCATGTCTAAACGATCAAATTAGACACCCAAGAGTGTAAAGGATCAACCCACATCCTGAGAACTCGTGTCTGACTCTACTCACCGTTGCTGTAGAGGAGCTGTAGCTTGTAGTGAGTGCCATTGTTGGTCTTTTCTCCTGTCTGCTCCTTGGAAAGAGAGGAAAGGCAGACGAATGCAGGGCATGCAGTTAAGCACATCTGGGGCACAGATAAGTACAGCAGGGCATCCCTGCACAGTGCTAAGCAAAGTGAGTATCAACTAATCCTGCAGCTCGCCCTTCCCTGCCAGCAGCATCGACATCAGAGGGTTGTAGGCTCAAAGCCCATATGGGACCCTGCATTGTGCTCATAAGCTGAGTGCTTAACCTTGAGTCGAATGTTCTTTGTGGAGGTTGAACTATCATGTTTGATACGAACTCCTAAAACCTTGAGATCAAATGTAGTGGTCCTCCCAGCAACCAGGATGGTTATTTGTGTGTCTGTGTGTGTGTCTGTGTGTCTGTGTGTGTCTGTGTGTCTGTGTGTCTGCGTGTGTGTGCAAAGTGTGTTTCACTTTGGAAAGTACTATATGTGAGACTGAGCAGCAGTCGACCTTGACAGAAAAACTTCCCTTCCGCTATCCCTTCTTCCCCCAGGCTCTCCACTAGCCTCTCACTTCTTCCTTCTCTCCCCCCTCTCTGCCTCTTGTTCCCCCTCTTTCTTTCTCTTCCTCTACATCTACTGGTCTTTCTAAGTGGTCTCATAGGAATGCTCTCTGGTCCAATAACCCAGGAGGCTGGCATCACAGAAACAAGAGCGAGCGAGGAGAGGAAAGAACAAGGAGGTTGGGGGAGTAGAAGAAACCAGGAAAAGGAGACAGTTGTAAGAAGGGAAGAAGTGGGGAAAATTAAGATGCATGAAGATAAGTTAGAAAGTAACAGAGCTCAAAGCTTAATATCAGCAGCAAGATTGAGACACATCAGGAGATAGATGGATGCCTGGCCTCATAGGTTTTGTAAATATACACAGAGGAACATTTATTTCGCCATGCCATGGCTCTACCTCTGCATAATTACAAAGCAAAAACAGATGCCAGGGTAACCATGCAGAAAATGAACTCCTCCACTGCCGTCATATTACTCTGCACTGGCCTGTGTGGCACAAAGGGGAGCCCACTGACAGCTCTCAGCCCTGGCATTAACACTGCTGCCTGCCCTCCTCCCCCCTCCCTCCTTCCCTCCCTCTCTCCCTCCATATACCCCCATTAAATTCATAATGTTTGAACTTCGGTTGACAGGACAGCGTCCTCTTGTCTTTCTCACAGTGAAGAGCTGTCGCCAGTTTAGGAGATTCTTGTTCCCTCACCACTAGGCAAAAACATCCATCAACACTGGGCATAAGGCTCCCTCTCTGGGGAGTCTCCCCTCTCTTGTCTCTTTGTAGCTCTGTCTCCACACTGCACCCTTCCTTATTTTGCTCTTGTCCAACCTGAGGAATCCAGTCCCCCCCCCCCCCCCCCTCACACACACACACACACAGAGCAGTATTTAGAGTACGGGAGGGGGGCATGAAGGAAAAGAGACTTTGATGATTAGTTCACTGTATAACTCAACAGGAGCGAGCATAATTTGCATTTTAAAAAGTAGTGATGTCCTCCTAATGAGGCAAGCTGCTAATTAGTCATTAGATATTCTTTTTCAATCCCACATCATCAGCTCAATGAGGGTGAAGCTTGTGTAAACATGTAGCCGTCAGCTGTTCGATAAGCTTGGCTTTACTGGGGATGGGGGAAGATCAAGTTGAGCACCTGGTTTCAACTGAAATAGAGTGTATATTACTAATATGTTCTTTTATCATTCACAGTTTTTCAGCCTCAATTGCTCTAGTGTCATCAAGTCGAAAATGCCCCAGAAAGAACTGTCAAGATGAAAACTGTAGAGGACTGACAACGCCCCATTGAGACAGACATGGCGCTCGGAAATCTCACACACCTTTTCATGCTCAACAAAGTCCACAAATGCAGTCCTCTCCACCTCCACAGGTTGTCCATGTCTGTCATAGAGTGCCAGGACAAAGTGGAAGAAGTTGGACTTGCGGAGATTGGAAGGTGGCTGCTTCTCAAAATGAGCTCTTGACAGAGCTACTCCACTGAGAACACAACAGGAAGAGACAGTCAGCTCACACTTACCTCCATGATCCTAAAGACATTCATAAAGAGTGTAATAAACTGATTTACTCTGATAAATATAAAAGTTATCTTCAACTAAACTACCATCTAACAATGTCTGTAATCCCTGGATCATTGAAAATATTTCTCAAAGCAATCTAAATAAAACAAATAAAAACTAAAGACCAGACAATTTACTCTGCTTGCAGTAAATCATGAAAACTAAATTAATATGCATAACAAATATGTTTGATTTATTGGCATTTTAAAGGCAGTTATTCAAATAATTTTAAAAGGCATATTCTTCCCCATCAGTTACAAAGTTTCTTACTCTCAGATTAAGGCCTTCAATCTATCCATACCGTAGTTATCAATAATTTTCAAAAAAAAAATGAAAGGAAGGAAGACAAAAACACACAAAACAAAACAGAGAACTATAATTTATAAAAAAAAAAATCTATGATTTGGAAAACCATAGAGAAAAAACGGAAAATTTAACAAAAACAAAGAAAAAAAGGAACAAACTTGAATAAACTGTGATTTAGCTCGAAATGTGAGAAGTCGTCAAAGGAATTAGCTCTTTTGATTGAGGCTGATGTCGGAGCATTTTGATTGAAAAATGCTCAAAAGGTTATTGACCGTCGAAATTAAATAAATCAGTTAAAAGATTGAGGCAAAAGAAAATCTGACTGTTTTATCTCAGATCAACATTTAGAAAATCCGAATCAAATCTGCAGGTCTGCCCAACAGGGAGCCTGCACAGCTTTGTTTTGTTTTGTTTTTCTGTAAATGTAACTTCCATCTAGAATGGGCCATTTTATATCTTTTCAGATAACTCGGACTTGAGTAGGTTATGGATTTTGTTGTGTCACCCGTAAACGTTTCTTTTAAGAACAAAAAAACCTGTGGTAAAAATTTGCCTGTGACTATTTATATATGTGTATATATATATATATATATATATATATATATATATATATATATATATATATATATATATTATTACAGTCGAGCTTTTTAAAATTAAATTTTCACGTTCGATTGAATATTTTATATCAAATAACCTAGATACAGTGCGATTAACACTACTGATGTATCGGTTATTTATTGCTATTTTTTATCTTATGTATATTAAGACATGTCTTATACTCGTTAACTTGTTGCCTTCTCTCTTTCATTCGCTTTGTTTTATGGCTCTGTTTAGGCTGTTTTCTAAACTTCGGAGAGATTCAGTTTGAGAACACCAATGTGTGAACTGGTGGAATAATTAAAGAATGTGAGGAGGATGATTGGACATCTAGTGGAATGTGGAAAACAGTCTGGATTTAGTGCAATAATGATTCAACAACAGAAAAGCCGTTGTGTTGATGAAAAATGGTACACGTAAAGAGTGTGGCCGCTGAGGATAAAAGTGTTTTTCGGATGAAAAACGTCGTCATCTTCTGCTAAAATAGCTCGTCTATAATTTTTAGTTTCAGTCACACACTGGCTTTGAGAAATTAACTCAAATTTAATCCTGTAAACGAAAAATGCAAGTTGACCTTTGGTTCAAGAGTAAATTATCTCATCAAATGCTCCATGTGTGTGACTCTATGTCAAAGTCAACTAGTTCTGATTATTAATCTTACGTTACATAGCCCTAATAACCACAACCTCCCTTTAATCAATTAATAATAATAATGTCAAGTGTTGTTCTTTCGTCACATTTAAAGAAGTTTTATGAATTTGGGTACAGTGACTTTTAAAGGGGACTCGCGTCATCTTTTGCAACAAGTAGTTTGCAGCTTTTTCTGAAATGATTCCCGGTCCAATGTTAAATTTACGCATAATGTAATTTATATCGTGTTCACGATACCGATCATGAAAATAAATTCTGCCACGTTGCGATCAAGCCTGAGCGTTTAAAATCACCTGGCGAGAAGGTAAACGTCAACAGATGAGCTCGGTTTGTACTGTACCTTTGCGCCGCGACGTTCGCGTCCACAACCCCGACATTACGCACCCAAGACCGGACCGGATCCATCTCCTCTACAAGGCTCCTCTCTTTTAATCCGCTCGCTTCGCGTATCAGATGCTCCTGGATCCCGAACATTTAAGCCCTGTCCTGATTGTGTGGTGCACTTCTTTGAACTTAAGGGAAAAAAAAAAAACAAAATCTGAGTTGGAGAGCTAAAGCACTTTGGCAAACAACAGAAGGTCCACCCCAAGGCTCTGCGCTCCTCCAGAGCGCCGCGAGAAAACAGAGCTTGCGCGGAGCTTTGAAAAATAAATGACCGGTGCTGTGTGGGGTTTCAAAGGGCGCCTCAGTGAAAAAAAAAACCCACACAGACTTTCTTTTAGGGCTCAAGCGATGATGGTAAATACACTCCCCCACTGAGCGCAAGCATTGTCCAAGCGCAAATCTCCAGCGTCAGCTCGAGCGCAAACGATCACCTGCTCGGTGGGCTGAACTCCTCAGACAGTTCGGGCGATTCCCTCTCGGAATATTCTTCAGATAACTGTGTGTAGAAAGTCTTCCTTTGTCACAAGGCCAGACCGGATCAAAACAGTTGATCCAAGGGCCAGGAAGCTTGCAGTGAACCGCTGTCTTGAAGCATGAATGAGAACCTCTGCCGGGATAGAGCGTGGAGGAGGGGCCTTGGTGCCATATGGGGGACCGATTGTTGAAATGGATGCTCTCATTGGTGTAAAGTGCATCCGTTGTTTGGACTTCTGCCAGATTCAGCATCCAACCAGTGACTCTTGCTGCAAACTTTTCACGCATTAAGTTCGACCGGGGTGATAATGCGGGGAAACACAACATTGCACACATTTTAAAGCAGGAGCTATATGGCATCTGGAAAACCTTTGGGAAATATATTACCTGTGGTTCAAGGGAAATTAAAATCACTCTTTATGTGTACATAGGTGAAGAGATGGGGACCTTTATGATCAGTATTATTCATATTATTCAATCCCCAAAATAATGGGCAAATGTTATCAAAAATTTCGCATTTTCTTCACCTAATGATTCATTTATATATTCGATAATCTCTGAACGTTTTATACTGGCAGCTTGCTCGTTTTTGCTTTTCACTTCCCCTGCACGCTGGGTTACCACTACCCCGAAGAGTCTCAACGGAAAAATCCTGTTGGTTTCAATTCATTCCAGTCGAAATTTAACAGGAGCGCGCTCTCGACAGGCTCACATTCAGCAGTCCGACCGTCTGCTCCTTTGACCGCAGTGATTCCGCTGAGGAGGCATCGCATCAGTGTCAGCAGCAACAATGGCCGTCTGGTTGGTCCATCAATCTCCGCCGGCAGCGGACAGGGCTGCGCTCTGATTGGCGTTTGGACCGATGCCTGACAGCGGCCGAAATGAGTTCTTAATCAATACAACAGACCGTCTTATCAAATCCACGCTGCTCGTCAAATCATTCCCAGACAAAGATGATAAGAAAAGATGCCCCTCCGAGCGTAATTTGGCATTTTGGTCCGTGTATTAAAACCTTAAAGTGTGGATATAAAAGTAATGTTGTTTTTTTTTAGTTTAGTCTGACAAAGTTGCTTTAGCTGCTGGTTTGGGTCGTTTAAAACAATCTGGGCTGTAATAACCTTAAAAGTTTAGGCGACAAGCCCAGGGACAATTTTGGACAATAATGTAAACTCATTAGTTTTATACTTTATATTAACAATATATTGTTCATATGATTTTTTTTCTACAGACTAAAATTAATTTCCGCTCCCGTTCGTTTGGCCTTGAAAAGAAAAAAGATTGTGGGTTGGTTGGTTTTTTTTGTTTTGTTTTGTTTTGTTTTTTTTTCCAACCTTGGTCTCTTGGTCTCTTGCCCCTCGCCGAGACTATTGTCTCTGTGAGGAGTTTGTGCGCCCGGACAATGAATGTAAATCCCCCCCCCCCCAACCCTTGGATCCCGCCCCAACCCACCATCTGCCAGCGCGGGACAAAGTCAGATGTTCCCCCCAATTATGAGAGCAGTCTTGGCGAGTCCCGCAAAGTCTCCGCCCTGTCGCCGTGTCCCTCACACACTTCACCTAATATGATTGACAGCTCCATTTGACCATGAAGAATCTGAATATGATGACACACTTTAATAAAATTCCTGCACTCGTTTGCAAAACGTCCAGACGGACTTTTTTTTTGAAATGCAGGGGGCTGCTCTTTTTTTTTTTAAATTGCTTGTATGGATTTATTGGTTCTTTAACTGTCCCATTCAAGAGAAGCACCACATGAACACTACATCCAGGGTAGGATCACTGGTTTCAATGCCTTGTTGAAAAACTCAGGAAATTTAAGCAGACTGGATGAATATGCGCTGGAAAAAAAAAAACTTGTGATGGTACCTCTGCAAACAAAAAGTAGCCCAAAGAGAAAAGATAAATTTAAAACTGTACTCGAACACCTTGCACTACAGTTGCTCGGAACCCTCAAGCGTTTATTCTGAAAAGAACAGTTGCCTCAGCCTGGTAAACACCATTAATGTTAGTCGGTGGCAGCATTTTCTTTATAGTAGGCACATCAGAAATCAACCGAGTCATCAAACACAGTTTCAGTTGTCATGCGTGCACCTCTGGACCTATTCCGTTCCATTAAATGTGTTTATTTCCTGTAGGCTATTTATTTGTTAATTTATTTCATTAAATAAAAACTTTAATTCGTTTTGCCAGTAAGAGACACAATTATTACGACTGAACGAAGAGTATATCGTCTAAAATGCCCCGTCCCGCTCAATATCTCACAGTCTTCACCTTGATATGGATTTTTTTAGCTTTTGCTACTTCGTGGCGATAGATAGTACATCAATCGTTTAACGGGGGCGTTATGACTGTGACTTGCTGTCAAGCTCATGCTTGTTGAAAGTTGTGGATTTAACAGAGAAACAGGTCCTGTCGTGAGTAAACAGATAAACCTCTCATATCTATTTTTGCAGTTGTGCAGAGACCAACTTTATTTTTCAGCCCCACAGGTGCGAGAGGCTCGGCCGTGATTTTCACTACCTACAAGACTTGCCACCTAAATGTGTGTGTGTGTGTGTGTGTGTGTGTGTGTGTATTGTTGTTGGTTTTTGTTTTTTTTTTTCGGGGGGGGGGGGGGTGAAGCGAAGGGCCCGGGCGAAAATGGGGGATTAGTCAAGCCACAAACGTCTTCTAATCAATTTAACCCGTTGAGACTGTCCGCCCGTGTGTTTCATAGGAGGGGAGAGGGGGGATCAGTGACTGCTAAACCAAACAATGGGGTATCGTGTGCCGCTCGTCCTCGCCAGCATTCCCCTGCTCCCATGGGACACCCAGAGCCACTCTCTGTGGATGGCACTGTGTCCACAGAGGTCAGGAGGGGCGTGGTGTGCGAGTGTGTGAGGATGTGTGTGTGCGTGTGTGTGTGTGTGTGTGTGTGTGTGTGTGTGTGTGTGTGTGTGTGTGTGTGTGTGTGAGGAGGAGGAGGGGGGGGGTGCTGGAGACGCAGCAGCTGGTTCCCGTCCCTCCCCTCCAGTGTGTGGAAAACAACAGAGCTAATGCGACCCACCACGTCTCCAATCGATCGCCATATATTGCTCTCGTTTTTTTTTTTTTTTTTTTTTGTTTACTTACTTAAGCAAGGATGCAGATCCCCGGGGGAGCGCCGGGATCCGCAGTTAAAGCGGAGTGACCACATTTACCCCCATTCCTTGATATCAAAAAACCATCATCTGCTAAACTCTTAACAAACATTTGGAATCATTTCAGTTGCTTCAAGGCTGTTATTTGCAGTTAAATCAATTCCTTCCAGAAAAATATAATCTATTTTATGAGGATGTAATGCAACCACTAGAGAGGCTTAAAATATCTGTGGTCAAAAATGATCACATAGAAAATCATGTATAGGTTATTGATGGAGTAAAACTATGACATGAGAACCTCTGAATACCGTGAGCCTCGTGTTGCAGCCTGTAGTGCTTTCTCATCAGTTTTGTAAAGTGAGACATTTTTGGTTTCCTGGTGAATTGGGTGAATATTTTTACCTTTAGCATCTGCTCAGCACATTATTCCAAACTTTGAATTACGCTCAACCTTTCACCTTCACAGCCCACATTCTGACTTATCATAACACAAAAAGCACATGTGAAGTTAAAGGCATTTATGATGCTTCCCCTTTATATAAGTGTCTTGGTGAGTTACGTTATTTATTGCGTCGTGCACATACAAGTGCACAGCCCACATGGACTTAAAAGACAGCAAAAATACTGTTGCGAAGTGATTAAACATTTGAACTATTTTCATATAACTTTATATCCCCCACAAAAAACTTTGTCTTCTTTCCCAGTTAAACAACAAACCCACAAGGCAGCATACACAACACCCAGGACTTGAAACTGCCCTATATCTATATGAAATCATTAATTAATGTTATTGATTCACTCTAACTTCATGACTCATATCCTTGCTGTTAGCAATACAGATGTACTGTAGGTAAAACCCATCTGCACTCAGCTTATCATGGCATCTATTTGTTACACTTTTCATCTGTTAGGCTGGCATCTTTATTGAATACTGTAAATCCTTGGCACAGCAAATCCTTTGTCCCTGAAGAACACTGAATCATAGCATAATTTGTATGCTCTCCATGATTTGTTATTACTGTAAAAGAAACTTTGCCTTTTTCCTGCTGAGGAAAAAAAGAACTTACCAGTTATTGAACGGAGTTTCTCCCAGCTTGGTCTATAGAATCATTATAAAGAGATTTAGGGGAAAATTAATTGAATTGTGATACTGTAGATCTAATCTGAATAAATATGTCCCCTGAACATCCTGTACTGTAATCGAGTTTGAAGCAATCAACTTATTTTGATTCTTTGCTGTTAGTGAAAATATCACAATATTTAAGACCGCATGCGTTTAAGGTGAGATGATTTTATGATTCATGAAATTTTTACATGATACCAGTATAGGCTACAAATCAACAGTTCAACTTCAGAACCAGCTTTAATAGTAACTGCAGTAACCACAATTCATCCAAACCCACAGGTTGTGCCTGTGCCCGTGTTCCTGTCCTTGAATAATTGTATGTCAGTGCCATCTGCTGGTCTGCTATAGGATATAGTCAGCTGGGTCTACGAACAAATATTATCCACTTAATTATTACTCTGTATTATCACAAATTTCACTCATAGGTTGAAGTTACATTCCACAATAATCCTTCATTAAATTCAAACTTAAAGTGACTCGGAGTCTTACACTTACACAAATTTGGAACAAACAAAATTGTGTTCCAAAAATCGAATAAAATTACATGTCAATGAAGCGATATGCAATAAAATGTTATATTAAAAAGAAAATTAGACCATGTCAAGTATCAAGTTAATGCCCCTTTTTTCACATTGCTTTTCAGTAGTTTAACAATAGAATATTTATTACAACCCTTGACCTTTTTCTCCTATTATCATTTCAGGCATCAGTGCATCATGAACATTCTTTCATTCAATATAAAGGTTTAAAAGTCAAATAATGCCACAGGTTTTTGAATAATGTGTTTTTCTGTCAGCAAGGTTCGCAGCAAAATATATCCATTTTAAAATGTTATTTTGTCTTCCCCCATTTATGGTTCCTTTTAGTACATAGAGATTAGCGACTTCAGCAAACTCTCAGAATTGCTCCACTGAACTCCAGCTCACTTTTTTGAGGATGTCGTTAATCAGTAGCTGTATCAACAATCCCCTACTCAGTGAACAGCAGATGCCCTGAGAAGAAGCTGTCACTGGTCAAATCTTTGCCACTTTGGTTGGCCACCAACCAGACCTTGTCTCCCTTCTTAAGCTTAATGTATATGTTGCCACTGGCTGTGATGACGCCTTTCAGCTGGGTGGTGAATGAGTGCACAATCAGCCTTCCGTTATGCATCAGATCCACACTGCCAGAATTCTGACTGATTGTACAGTGGAAATGGAACTCGTAAACACCCGGATGCTCACAGGTAAAAATACCTGTCCGGATGTTATAGCTGTTCTGTCCATTGTAGATGACCTCATGAAAGGTGATGGGCTCCCCAGCCTTGGGGAAGTTGTTTCCCAGTCGCATCGAAAAGGCAACATGCTCCTCAGTCCCGGGGGGTCCAGGGGGGCCTCTCGGACCAGGTGGCCCTCTGGGTCCTCTGGGTCCTGTGTGAAAAAAGACATGAGTACAATAATACCAACAGAACCTTCCCGTTTTCGACAAAAAACTTTTAGTATATCAGTATCAGTATTTATGGAAAATAGAACAGGTTTACCTGAGGGTCCTGGGGGTCCACGTGAGTCTTGTCCTACAGAGCATTAAAAGGATCAGTATTTCCAAAATACATCAGTTTTGCCAAAGATCATTCCCAGTTAACTGTGTCAGAGAGGATTCTAGAACATCAGCTCACCATCCTCCCTCCACGGATTGAGGTCAAAGGCAGAAATATTCTCACACTGGCTGTACCCATATCCTCTTGGCCGGTACAGGAAGGGTCTTTCGGGTACTTCAGTGATGCCGGTGTTGTCACATATGATGCGGGCAAGTGACGTTTCCCTCAGGGCATCCCTCTGAGTCTCAGTGAAGACTCCCTCATTCTCCCACCAAAATCTGAACAGTTGAATGATTTGTTAACATTTAAAGACTCTGAGCATAAAAATCAGTGTAAAGATGCAGCCTAGTGGCGGATGCTGAAATTACAGAGTCACTTTTACAAGACTTATATCAATATTTATGAACTGTTGAAATTTACATTCTCTGTAAAGACAAAAAAAAGTAATGCTGATTTTAAATCTAAATATTATATCTTAAATCAAAATTGTTAAATTAAATCTAAAAGTTAAATCTAAATAGTCCCCTTTAATATCCAAGTCTGAAAATTGAATTTCAAATCTATCTAATTAATAATAAATCTATCTAATCTGAAAATTCCACCTAAATCTAAATGTTAAATGTAAAGGTAGTGCTAAATAAATATTTAGGTAATATGTAAATTCACACAGCAGGTCAGCAGAAGTGCCAAAATAAAAGCTCGATGACCTCAATCTTTACAGTCTTCCCTTTCGTCAGTATTCAAATGATTGAAGTTTCTTGTCTAAAATCTATTGCATGGCTCTACACACTCCAATACATTGGGTGGCGGCATGCACCTATAAAGTTGGTTTCTGATCTGCTAACAAATATATACAAGAAGAAGAAGAAGAAGAAGAAGAAGAAGAAGAAGAAGAAGAAGAAGAAGAAGAAGAAGAAGAAGAAGAAGAAGAAGAAGAAGAAGAAGAAGAAGAAGAAGAAGAAGAAGGTGGCTCCTGTGATTACACTTTAACTTACCTGTACCTGGCTATAATGTGTCAAAATAATCTCAACTAACCCATTTCCAACATAGTGGCCAAAAAGGCATTATTTGGATTAACTGACCCCATATTTGGAATCTAAACAGTTATGTTATGTACGTAAAAATTACATAAAGTGATATAAAAACAGTCCTAGGACCAAAATTGTAGCAGCTTGAGCTTGAAATGGAAATGAGGAAGACCATTGATAGCCCTTCATCTCCCTGTTGAGCTCTTATTTTGGAACTTCCGCCAGCCGGCAGTTTATATTTGCATATTAGCTAAATATTTAGTTTCAACAATTTTAAGATTTAACAATTAACATTTAGCATTTAGACTGAGATTAAAACATTTAGACTAGATTTAACATTAACATTACAATAACTATGTTTTTTTAAAAGAAAGGTAAATCTAAAAAAAATTAACAAATATTGCTGTAAATCTGGTTTAAAAAAAATGACTGACAAATTCACACCACGTTTCTTTAAAAGTTGTTTGGAAATAAATGCAGTGAAATGTTGCTGTTAATTTCAGCGTGCAAAAAAAATTACAATCAGCATCCATATGTCCACATGTTTAGCGATGTGAGTTGTGCAATATACCGGTCTCCCTGGCGGATCCGCTGGAACTGAGTGGCAATCAGGCAGGCAAACAGGGGTCCCACTCTTCCTCCATTGACAAACGGCTCAGCCACTCCTCCCAGCCACACATCGATGTTTTCAGGTGTGCCGTAAAGATCCAGAAGTTGCTTGGCCAGATTACTGTTGTTCATAACCTGCGTCAGCTCTGCTAGGTTTTGTGGTTGTGACAGGCCACAGAATTTGCGCCACTTGTTGTAGCCTAATTAAGGTCGGACAGGGTGAAAAATGTTGTCATGTTTAATGCCAGATTATGACCTGTAATGGCTGCAAAAGCCTGGACATGTAGGCGAAAGAAATTCTCAACATTTAGGATACAAAAGTATATAAACGGAATAAATACCAGGGAGTCCATGGTCTCTTCCTCTTTGCATGTTGAGAGCGGCCAGATCCAGTGCCAACTCAGTTGAGAATTTAAACAGCCTGTCCCTCAGTTCATCAGACATCATGTGATCCTGTGTGTTCAGCTTGGCCTGGCGACCCACTAGCCCCCTCAGGATGGGGTCCAATCCACCTGACGAGCACAAGAGATGGTAACAAACAGCACTGAAATCCTGAAATTCAGGTTGAGGAGTGCTTGGATAGCATTGAATCAGTACTTGTATACAGTGTATATATATATATATATATATCATGGCTTGTAGCAGTTGCAGCTGATTTTTCTGGGGTCTTTATGTCCACTAAAGTGGTAAAGTGGTTAATACAGGTCCAAGTGATTTTACACTAAGGTGAATACTAACAAGTCAAAGATCTTGGACATACCCTCAAAGATGATCCTCCATGGTGTGAAGAAGGCTTTGTGCAGCAGCGGGCTGGGGTAAGCACGGTGCTCCTTGTAATCTTCATTAAGACGGAACATAAAAGGCTGAACCATCAGGTGAGCAAATCGGTAGGCAGCTGTGGCAAACACATTGGAGATTCTGGGGTCCACGTCTTCATCATAACCAGGGTAGGTGGAAAGCTGCTTGGCAACAAAGTCTGGACCAACAATGTGGAGCAAGTAGTCTCTGAAGGTGAGAACCTGAAAAACATAAAGGAAGATGAGTTAACTGAGGCACGCAAGGACATACCACTCCCTCAAGCATTTATGCAAGATTTCTTCCCCCGCTCTAACCTGGAAGTATCCACCCATGATCTTGCGGGCCTCCTGGTAGAGTCTCTCTCCGTTCCAGTGAGGATTGAGATTTGCCAGAGCACGTGCCAGACGGTTGTGCTCGCGCATCAACAGTGTGTGGAGAGAGGTCAGACCAATGTTCTCATTGGAGCGCTCATCACCTGGGAGACAAAAGCAGAGGGCAGCTTATAATAATGGCAATTGAAGGTTGTTCTTCCTAAGCTGGAACTATGACAAACCGCAATGGGTGGTTTATGCTTTCAATGGACTTTATATGTCAATGTTTTTGCTGCTACTCACCAGCCAGAAAGCAGGGGACCTCTTCAACATCAACTTCATTAGTAATGCGGGCTCGCGTGGCACACATGTTGGCACCCATGCTGGTGAAGGGCAGGAGCTCACGGCCATTGTCAGTGTACTGTGTGTTTACCCTTAAAAGGCCCTTATCAGTAGTGAGGTCGCGAAGGAAGTGAGCTTTGGTATCGTCTGAACCGTACACCTGGCCTACATCAATGAAAGCTGTGAGTGAGTTCATCTGCTCACGGACGCTGCTTGCTCCGAAGATGTGGCCGGTGTTGCCAGAACCGCAACCTGCAGCTGAGCGGAAGAAGGGAATGCACTCCTCTGAGTTTCTGCCAAAGCGGGGGTCTTGCCTGGGAACCTGTTTATACGATACGAGGCACTTAGCATTCAGTAGGTTTGTGTGCTTTAGGTGTATTCACGTCTTTTCCTGTGTAATGCGATGGCACTGACCTCGATGGGGAAGCAGGGCTCTGTGCGTGCACAGCTCTTGTCACAGTCAATGCCGTTACTGAAAGAGCGGATGACAGGAGAGTGGGGGGTGAAGGTCAAGTCGTGATCAGTCCACTGGCCGAAGATCGTTACCAGGTGAGTGTAGAGTGGGTCGCTCTCCACATCAGCATTAGCTGTGCGCAGTATCCGGTTGGACACCTCCCGTACCTGGGGACAGGATGTAGACAGTGAACACCTGGGTAAAAAAACCCCTTCATTTCATAAGTGAGAAAATATTCTAAGCATCACTGCAGATGTGATTAAATATCAGATTGTCCCTGTTCTGTATTGTTGTCTTTTTAAACCTGCTCGGATACACTTACTGTATCTTTATCTATCTATCTATCTATCTATCTATCTATCTATCTATCTATCTATCTATCTATCTATCTATCATCCATCCATCCATCCATCCATCCATCCATCCATATATATATATATATATATATATATAAATATATATATATATATATATATATATATATATATATAAATGAATATATGTATATATGTATATATGCATATGTATATGTACATTACCAATGGAAGAACATGTCTGTTGACTGGGTGCTCAGGGTCCCAGCCTTTAGGCAGAGAGATGTCATCTTGGTACTCAGCAGGGAGCCAGCGGGTGAAAGGTATGTTGGAGGATCCCCAGCGGGTGTTCAGCCTATATGCAAGAGAAAAGGAAAAAAACATTATCATACTCAGTTTATCATCTCTGTTTTTTTTAGATTACTTTCATGCCAATTTACATTTATCGAATGGGGGGGGTAGTCATGCAACAAAAGTCTCAAGCCACGCCCTTAATAAGGGAAACAATAATCAGCAACATTTACTCATTTGTGTTGTTCCAAATGAAAACTAGCTGTGCAGGTGGCCACGCCTATTGTCATTTTCCCCAACCTTGATGAAAGGACCCGCACCTGTTGTTGCAGACGCCGCTCGCGGTGCGAAACGTGTCCAGATTGGGAGTCGTCCTGCAGGAAGGGACACGGTGTCGGGGAGAGCAGCCGGTCAGATTGGCGATGGCCTGCAGATCGTGCTCAGAGATCAGATCTGACCCAAAGAAGCAGAGAAAAGGCAGATCAGCCTTAACCTTATTAGTCCTGTCGGTATGACTGTAGTATATACAGTATAGATATCAGTCCCCTTATTATGCTATGCTCTCTCCCCCCTCTCCCTTTCTCTCTCTCCCTCTCTCTCTCTCAACCCAGCCAGTCGAGGCAGGCGCTGCCCACCATGGGCCAGGATCCGTTCCACGTTTCTACCTTTTAAAGGGAGTTTTTCTTGCTCATGGGGGGTCTCTGTAAAAAATAACTATGAAGAGTCTGGTCTAGACCTGCCCTATATGGAAAATGCCCTGAGATAACGTCTGTTATGATATGGTGCCATATAAATAAAGTTGAACTGAATCGAATTGACTGACCTGCAGGTATTTTTATTTTTTTTTTTAGCGAAAGTTCAGAGAATAAGCAAAGGCGTACGCACCTGTGGCGTTGATGGAGCGTTTCTGACGCCTGTCCAGAGACCTCTTGATCAGTTTCACAGCTATGTCCATGTAGTCTGCGGCGCGCACGGCGCTGCGGGTCGGCCCAGCAGGCTGCTTCATCAGCCGCAGGACGTCCGAAGGATCCGCCTCCCTCCTCCTCACACGGCTGAGGCTCCTGCGGTGCGCGGAGAGGACAGATTCGTCAATATCTTCATATAGAATATCTCCAGTATCGTTTTTCTACAGATTGGTGTCGTTGCCCCCTTTTTTCAGTTACTGGAAATACACAGCAGTTGAGCAGACTCGTACACTCACTCTTTTCTGGAGTACTCGTAAGCCGAGTCCACAGTGGCCTTCGCTTCACTCACAGCTTTTTCAATGACACTTCGGCTCAAACGTGATTCTGAACACATACACACAAAAAAAGAAAAATATATATTTAGTTTCATTTACTTTCTGGTTCACTGTTAATTCGTGTCACACAGTTACAGCATGTTACAAAACATTTATAGTAACATAAATGAAGAACCAAACATATGCTTCCTTGGGTTGTAAAGTATAATGCAATGATAAGAAAATAAATTGTAGTAGGATGGGATTATTTTTTAGATCAGTCACACAATCAGTGCATTTCAGGCTATTAGTAGCTTTTCGAAAACGTTAGAGAAAGCACTTACCTGCATTCACCTCGTATTGCAAGCACAGGTAAAGACCCGCAGCCAGCAGCCACAGAAAACGCCTCATCCCTGCAAAAAAAAAAAGACCAATATTCTCCGGTCATTTCGGGCACTGGTCAAATAATTCAAATTAGTGTAATATTTCAGAATTTATCTCAAAACAAACACTTGAAGAAATATAATGGAAAACAGATAATCGAATCCAATACATTATTGTTGAGAATAGCATAATACCTGTATCTACTATTTAGGAATAAACCCTGTATGTAAAAGTAACCGGTATAAAAAGATAAAACCCGCGGACTCTAATATTCCGTCGCAGCCGCCTTGAACTTGCAGCTTTTGCCGGAACTAAGATTCGCCCTGTTATTTATAGGCGGCCTCGACTCTTCATTTGACGTAGCGTCTGGTGTCAGGAATTTTGCTTTGACAAAAGCAAAAACTCGTTTTTTTTTTTACCTCCTAGTTCCTACTCCGAAACGTCCCTGCCGAGCAACATTACACAGATAACCACGTTTGTGCAGAAAATTACGGAAACAAAGCCCTTCTGCAATGCGGAGGAAAAAAAACCCGCCACTTACTGTCAACGTCGGCAGATACTTTTTTTTTAATCGTTTTATAATGAGAAAAAATAAGACAGGCAGAAAAACAAGCTGTCAGGAATAATGCAAACAACTGAAAGACTTTTGAGTAAGACGAGGAAAAAGATTCTCTGTGATGCATTTTGCCTTATAATTTGTTCTTAGTTTTTTTGTGTGTGTTTGCTTGTGAAGTACCATCTTTTTGTGTACCAAAAATAGATCCCTCTAGATATATGAAATGTGATAATATGGAACCAATCGAAACAATATCTTCTACCATCTGACAACAACAAAAAGATCATATCCGCTGCATCAAAGCTGCAGGGCGACGTCCGGTTCTGACAAAGTTGCGCTGTTCTTCACATTCAAATTATAAATGTAGCTGTTGTATAGAGTTAAATCTAGATACCATCTGCTCTAATTTTTCAATTAAGCTTTAAAGGGGGTTTTCTCTTCTTTCTTTTTTTACTGTAACGTAACTTCAATTGTTCGTGTTCCATAATAGGCCCATTTTGTTGTATTTTTTTAATAGTTTCGAAAAGTGCCGTAAGAATATTGAGTATTTCTACAAATATGAATACTAATGTTGGTCCTTATAATTGAGGGGCGGATCTTTTTTATTCAGCTGGCCTCTGACTGAACGTTTCGAGGACGCAGGAAGGAAAACAAAAACAAAAAGCAGCTCTAAGATGTTAGATATGTCAGGTGTCCACAACTTCCTTGAACGGTAACATGCGCCAGATTTCCCGAAAAGTTGAAGGAGGATCTTAAACGCCGCCTTTCTTGACTAACGAGGGTAAACTTCCCGATCTGATTTTAAAAAACAAGAAAATAAAAAGACTAATATATATATATATATATATTTCTCCAATGACACGTTGAACAAAAGACTTAAAAATGTATTTATCTTTGGGGAAAAAAAACACTTTTCTTTTTAGATGGGTCACATTTATTTTCAAGTCATTACAATAACGTTTTAATCAAAAGGAAAAGAAAAAAAACATAACACTCATGGCAATCACGTGTTTTCCAGCAGTTGAGAAGGATGTGTCAGGGGACAGTTTCACTTTCAATTCATTAAAATTGTAGTTCAACTGCATAAGGAAAATAATTTCACTCTCCACAACAAAGAAAGCAAACATTTAAACAATGACACTGGGTTTAGACATTGTAATTCCGTATTAGCAATGGTTTTCATGAGAATCAGCAGCTGTGTGAAGAAAGATTTACTCCAACATGGGAAAATCCTGCCCTGCATTGAGGATTTCTACTCAACATCCTCCCTCCATGGACTAAGGTCAAAGGCAGGGATGTTCCTGCATTTAGTGTAACCAGACTCTCTTGGCTTGTATTGGAAGGGCTGGTCTGGTACTTCAGTGATGCCGGTATTGTCACAAATGATGCGGGCAAGTGATGTCTGCTTCAGGGAGTCCCTCTGAGCATCAGTGAAGACTCCCTTGTTCTCCCACCACAGTCTGAAATAAACAATTTGTTAGTGTCTAAAACTACGGCTAATGCAATGGTCTCCACATCTTTAGTACATGACTGTCAGTAATGTAATCTAAGGACTGGTTCCTCTCTGCTTACCGGTCTCCCTGGCGGATCCGCTGGAACTGAGTGGCAATCAGGCAGGCAAACAGGGGTCCCACTCTTCCTCCATTGACAAACGGCTCAGCCACTCCTCCCAGCCACACATCGATGTTTTCAGGTGTGCCGTATAGATTAAGCAGACTCTTGGCCAGTTTCCTATTTTTCAACACTCGTCCCAGTTGTTTCTCATTTCGTGGTTGTGACAGGCCACAGAATTTGCGCCATTTGTTGTAGCCTAATTAAGGTCGGACAGGGTGAAAAATGTTGTCATGTTTAATGCCAGATTATGACCTGTAATGGCTGCAAAAGCCTGGACATGTAGGCGAAAGAAATTCTCAACATTTAGGATACAAAAGTATATAAACGGAATAAATACCAGGGAGTCCATGGTCTCTTCCTCTTTGCATGTTGAGAGCGGCCAGATCCAGTGCCAACTCAGTTGAGAATTTAAACAGCCTGTCCCTCAGTTCATCAGACATCATGTGATCCTGTGTGTTCAGCTTGGCCTGGCGACCCACTAGCCCCCTCAGGATGGGGTCCAATCCACCTGACGAGCACAAGAGATGGTAACAAACAGCACTGAAATCCTGAAATTCAGGTTGAGGAGTGCTTGGATAGCATTGAATCAGTACTTGTATACAGTGTATATATATATATCATGGCTTGTAGCAGTTGCATCTGATTTTTCTGGGGTCTTTATGTCCACTAAAGTGGTAAAGTGGTTAATACAGGTCCAAGTGATTTTACACTAAGGTGAATACTAACAAGTCAAAGATCTTGGACATACCCTCAAAGATGATCCTCCATGGTGTGAAGAAGGCTTTGTGCAGCAGCGGGCTGGGGTAAGCACGGTGCTCCTTGTAATCTTCATTAAGACGGAACATAAAAGGCTGAACCATCAGGTGAGCAAATCGGTAGGCAGCTGTGGCAAACACATTGGAGATTCTGGGGTCCACGTCTTCATCATAACCAGGGTAGGTGGAAAGCTGCTTGGCAACAAAGTCTGGACCAACAATGTGGAGCAAGTAGTCTCTGAAGGTGAGAACCTGAAAAACATAAAGGAAGATGAGTTAACTGAGGCACGCAAGGACATACCACTCCCTCAAGCATTTATGCAAGATTTCTTCCCCCGCTCTAACCTGGAAGTATCCACCCATGATCTTGCGGGCCTCCTGGTAGAGTCTCTCTCCGTTCCAGTGAGGATTGAGATTTGCCAGAGCACGTGCCAGACGGTTGTGCTCGCGCATCAACAGTGTGTGGAGAGAGGTCAGACCAATGTTCTCATTGGAGCGCTCATCACCTGGGAGACAAAAGCAGAGGGCAGCTTATAATAATGGCAATTAAAGGTTGTTCTACCTAAGCTGGAATTATGACAAACCGCAATGGGTGGTTTATGCTTTCAGTGGACTTTATATGTCAATGTTTTTGCTGCTACTCACCAGCCAGAAAGCAGGGGACCTCTTCAACATCAACTTCATTAGTAATGCGGGCTCGCGTGGCACACATGTTGGCACCCATGTTGGTGAAGGGCAGGAGCTCACGGCCATTGTCAGTGTACTGTGTGTTGACCCTTAAAAGGCCCTTATCAGTAGTGAGGTTGCGAAGGAAGTGAGCTTTGGTATCGTCTGAACCGTACACCTGGCCTACATCAATGAAAGCTGTGAGTGAGTTCATCTGCTCACGGACGCTGCTTGCTCCGAAGATGTGGCCGGTGTTGCCAGAACCGCAACCTGCAGCTGAGCGGAAGAAGGGAATGCACTCCTCTGAGTTTCTGCCAAAGCGGGGGTCTTGCCTGGGAACCTGTTTATACGATACGAGGCACTTAGCATTCAGTAGGTTTGTGTGCTTTAGGTGCATTCACGTCTTTTCCTGTGTAATGCGATGGCACTGACCTCGATGGGGAAGCAGGGCTCTGTGCGTGCACAGCTCTTGTCACAGTCAATGCCGTTACTGAAAGAGCGGATGACAGGAGAGTGGGGGGTGAAGGTCAAGTCGTGATCAGTCCACTGGCCGAAGATCGTTACCAGGTGAGTGTAGAGTGGGTCGCTCTCCACATCAGCATTAGCTGTGTGCAGTATCTGGTTGGACACCTCCCGTACCTGGGGACAGGATGTAGACAGTGAACACCTGGGTAAAAAAACCCCTTCATTTCATAAGTGAGAAAATATTTTAAGCATCACTGCAGATGTGATTAAATATCAGATTGTCCCTGTTCTGTACTGTTGTCTTTTTAAACCTGCTCGGATACACTTACTGTATCTTTATCTGTATATAAGTATCTATATATAGATATATATATGTACATTACCAATGGAAGAACACGTCTGTTGACTCGGCGCGCAGGGTCCCAGCCTTTAGGCAGAGAGATGTCATCTTGGTACTCAGCAGGGAGCCAGCGGGTGAAAGGTATGTTGGAGGATCCCCAGCGGCTTTTTTGTCTAAAAGAAAAAATACATTTTTTTGAATCCTTCTGTTTTTTGTTTTTTTTTTTCTTTGAAATGCAGATGGGCTTATAATGCAGACCTACCAGCAGTTGTAATTACTGGTACCTGTTAGGGCTCCAGCTATCTACTCCCATTATTACCAGATGACAAAGCATGCTGGTATTGTTTTCACCTTGTGTTTGTGTGTTTGTGTGTGAGAGAGAGAGAGAGAGTATGTGTGTCATAATGGAAAAAGGAGACGCCTTCTGAAGTGGGAACGAACACAGAGGCAATGTTGAGTATTTAGGCGGGTGTCTCTCTGTGGACAGACACAATAGCGTCACGGCTGCGCTAAATACAGTCATGAATCCTATCAGGTGTGTAGCTGAGGTCAAAATGACGATGGGTGTTGTCCGACCAATTAGTACTGGGTGCTCACAAATAAATGCGTAATGACTTCTGAGAACTCGCTGTTCGGAACGTCAGCATATAGACGGGCGTCACCGCTTGATGACATTGCTTCGCACTGATTGTAAAATCTTTGGCAAGATTCAAATCAGGCCACTGGGCTAAAATTAGGAAGTTTATAAGCTTCGGACGCGTTTGTGATTTGTTCTCACCTAGTTATTCTATTAATCTTATTAATTGCTACATGGCAGCAGCCGCACCTGTTGTTGCAGACGCCGCTCGCGGTGCGAAACGTGTCCAGATTGGGAGTCGTCTTGCAGGAAGGGACACGGTGTCGGGGAGAGCAGCCGGTCAGATCGGCGATGGCCTGCAGATCCTCCTCGGAGATCAGATCTGACCCAAAGAAGCAGAGAAAAGGCAGATCAGCCTTAAGCGGGACCTGCGGGTCGGAGCCTGCTAGTTCAGAGATCGCGCATAGGCGTACGCACCTGTGGCGTTGATGGAGCGTTTCTGACGCCTGTCCAGAGACCTCTTGATCAGTTTCACAGCTATGTCCATGTAGTCTGCGGCGCGCACGGCGCTGCGGGTCGGCCCAGCAGGCTGCTTCATCAGCCGCAGGACGTCCGAAGGATCCGCCTCCCTCCTCCTCACACGGCTGAGGCTCCTGCGGTGCGCGGAGAGGACAGATTCGTCAATATCTTCATTTAGAATATCTTCAGTATTTTTTTTCTACAGATTGGTGTCGTTGCCCCCTTTTTTCAGTTACTGGAAATACACAGCAGTTCAGCAGACTCGTACACTCACTCTTTTCTGGAGTACTCGTAAGCCGAGTCCACAGTGGCCTTCGCTTCACTCACAGCTTTTTCAATGACACTTCGGCTCAAACGTGATTCTGTTGGCAAAGAAATATCTCGCAGTCAACGTGCTCTCTGCTTCATTAAACACATTCGAGCCACCTTTCACTGTGGCCTCGTTATTCTCTCATTCATTCTTAATATTTAAAGATGAATATCTATATCAGTCACTGAAAATGGCTTTGTTTCCTGCAGATTTCTCCCAGATGTACTATTACTCAGTAATTACAGCAAAATAATGTTTCTTCTCTATTTATTTTTTTTTAATCAAAACGACAAACCGTAGTAATAGACAATTCAATAAACCTTTATGAAATTACTTTATTTCATTTCATTCCCCCCTCTATGTGTGTGTGTATATATATATACACATACACATACACATATACATACATATATATATATATATATATATATATATATATATATATATATATATATATATATATATATATATGTACGTGTGTGTAGGCATACTCACCAGCATTCACATGGCTTTGCAAACACAGGTAAAGACCTGCACTTAACAAGGCACAAAACAACTTCATCGCTGAAAAAGACAAGCACAGCCCTGTCAAGTACAACGTTGACAAAACTGATAGAATATTGATTTTTTTTTCTTTAGAGAAAAAAAACCTATAAAGGAGGATGCCTGAATCTGAACTAAATCTGCTATTCACAAGCATGAAGAAATACTATATTAAAGTTAAAAAAGTTAGACAAGAAGCTTGACCACAGTACCTATGAGGTCCCACAAGTCCCAGTTTGATCCTCCGGCTGCAGTCAGGAGTCAGTGCATTTTAAAACAATTTGTCCTCTATATATAGTAGCATACTATAGGAGACACCCTTCAATGACACTCAGAGCATCTTTGTCTAAGCAGGTTCAAAAAGAAATGAACATGTTTGGCAGGTAGCTTGAAAAAAAAAATCCTGCAGAACCGATCATTTCAACAAAACCACCAAAACAATGCTCTCAGTCAAAAACATTCCATGATACAGCTTTGTCTTGAAGAGGGTCCTTTGTGTTAAAACCTTTTTCCCACTTAACATGCAAACACATAGGCAGCTCTTGTATGTGTATTGAATTGTTTCATAACTGGTGAAAGACACTGGGGTTTCTCAACGTAGAAAGCTATCAAACAAACTAAGTGTGACTATTGTACAGACAGCTGGGCAGATCTAACTGACTCCTGCCAACATTGGCCCAAAACAATCCTCTCTTATTTTGTTATTGAACCAGAATTGAGTTACATTTTACAAAGCTGCAAAGTACACAGTGCTTTTATAGTTTTTTCCATGATAAGATGTAAACAGAACATCTATAATCATTATATGAAAAATCTTCCTTGCCTGAGTTCAGGTCATGGTTCACCAGATTTTGTACATATCAGACAAAAAATGAACTATTTCAAGATGAGCTATCTGATGATCCCTGTAGCTGCTGAATATTTTTGGAAAACCATTTTCTGATATTTGCAGAGCAGAACATGAATTATATGTATCATTTTAAATTTTACATTAATTTAGTTTAACATGTGGAAACTACCATAGTGATTTGGGTAAACGGAAAGGAATTTTTAAAAATTCTGGTAAACAAGCATTTACTAAAAGTGCAACATCCAATCATTCACATGTCAGATACAAATAACTTTCTGGTTTGGTAGAATTTAAGAGGCATCATTTGAATTACGTCATTTTCCAGTCATTCAAGAAGACAAAACAAGTGCTGTTTAAACAGAAGTAAACAGCACAAAATGTTTGTTTAGCTTGGAGGCCTTTTCTGTTTTTTTCTCAGTGACTCATGGAGCAAGATGTATTGTTTCCTTATCCAGTACACGCAAAGAGTCATCAGTCATCAGTTACAGTCAATACTGGACCTAAGAGCAGAGGAGAGCACACAGCCACCCGTTTGGACATTTTTGTTTTGATTTATAAAATGATTTTACTGTTACGTGGTCTGGCATTAGGCTACTTAACCAAAATGTTGTTAAAGTATTAAGGAACTCCACTTGAGTTCTCTGCAATTAGCTCTAAGTTTTCTATAAGGCAGGACTAAGACCTTAAGTGAAGCAACTTTTAAGTCTTGTGCTCCAGGCTGTTCCAACAACCTGTCTTGAGGATCTAAATGATGACATCTTAAATTTAAGATGACAACTTAAATTTAACCTAAATAAACTTCCTGGTTATCATTTCGTACCTTTTAATCATCATCTTTGAATGGTTCTATCATCTTTTACCCATTCTTTTGTTTTAACCTAAACTACATCATAATATTATTTTCTACAAATTTTTTTTAACTTGTACAGGTTTTGATTTTAATTCAGCATTTACCTTAACCATTGCATACATTATTCTCCAAGTGTTTTCCTGTTTAAGTTTCTATTTCCTCATCAGTTTGTCTGTTACCTTTGATCTTGACTATCCCAAATTAATATCTCACACGAATTAAGTCATTGCCATGTGATAATCATATAATTTATGAAAAAAATTGTTTTATTTTTTTTATTGATGACAGTTTGATTCATTTTAGAGAGGGAAAAAATGAATTATTACTCTCCCTTTTGATATGGTTTATTCAGTTTGAACTGTCCTTATTTTCTATTTCATTTTATTATTTTAAATACTATTTATTGTATTTTTTTATTTATTATAATTATTTTTAAATGCTGTTTATCTGCCTTTGTCTTTAAATGTCATTGAAATGCTTTGTTGTTGAGGGTCACCTAAACATAAACCTGCTTTTAACAGGAGTAGAATAAATGCTCAAGGCCAATGTAAAATACACAATTGAAGAGCTCAGTTAAAATTCAAATGAATAGAAATGTATACTAAAACACAACAGCACAGTACAGTTTTCATTTTCTTATTTATCTTTGGACTTAACAAAATGTATTATATTACCAACTGAATTTCTTTTGCCTACTCTACATATGGTCTTCATTATATGATACAGGTTTCCTCAAAGCTGAAAAAATGGCATTTATCACAGACGCTGTGCGTAACTAACATGACATTTGTTCAGGCATGTGGCCTCTCTGGTTTTGTTTCTAAACTGCATGAGGAACTACTGATAAAAATCTGTGTAAAAGTTAAAGTATGTATATGTTAATTAGAAATGTGACATAAAACAACATTTAGAACAAGAGCCGAGGATTATTTATGTAAAAAGTCTTGTTATTTAGAATCAGCAGAGCTATGATGCCTGAATAATGAATATTTGTTAGAGTCATCGTTAATGATATATAATAATTAGTAACATTATTATGTGTATTATTTTGTTAAACTATCTTTCCAGTGTTTATCTATTGTGTTAAGCTGGTAATGTTTAAGTATATACTGTCAGTGATTAGTAATACAGGAAGTAAAAAGCTATTTTTTCAGATGCGTGGTTTCCACGTGTCATTATTACAGGGTGTCATTAACACAGTCATGAATTGTGTGGGTTTTGTTTCAGTTGTTTAAATTTTTGACACTACCACTAATGATATACTAACCTAAAAGTGATCATTTATTTTAACCCTAAATTAAAAATGTAAGAAAGTTTTAACACCCAGGTTAAAGGTCTATATTACACAATAGATAGCTGCTCATTATTCTTCACTGATGAGGTTGAAAACACATTTTCTATCTGGGAAACGGAATTCGTTCTGGAGACTCCTCCTCATGCTGAATGAGCAGAGATTTGCTCACAACCATTTCAACAGTGGTGAAAAGTAGCTATGTACATGTACTCTAGTATAGTACATCAGTACCAATTGAGGTACTTACTATACTTGCATGTTTCCATTTTACTCTATAGTGAAATTTTTCACTTTTTACTATAGAGTAAATATTTGAAAGTGTAAGATACTAGTTACTTTGTAGATTAAGATTTTACAGACAGAGTATGATCATCTTATAAAATACTGTATCTTGTTTTCAAATAAACTACTCAGCAGCATATCAAATATAAGAATTTTCCACCATGAACTGCTGCAACATGCTTTTGATATTGTAACCCTGCTCCTCTGTGCAATGACCACTCTGATGGACAAATTAAACCACAGAAAAGGTGCAAACTTTTATCTGAAGCTATTTTTTTTCAGCCGGGCTGGATTCAATCTTAAATAATCTGTTAATCAATCGTTACGTACAACAATCCCACAAAGTGAGGATCACTGTACAAAAGCACACACTTTTGTTGACTGTGTCTTATATATGATGTAAACCATTTATTAATAGGGCTCTATATGATCATATTTCATATTTCAGTGAAACATGCATCATCTCAGCAGGTAACAATTATGAAAACATAATTTCCTTGATTGACTAACATTTGTTATCTGACCACAGTTTTGTTGGTAGTCTACCTGAATAAAAAATGTAAATATTCTTGTATTTTCTTAAATCTGCAGCCTTTGATGCTCTTAATCAACAAATTTAAATAACTCTGATTCTGAGTTGGAGTTCAGTCTTGGAGCTTATTATTATTCAGTTATTTTTATTTGGAACTGTTACAAAGTTAAAAAAAAAAAAAAAAAACCCAAACAAAACAGAACAAAACTTGAGACATTTTTTGTCTGACTGTCACTGAACATAGCAGACAAATATATAACAAATCTGTGTCGAGGATGGTAGCTGAACGGTGGGTCTGAGTTTCACATTGACATCCCAATTGATAATAACTGGGTGAAACTACTGGAAGGTGTAGAATGCTGTTTTGGCAAAGTCTGACTGAGCTACTGTGGTTTAAAAATAATGTTTTTGCTATCATGCGAGTAAATCAGAGGCTCTTTGGGTCCTTGTACATAACTTTCCTCTCAGACATGAATATATACCACAAAAAGTGATTGAAGGGTACAGTAGGCTGTGATGACTTTCTACCCAACCCTCCGATTCAGACTATTAAGTAACAGAATTCTAAAATTAAAAGAATGTTTGAAAAGAATGTCTTGAGCAGCATGAGGATATCCCAGATGCCAAGCTGGAAAAGTGACTTTGTAGCTAACAAGGAGGGCCTGATCCGTGTTCAGGTAAAAATGGTGGAGAAATTCATTAGTCACAATTAAATGAGGACTGAAGAATTTCTACTACTACAACAATATTACTATTACTTATAAAAAAAAGTTATAACATCTTTATGATAGTGATCTTGCAAACAAAAAGTTAGAGGTAGTCATGCTTTCATTTTCAATTAATGTAACAGACTACAGATAATGAATAAATCTTCGATAAGATTTGGAGATGATTTTGTGTTGTGCGTATGTGTGTTCATTCAAGTATGAACTCTATCTAAAGGTTGAATCTCTGTCACACCTTCACCATTGTTATGGCTTCTTTTGTCTTATTTGCATGTTTCTTTCAGGTACACTGCAGTTGGAATGGGAAAGTCAGTTTTTCAACATATGTGGTCTGTCCCTCATATATGATCTGTTTCCAGACCTTGTATGAGTCATCAAACAGACAATACATTTTTTGCATTCACAGAATTAAAGGAACAACTCCCAGCTCTGTGTTTGCTAGCAGAAGCAAAGCAGACATTACATAAGAGAAGCAGTACCCAATTTACTTCTTGTATAGTTCAATTTGATTTGTTTTATAGAATCTTTTGCAAAAAGATCCTGTTAAAAAGCATTTTGATCTAGATTAACATGATCACTATTTCACTTATTATGTTCTATTGCAAAAATACATAAAATCAATTTTTGCAGTAGAACACAATAAGTGTGAAATTAATTAATTAATTTCAGTTTAGTGCTTGTGGATGCAAAGGAAAGCCCTCAGATCTGCAGAGCTATATAATAATATAAAGGCCAGGCTTTCATGCTAGTTCTGAGTGCTGCTTGCTTTAGATGAGATTTTATACTTGGCTCTGTGAACCAGTTACACTTGTCTTGGTGTTATTGGCCTAAATTTGTGTTACACTTGGATTGAAAAAGAGTTAAGTAGTGAGCATAGATACAAACATAACTAAATGTCTTTAGCATGAGGGGGTGAGTGTGTGTGTATGTGTGTGTATATATATATATATATATATATATATATATATATATATATATATATATATATATATATATATATATATATATATAGTGAGAAGGTGGCTAATTAAAAATGAAAACAAACAGAGACACCCTTAAATACAATGTAGTGCAACAACATATTAGCTTCTTCATAAATATACATCAAAGAGAAATGTATATAGGTTGTGGTTTTGAACAGCCTACTGTGTTTGATTGCACAATATTTCAAAGATAATTGAATCTGTACATTTTTGTTTTCATAATATTGTCATTCACTAGCTGTTACAACACAATCCTTCCATGAGATAGTGGAATTAAGGGACTTCATTTTAATTTATTATTAACAATTTTATTCTATTCTAGAAAAAAGAGCTGCATACTAATAAAGTGGGTTTCCATTAGTCTTGACCTTCATCGGGGAAAAGAGAATTTTAAAGCCTACAATGATATCAAAAGGGAATTGCACATGGGAAATGCAGTTCACAATTGTAGGGCAAAATAAACAGGAAGCTCCATAGACACAACAAATCCCGTCACAGAGGATTAATGAATAAAGTAAGCAACAAGGATAGAAAATGAAAGACATATTAGAGCCACAGCTGAGAACATCAGTCTACTCCCACACAGCAGGTGAGGCCTCAGCACTGGGTGGTGCCGCTAAGTGCCAAGCTCATTGTGTGGCCTTAGGGCAGAAGTCCTGTCTTTGCATGTCTGTGCAGTGGCTTGGTTGGAAAAAAAGGGCTTTGAAGAAACTATAAGTATTATTTGAAATGAGATGGGTGCATGATAATTGACAAATTGACAGCCTCCTCATTACAAAACAGCCTTTACACTGTCAGTTTGTTCACTATGAGTTTCACTGTGTTAAAGGCGACATCAGCCCTCAATCTCCACATTTCAACATGACCTTTTTTCATCTACCAGTGGCCATATAGCAATAACACAATAACAGTTGATATGGCTGGCTTAAATCACCCTAGAAAATACATATATATTTGTTAAGTTTGGTTTCCTATGTTTTCTTCATCTTCTCTGCTTTGTTTTTTCTTTCTAAATATTCTCCACCAAGGTTTCCTTCAAAATAAAACTATTCTCTGAGCAAAGATAGACTAAAGACTGGTTATTACCTATACTACTGTATGTAGTAATGTATGTAATCCCGTTTTTAGAATGAATGATTTTGCCCTATTTTATCCTTGACTGATTACATATTCCAAACATTTCCATTAAAAGTACTTATCTTGTCCCTCTGTGCATTTTCTATACATTAGTGATCTGTTCCATTCACATTTCAGGTGGATCCAGTCGGATAGTTTGGAACACAGGGGCCGTCGTCGAGATGGTTCCTGAACTCTATCGAAGAACTCAAGCAAGTCTTCAAAGAATTATCTTTATAATCCAAATCACTTCTGTGATGTCAGCAAGATTACTACTTTTAATTCTCGCTTCAAGCATCATGTCAGCAGAATGAGGACACACAACATTTACATGTTCAGCAAGAAAATGCAACCAAATGCAACGGCCTCATGAATGAATTCAACAAACAGAAGCGCACCTTCGTTCTACAACTTGTAGCCAAGAGATATGACAGATATGACTGTCTAAAAAATCTGCACATTGCATGCACTGAATTGTAAACAAATTCCACTCTGCAGCTGGATGCAGATTTGGGATGTTTTTTGATCCCCCCCCCCAATTCTTATTTTTCAGCCTTAATCTGTATGCTGCATTGCATTCGAGTATGCAT
The DNA here is from genome assembly GCA_016859345.1 of Istiophorus platypterus. Lineage (NCBI taxonomy): Eukaryota > Metazoa > Chordata > Actinopteri > Istiophoriformes > Istiophoridae > Istiophorus > Istiophorus platypterus. Next base: position 14,568,677 of record CM029115.1, read on the forward strand.
ATATCCTGTATATGTGAGAAATCGTACCTACAATCCTTGAGCACAGGTTAACTTACTTTTTTTAAGAAACAACAAGCTATAGGGGGCAAACAAGTTGAAGCCCTGTACGATTCTCTTTCTCTGCTGCCATCTACTGATCACTGAGGTGTTATTTTCAAATACGAATTGTTGACTTGCTTTTTCTAAAAGAATTACGAATGAATTAAGACTATTCCTCTTTCCTTAGACCATAGACTACATGCAAACTCTGAGTGTCAACGGCGAGTTACACCTCCAGCTAAGTAAATATTTTATCTACATATGCAGAGCTCATATAGCCTTGATTCTCTCTGAATGTTTTTTTTTAGAATGGTATAGACAGTATTGTATGATCACAGACTGGAGGTCGGTTTATATTTATTAACACTGCGGGGAGAGAATAACCAGGGAGTTTAGAGATTTATAGCAGCTGCAGCCAAAAGACCACAATTACCTAGTTGTCTTTTTTTAATTCTTCTTCTTATTTGCTCCACGGCGCCTGCGCTGCACATCTACCGTTCTGATTGGGTGAGACTGTTCACCTCTTTTTCCGGTGCGACCCAAACAGCCGCACTGATGTTATTATGAAGAACATCTGCACCTCATACCGCTTTGTGCTCCCTCCCACCATGTCAACATCTGGCTTTGTGCTGGTGATTCTTGCTGCGTCTCTCTGTCCCGGTAAGATCAAGGTTTTGTGACAAAGACCTTAATGTCCGCATCGCTGTCACCTGACCGGTCGCCATTAATTCCGTGGTCATAGATCAGGTTGTTATTTTGGGATTTATGACAAGTCGCAATAACTGCACAAAGGACGTAGACATATTCTGATGTATATTCTGAAATATTTTTTAAAAAAATTTTGTACCTTTGACATTTTTATTGTGTGTAAGATTTCTCTTTGTCCCTGTGGTTTTAAAGGAGACTCCAGGTTCATCACAGACCCTTTGTCATTCATCAAACAGAAATCTCCGGTAATCCTGACGTTTATTCCCTATCTAACATTGTTTTGTCAAATCAAACCAATATATTGAATTATATGGATTTCAAAATAATACAAAACGATACACGCACATAGATCTACTCTACTGTATTGCTCTACCTACTGTGACAAAGTCTCATTCACCTCCTCTTTTTGTAAATATGTATGCAGTGTTTAAAAGTCAATGCATTTATTAGTTAGAGGTAATTGTAGGTCACCCCATTGGGATTCAGCTACAAATATATCCCTACACAGTTTTTTTAAACATGCACACAGTAAGGGATTGTCTTGCTCATGTTTGTATTTAATTTTTTAATGTGACTCAGGGCGAAATAATTATATCACTGTGGCTTCTTCGTACTAGTCACCGGCCATCTGTGCAGAATGCAGCCAGATCGTCCAGTTGTCCGCCAACATGATATCCAGCAGAGATAAAAAGGTCAATAATCTTTGTTATTCACTGACTGTGCTTTCACTTGACTCTCATTTCACTTTATTTTATTTAGCACAGGGGTTCCTGGAATTGATAAATGTGGAAGCGGGCAGCCACACCCAACAGCTAGGATCCCTGCAATATCTTGAAATGTTAAACTTAAAAGGGATGTTTTTAAGATGGTAATAAGCATTCAGTGAGAAAGATTTCAAGGATTACATGTCAGGCCATTGTAATATGACTTACATTACAAGAGTTTAGTTTTTAAGCAGTTTCATTATTTTTACTTTAAGTAAAATGGGTGTCTGTTTGTGAAGGAAAAAAACATTTAACTCTTTTCAACACAAGAAGACTGGTATTATAGAAAAATCCACTAACTACCTTGCCTTTTCAGGAGACTGTATATGAAACCTTGCATGCTCTTTGCCAGCGGCTCCCAGGAGAGCAGGCATCTGAGTGTGATTCACAGATAAAGACGTATTTGCCAAAAGTCCTGCAGCAAACACCTGTTCATCTGGTGAGTTTCTTTTTAGAGACATGCAATAACAATAAACACTGTGGTCTTAAGAGGTGACTATAAATATCATTAATTGTTTCGTTTTTTTTTTTTATTTTTCAGAAACCAGGTGAGACCTGTACAGTTTTTGGACTTTGTGCTGCCCACAAGGAGGAAGAACTGCTGAAACCTCCTCACCATGCGACCATTAAAGAAACATCCAGCTCTGCACCTGGCACAGCCATCAGCAGCCATGTTAGTATGAGGAGGCAGAAGTGGAATATAAGATGAAAGTTGAGATGGAATTTTTTTTATTAGTTTTTTTCTGTAAATGGCCCTTTTATCAACTAATCCTCTCTCTAGGAGCAGTTCAGCCCAGTTTGCGGCCTGTGTTTGTTTATCATCAAGAAACTGGAGACCCTGTTGCCCAAAAATATGACTGAGGTGACTTTTTTTTCATGTCACAATGGGTTGTTTGAGGCACATATCTCTCACCATACATCACACCATGTAAATGTCACTATCTTATCCATCTTGTCCTGCAGGATGCTTTAATGAAGCTAATGGAAGAGGTCTGCGATCTTGTACCTCACAGCTATAAGGACCAGTGTGATGACTTCGTCAACAAATATGGTGGAGAGATAGTCGAATTCCTCTTATCGTCTGCTGCACCTCACACAATTTGTAGTCTTTTGCACCTCTGTCTGTTAAAGGAGCAGTCTCTTCCAGGTCAGTCACGAGTTCATCATCATTCATCATTATAGGTCAGACCCTAACCTCACATGTCTTCATGTCACCAAGTTTATGCTCTACTGATTTCCCAGAGATGTTTTTCCCCTCTGACTGCGAGTCGTGCCGCACACTGGCCGTGCTGAGCCGACTGTACCTGGGTCTAAACTCCACTGAACCCCAGACCTCCTCTTTCCTGCAGTCTGTGTGTGTCCATCACCCATATGCCATCCCTAAGGTCTGACCCTTAGCTCTTACTAACACTAAATATTCCTATGTACTCCCTGACAACAAAACCCCCCACAAATCACCGTAACTTCAAAATATTTTAAGTTTAAGCCAGCCAACATGTCTTTTTCTCTGTCCACACTGTTATGTAGATACTTATCTGATTTTAATGTATGCCACTCATAAGTCTCTGATCGTTTATTGCCAAAATGAGAGACTTCAGTGAAGTGCTTTAAGCAGTTTATAACCAGGTAGATTAAGAAAAGAAGGGTTTTTTCACTTAATGTGAAAAAATGTTGAGTAACTTCCATGCTCTTTTCAGTGTGAGGCTTTCACCAAAATCTATGGCTCCCGACTGCAGAAGGTCTTGGGAAACCAGATGGATGTTCCACATGCTTGTGAAGTAAGAATAAGCTTAAAAAGAAACTCTTATATCCAAACGTCTTATATCCAAAAGTCCTAATACACCAATAATTGTATTATAAATCAACAAGAGGACTTGTCTCCAGTGATTTAATCTACTACCACCACACTGCCACTTATAATAGCAGCACACTTCTTTTGATAAGTAAAGAATTTAAAATCATGTTTATTTGTTAACAGAATGTACAACAGCATAATGAGCCCTATTCAATGCAAAACCAATCATGAACACAGTGTAGCCACTTGAATGCTCATGTACCTGTACATATAGAAGCCTTTGGTCTGGTTCAAATTATCAGGATCTTTTGTCCCTTCTGTCCCACAGAGAGCAGATCTTTGCGTTGCCGCGAAGAAGCTTGAGCCGATGGGAAAGAATGGTTGTACTTGGGGACCAAGCTACTGGTGCAAAGACATTGAAACTGCTCAGAAGTGTGGTGTAAGTTGAAGTCAGTCAATTATTGCTAGTTTGACTGGTAAAAATGATGCGCAGGTCTTTCCCCATCATATGAAAATTCCAGTGCAGAACATGCATTTTTTTTCAGTTAACACTCCTCTGACATTATCTGCACTGGCTACATACAATGATGTAAACTCTTATGCTGACTTGCGTAGTACTACTTGACACAGTTTAAAGTAGTAATGGGATTTTGTAAAGAATTGCTTTCTTTTTCACATCCTGTTTCTGTGTACTTCCTCTCTACAGAACCAGATCTTCTGTGAGAAATACATGTGGAAGAATGAGTGAACAAAAGAAAACTGCCTGCTGCCCTGAAGATGTGGGCACACAAAGTACCACTTCCTTTTTAAAAATTATTACAGATCTCAAAAGCTAAATGTTTTACAAATGTAATGCACTGATTTTTTTATTTTTATTTTACTTTTTTGGGGAACCCATTCATCCCATGTGCTATATGCTGGTTTGTCATGAAGTAAACTGTCACATGACTGGTGCTGAGATTCAGTCTGAAACATCAGTTTCTGCAGCAAGTAACAATTTTGTGAAATGTTATTCTGTACATTATAATATGTATGTCATTATGAATGTGAAAAATTATGAAGTATGTATTAAAGAAAATTTGAACAATTGACCATTTAACTCGACTGTAAAGATGATTGTCCTGTTGTCTTATTGCTGTTCTAGGACCCCTGGTGTAAATAACCACTTATAAACTCTTAAAACTAAAGGCTTGTCTTGAAAATACAACATACAGACAGAAACACATGTCCTGGAGCTTGTTTATTTAGAAACTTCCACTTAGTAAAAAGATAAAACATTGGAAAAAAAAAAAAAAAAGTGTAGACATTTACATTTATTTGCTTTTTTATGGCTGTAAAAAAAAAGTCCCAAGTCATTTACTTAAATACCCAGTTCATTTCTTAAATGGTCACAACGCTTGCGGCAATTCACCCTGAAAAGAATCCCGCCTCACTTACACCCCTGTGTGGTTGTTTGTGTCATCTCCACTCTCTTGTCTCTTCCAGATCTAGGAGGGAAAAAAAGCCACTATTAAGAAACTGATTAATTATTACAAAAACAAGCACTATGCAAATCTAGTGCTCCTTGTTAGGTCCCAACTTTTTTCTGGTATGAAATATGATTCAGCCAATACAGGCTATTTGTAGCTTTTAATAAAATCTTTAGACTCTAGATATTAATAATCTGTATGATTTGACTTTTTTTCCCCCAAGAAATTTCAGGGATTCATTCCCATTAAGTCTATTTTTGACAGAGGCTCTGAAATAACCAAAATAACACTTAAAACAACAGATTAATTCAATTCATTCCAGCAGCTCTTCAGGGAGGCATGACTTAGTTCTTTATTTCAAAGTAACAAAAATGTATTTACATTATTTTTATAAGAATGTCTTTACAAAAAGGTCATTGCTTTTTAAAAGGTTTTGCAATTTTATATAATGTTTTAATGTACCACTGAATAGAAATGAACCTGTGCAAACTGTAAAGAATAATTCTTGCCCATTTTTTTATTCATATCATATTATAACTATTGCTTCTAGGCATTAGAGGGTAAATACACCCTAAATAGACAGTGACATAATTAGAAGATGGAACTCTACTGTAGATTGGCTTCTAAAAACTGAAAGACACTCAAGTGTGCTGTGAATGTCATGGGATGAAGGTTGATGATTTTATGTCATTTCATGTTGAAAAGAAAAGTAAGGAGCCAACAATACAACATTTACATTTTCCAACACATTCACACATAGACTAAGTGGGAGGACTTGCCTGGATGTAGGCCTCTGAAAGTGTGATCATTTGGGGGAGAATGTCAGTCACCTGCAGGTCCTGCATCTCATACCATTTCCCAGTTCCCTGATTAAACACAAAGAGATATTATCACAGATGATCAGGGACAACATTTGAACCCATGAGCATAATTTAATGCATCTGTTGTTAGGTTTTTTTGTGGTTAATGCTGCAAAAAAAATCAGGCCTTTTTCAGAAATATCTGTCTGCAACCTACGTGATGCAGAACATGTATTCTGTATGCTCCCTCAGTGGGTTTCCCATCATGCACTATGTTGGCAACGAGGTCATAAGTTGTGTTCTTCTCTGTAGCTTGAACTTCCTCTGGCAAGTACTCACGAAGGTCTACATTCCTATTGAAGCAAATAAAAAGCGATGACATTAAGGAGTACATATTTATACATGATGACAAAATACACATGACCTTGACCTTGATCACTTCGTTCATTACTATTGTCAAAATGCAGCTCATGGTTTCATTAGACACTTTGAATAAAAGTCTACATACTTTGTCTTATAGTATATGTATGTGCAGCACTCACGTGATAGGGAAGTTGACAATTGTTGGGTTTTTTTCCACAAAGAAGTTGTTCTTGGTGAATCTTTTGATGCAAAAAATGAGGTACGGAGGCAGTTTGGTCAACTGGAACCTTTTGAGAAAATTCTCTTTGTAGGTTTTGTATTCCTGAATGTAAATGAGACAGGAAAGTGTCCAGAGATAGTGTTTTCTTATTAATACCTGTGCGTCAATCGCGCATCTGAATAAAGCTGTTGCAGAGATTACACACATTGCTCTGCATTCTAACTTTGGAAAATTTGCAATTTTTTTAAATGTTAATTCGCATTTGATTAATCAAAGACAATAGGATATGAAGGAAAACACACCTTCTCTGTGCCGCCGTTGAACTTGGCCAGGATGTTGAAGAGAGGGACCTGTGGGATAATAAGCTGCTCCTTCTCATCCTTGTATAGTGGAGCTGTTGGGAGGTCAAGTGTCAGAAACAGGAAGGTAGACTCAGAAATCTGTTCCTGGTACTCCTCTGTCACAAGCAATGCCTCTTTCTCCTCTGGTGTCTGGAAAATTAAAAAAACAGAAACAAAAGAAAAACAAGACACCATGTAGATTCTGTCAAAAAAACCTGAATCATCCTTAATTTGAAAACATTAATTGACTTAGGAGAGATACTTTGAGGGCATTCAAAAAACTCACTAAATCTGGGTGTGGAAGTTTCTTGGAGAAGATCCGCATGGAGCCTTGAAATGCTTTAGTAATGATTGCTATAACAGAAGAAAAACATGTGAGGACAAAGGTTATTTCTCACTGTTGTAAAAATAAGCCTTAGAGAATAAAAAAGAAAAACAAAACATTTTAACATAAAAATTAACCTCCTACTCACATGGCTTTTTCTTTGTGCCACCGAGAGCACCATGCAGAGCATTCAAGAACCACGTCATGAAGTCCACAGCATCACCTGTGGAACAGAAAACAATCGATCAGTTTCCCAACTTAAAGCTTTCTCCATTGGACAGCATGTGTTAAAACTGTAATATGTGATGCAACACAATTTTTTACCTTGCTTTGTAATTTGGAAATTCTTCTTGCTGCAAAGAACCACAGCCTGCAGCATCTCATGGGGGGACACGTGAGCCTTGAAGTTTCTTGGGTTCCAAAGTTTACGCATCAGCTCACCAAACCTCTGCACTAGGAGGAACATGATGTCCCCCGGTGGCCTCCGGATTCCTCTATAGTTTTCCTCCTCCAGGAAGTAGTTTCGCAAAGGGGGGACATTGGAGAAAGCCTAGGAAGAAGACGCAAATATGAAAACAGGTGTTATTACAGGTATTATTAAAAAACGTTTCTGACTAAGTCCACACATTGTCCACTGTAGCATTTATTCATACCTGTAACACCACATTTATTCATACCTGTAACACCACATTGGCGTAGTCATTGGCTTTGATGTTGTTGAGCCCTACAATGCCTGGCAGGTATGTCGTGCCATCGTAGGCTCTGTACAGTTTACCTTGCTTATCAAGTCCTCCAATGTGCTGCTTAGTGAAAGTTGGTTTTAGCACATACTGTAGAAAAAGATGTTTCAAAAAATTACTGACCAAAAAATTACAGTTTCAAAATACTGACAAAATCAAGCAGTACCTTGAGTGCCGCAGTATTGGCAGTGTAATATTTAGGGTGTAAAATACAGTACTTAAGCTATATCCCGATGTAATAATAATTTCGCAAATATATCAAATAATAGCACAATATCATTATTGCATCTATTTATTGCTCCACTATAAAGTGAGTCTCCTTAATTGTGAAATTAAAGTTTACTTTTAATCAACAAAATGAGCCAAGCATAATAATTTATTAAAAATTTGGTATCAAAAGCATAATAACATATGATCAGGATATAACCCATGGTTATACTTACAGTGATGTCTTCTAGTGAAGAGTCGATGATCTCATAGTTGTCTGGCAGACAGTAGAACTTGAGTGTGTGCAGATTGAGGAACACATGATGGGTAAACTGTACACTGTGAGTGTAAGCATGGGACTTAAGACCTCTACCTACAGAGAAGCATACATGAGTAAATTATTCTGGCCACAACAAAGTGTCTGATTTTGGTTAATGTGTCTGATAATTAACCTACCTTGAAAGTATTTCCCACATATGAGGCAGGCGTAGACATTGATGTGGGAGAGAGAGATGGAGCAGAGCTTCTCAAAGTCAAAGTCCAGCACACTCCTGGAGATCAACCGACAAAACTGCAGGGTTATGGAGGAAGATCGGGCTAACTAGCATTTAGCACTAACATTAGCCATGCACACATACAACTTTATCTTGCCTGTTTATGGTGTCAAGATATGGGCAGTGACGGCTTCTCCGGTCTTCTACTACACGTCCTCGTCCTATTTTGGCTGTAACTGCAACATCAAGGAAAAACACGACGAGCTGAGTTAATCCAGATTGTGTCAAATTGGTTTGATGAAAGCTAGCTAAACGTACTAGCTAACCCAGAGTTTAGTTTGTTGGGGGATGTTGGATTTGATAAACACGGTGCGCCGAAAGGACGGTGCTTTTTCCCCCCAGCAATTTAAAACCGCACACAACAAATATTACGCGACCCGCCTTCACGTAGCTCGTCAAACCCGTGACGGAAATCGAGCGCACTTTCAGCTAGCCGCTAGTGAAATAGCTACCGGCTAACCAAACGTAGGAAATACGTTAGGAGTAAATACACTTACCTCCGTCTTCGCTGTCGTCGTCGTCCACCTCAGGCTCCCTTTCCCGCTTCAGAGAAACCATCGCGGCGGTTTTCTTGCAAACTTGATGTCAAATCAGCAGAAAAAGCACAACTTTAGATGAATGGGTCGAGCACCGTGCGCGTCGAAACTCGCGGTGCTCGTACGTCGCCGACGCAAATGGACGAACATCTATCCCGGAGTTCGAAGGGACCTCGATCCTTGAACCAAAAAGGCCTCGGTGCCAAAACCGTCGCGATAATTAGCAGATTTATTGCAGTATAACCTTGTGGGATTTTTTTGAGTCTTCTGTCATTCATTTGTTAGTTTTATCTGCAGAGCACTGTATTTTTTTAAAGCTAGGGTTAGTTACCGATCTCCGGGAGTGTTACAGTTGGACAACAAATTACATTTAGCTAGCATATAGCTTTTTGTCAGCGCCCTGGTTGAGATTTGTTCCAATCATCAGTACTATTAGCGAATAAATACCGTGAACACATCGGAGCTGTCTGTTGAAATGGATATTTTGAGGGACGACGAAGCGCATGAACTGAAATACAAACCCGGGGGCCGTTTGGACATGAGCCACGGCTTCCTGCACCATATCCGGAGGAACCAGATAGCGAGGTGATTTCATCAACTATCGTTAGCCAGTGCTAGCAGGTAGCACACAAGCTAGTTCACAGCACACAGCCACAACATTGATCTTTTTCTTAATAGACGTTGATCTGATGTTGAAGGGGGTTTGATAGGTAGGACAGATGAGGATTAATAATACACATCCTGTTATGCCCAAAGTGAAATATAAGTAAAGGTCGCACTGGCCTATTGGCCAAAGTTATCCCTGGTTCAGGACACTGGAGGCTAAATAACTGCTTATTGAAAGAAAGGGAAAAAATCAATAAAACAAATGTACTTTTTTTGTTTCAGTGTTGTCGAGGGTGGGGATCGATGTCCCACACTGTTAGCGGATGCATCTATCAAAGAGCAGACAAAATATTTCGGCATGACATTATATCAAGACAGTACCTCCAAGAGAAACAATGATGAAGTAAATTTATCTCAAATTTTGATTCTTAACATGTAGCCACATTTTTTTTTAATCTTTTTATTTGTCAGAGTTTAACAGTATGTCATGCACGACCTTATCACTACGAATATAACATTAACCTTTGTTGTTCACCATTGACTCAGCTTGGCTGTATGAGAGATGCATTAAAGAATGCTGAACAATCTTTTCCGTAATTCATTGCAGTAAAGCAATTCCTCTACAATGCTACATCTACACTACATTTTCTGAAATCTGTTTGAACAAGTGCAACATAATTGAAGGAAGAAAAGAGATATGAAGAAGCATACACTTTAGCTTAGACTTATGAAAAGTATGTGGTATATTATACAGTGCATTTCAAAGCAATAACTTAATGTTGATTCTCTTCATCTTTAAGAGATGACTATGATAAAGAGGTCAAGCAAGCCAAAGAGCTTCAACGGCGGAGACACACCACAACCCCAAGACGGCCCAGACGACCTGATATTCAAGTGTATCATCCACGACGGCGATGTAAGATTGACATGCCCTTTTGTTTGGTTTGCACTAATGGTAGTACATCCACTAAATAGAGTAAAGAGAACATGTGTGCGCTCATTTTCTAGATGGATCAGAGCCAGGGGCAGGTGCTGAGCCTGAAGAGTGGAATGAGAGTGGGTCAAGCACAGAGACTGAGACCCATGGGACTGAACTCTTCTGGCTTGACTATCAGGCAGATTCTGGTACCATTACATCCTTCCTTGTGCACAAGGTTAATGCACATCTCTTTGACTGATGTTTCTGAATTTTGGTGTGCTTTGGTTTTCTTTAGTTTCGTTTGTTCTTAATTTCCTAATGTTCTTTCTGTTTCTAAAGGACGATAAGCCTGAGAAGGTAGTGGAACGTGTTGCAGAAAAGAACATCTTGGATGCAGCCATGAGGGCAGCTCTAGTGGCCCGAATTCGAAAGGAAATGGACAAACGACGGGACAATCGCTGAGTGATGTCAGAAGGGGCTACAGGCAAAGGCCCGTGGAATAATATTTCATTTGCAGTTCTGTGCTCCTCCAAAGCATTAAGGCCATTGATGGTGTCAAAGGCATAATGAGGACTGGATACTGTACAGTGACTGTCAGCAGAGATCAAATGTGTTGTCCCACAATCGCATCGAGTCTTCTGTTATTAAAGGAGAAGGAACAGCACTTAGCATAAACAGTATCGTTGGAAGTTGACTGTCATGGTTATTTTTACTACATTTTACTGACCTTGGGATGTTATGTCATATCCTGATTCATAATATATTGTAACACCTTCAAGTCAACTGGACCTAAAAATTTATGTTGTTGCTTTCTATCACTTAAATTCAGAAAGGAGCAGGTACTCTTTGACAGAGCACCGTTACCCTTCCTCCTCCACTGAACACTTCCTGTGTTTCTTGTGTTTACAAAAATCTTCATTTTTATAACAAGATTTGAAATAATTTGATAAATTGCATTGAACCAACATCTGTCAGTCTGTCAGCAACCTTAAAACCATAAGAATTTAGTTTTGTTTGGCATATAGTTGGAGAGTTTAGTGGATGTAGCCATGATAATGTTTTTGTCTGGCAATTGTGTTTCATTGTTTGCAGCATTCTAATTTATTTCGAGTTTTTGAAAGACTTTTATTTTTGATACTGTAATATTTTTTTGAAGACACAACTCTTATATAATGCATATACATAAAAAACATTTATTACTGCCAAAATGAGTCCGGATGTGCTCCTATGGAATTGAGCATAAAATGTGAATGTCTTTTTTTATTAGTGTCTTGATGTTCCATACAAACTCAAATCTGAGAGGAAAAATAACGGGTTATCACATTTACGGAAACTGATCATTTCAGTTGTGAATTATCTATCGTTAGGGTCACATAGCGTGAACTCAGAAAGTATTCAGACCCCTTCACATTTTTTCACATGTTGCACCCTTAAGCTAAAATTATCTAAATTCATTTTTATCCTCATTAGTCTACACTCAATGATGACCAAGTGAAAATGGAATTTTAGAAATTTTTGCAAGGTTATAAAAAAGGAAAAACTGAAATATCACAAAAAATTGTGCTGCATTGGAAGTTCCAGAGAGCTCAGTGGCCTCTTTAATTCTTCAATGGAAGAAATTTTGAACAATCAGGACTCTTCCTAGAGCTTGCCACCTGGCTAAACCGACCAATCAGGGACACGGGCCTTGGTAAGAGAACCAAGAACCAGATTGTCACTCTTGAGCTATGTGAGTCCCAGAGATCCTTTGTGGAGATTAGAGAAACTTCCAGAAGGACAACCATCACTTAAGCAATCCAATGATCTGGGCTTTATTTCAGAGCAGCCAGATGGAAGCTTCTCCTCGGTGAAAGACACATGAAAGCCCCTGAAGGACTCTGATGGAGGTGTTTCACGCCCCATTTTCAGCAGGTGGCAGTATTAATAAGTTTTTCAGTTGCATTTATGTCTGTTTGTATTTTACTTGAGCCTCAACTGCTATTCTCAGATTTTACCATTTAGGTGCATAGTTACGATGCACTTAACATCTAAATTATATAGTGTCATTTCCGTATAAAAGATGATGTCACTTGTAATTCAAAAATTCCACATATCCTGTTAAATAAGGACAGTTCAGGTAATATCATTTTTACTAAAGAGTGAAAGCAAAAAACTGGAGATCTTAGGTACTCTGATGGCCAAGATGTGCTGATTAGGGTGCTGAATATGAACGAACACCCCCCTCCCCACCCCCGAGGTCTGCGTCCCACGCTGCACCTTTGTTGCATGTCAGTCCCCATTTCTCTCTCCCCTTTTACCTGTCATCCCTCTACTGTTAGCTATGTAAAAAGGAAAAAAAATCCCCCAAAATATCAGTACAAAAAAAAAAAAGAGCTAAACTTCGAATTTGCAGGGTCACAGGCAGACAAAACTGAATGGCGCTTGTCTGACAATGAGCAAGTGTTTAACTTTATACACAAGATAAGACACTACTGGCTTATATGTCCAAAGATAGGCTCAACTCTGACATACAGGGCCAATTCAGAGATTTAGATTTTACAGTTTACAGTGCTACACACTATATGAATAAAATTCCATCTTATGACTTCAAAAAGCCAGTGCAACATTGATTATGTGTGGCGTTGCCCCTGAGTTAACATCTCAGCATTACCAGAGTTTTTCTGCTGATGATGGCTTGTGTTGGTGGTAGCCATTGTTTAAATTTCCAGAATGATTCAGAGTTTTTATGAGCTTGTGTTGTTAGCTCTTTACCTACCCTCCAACCTGGAGGACTAGTTTGCTGTTGTTTGTCTGCTCTCTGACCGGGACTAACCAAGCAAGTTAGTATCGGCTAGGGATGTACTGTAAAACCCCCCTAGTCGAGAACTCAAGCCTGCAACACCTACAGCAAGGTCGCTGTAAAGGAAGGTCAAGCTGTAGATAACAAACATTGAGTCCTTTGCGTCTGGACATGGAAGTAAGGATATAAAAGTTATTTAAAAAGGTTAAAAAAAATTAGATAAAGAAAAGAAATTTAGATATACATGGAGCGGTGCACAGGTTAAATATGTAAGTGTCAAACAGACTTTTTTTTTTTTCTCATCCCCATGTTGAAAAGTGGAAACAGAAAGCGCCACAGCTGTCCCCTGGCTGTGGAAAAGAACAATGTTGACTTGCCATTTGGACAGACAAGCTGTTAATCCACTCTAAAGTCTGAGATTAATTCACTGTTTTCATAAATGCATGAAAATATGCAAACTTCATCCTCATAGCACATGGCAGGCCAAGTCTCCAGTGTTATGCAAAGCCTTGTCAAGGAGGAGTGGGCTGGACCATGCTATTGGTGGAACGGAGACACCCCCCTTTAGGTTGTCAACGCCCTTCTCCGGGCCTACTCCTCATTCCTCAGCCTGCATGTGACTGGAGTTATGAGAGGAGAGAACAGCATTCCATGTCACCCAGTCTGCTGCTCACCAGATTATCTCAGGTTTCTCCTCAATTGGCTGAGTACGACCCAATCACAATTCACAACTTCACATCGTCCCCCTTTTACTGTAGCTTAACATTAACAAATTATATAACACTGAACCTGCGGTTTTGTAATTCACAGCCTGGGAGCACCTGTCAGTTTTTTTGAAAGCACGTAAATATGCAATTAAGGTAAATACCTGTTGGGACAAGCAGGCAGGCAGTTACGAATGTGGCAGTGTTGGAATATTACCAAATCTGCTCCATTACAGTGATATATAATCTAATATATACCATATTTCCATTACTATATAATGCAGCATTAAATCAACAACATTGAAATAAAGATAGGTATGTAGCTATCTTGAATCAGCTGTTTCTTTTTTAGAACATGTATGTTTGCATTAAAACTGTTGCTACGCTTCCATAAATTTTAAAATACCCATATAAACCCAGTGCCCTAACCCAGACCCCTTAAGGGGCTCTCAAAATTTCTTCTTCAACACCAAATACTCAGGCAGCTTCAGGTTCTTGTCTGTTTTGATTTATTCACTGAGGGAATGAACTGTAAATATTGCAAACAAAGTTCCATAGTAAAACACAAAAGTACACAATATCTGCCATCCTTTTCTTCACTTGGTTAATGGAGCTATGTCTACTTTGATGGTTGAATATGTATATTTACATCCTGTTTCTTTCTGTCTTATTTGTTTGAGTTAACTAAAATTGTGAGGCCCCAGGCTTCCTTCATCATCTTATATGGTCTCTTAATTTTATACTTGCTTACTTTTTTTTGTTCTTTCATTTCTAATGCAGCTAAATTGAAATAATCTACTTCAATATGATCGTGATATTCTAGCGTAGCTAAACACAGTTTGGAGTTTATTATAGGATCAGTAGGTCTACCTCTTGTCAACATTCTTGTTTCTTACTGTTTTTGTAAGTGGCTCTAACTTATCTCAGCCAGATAATGTTATTGCAGAGGTGGTTGTTACATAACATACTGAGGCTAATACCCCATTATTAACAGTTTAGAGATAATTTTGGAACATCTCCAGACCTAATGAAAACACAGTTACATAACTGTGGAATTGACATTGATGGAAGTTAATTCAAATGTAAACATGTCAATGGATGCTCCGTTACCTTCAATAGGAGGTTGTTATGATGATGTGTTCTTATTAGACACACCAAAATCACAAACATACATTGTGAAGAAACTTAGATTGCATTCCAACCCTTGATAAAATAATTATTAGGTGGGTACCTATAAAAATTATCAAATAAAACTTAATGTATGCGTTGTTTAAACCTGACATATAAAATAAAACACTGAGAGTTTTCTTCTATTTGGTGTTGTCATTGAAATTTTTTTTTGAGATCTTCTGTTGAACTATCAATTTTTAGTGCACCAATGTTAACAATCTGAAATTAAATGGAGTAGGTAATCACAGGAGCAAATAGCTAAAGAATGATGGATTAAATATCCTGCAGAAATACAGTAGTGCTGGAGTAAGCTCTTGCAAATATTGCATCAGCTGTCACCTGATCCTTACAAGAAATCCCACTGACCTCAACTTAACAGCTGACCTGCTTCTGCCGTTCTCACTGTGACAACCCTCTGCA
Source organism: Istiophorus platypterus (assembly GCA_016859345.1). NCBI lineage: Eukaryota > Metazoa > Chordata > Actinopteri > Istiophoriformes > Istiophoridae > Istiophorus > Istiophorus platypterus. Next base: position 14,584,136 of record CM029115.1, read on the forward strand.
CTGCTCTAGCTGTGAGAAAATAAAAAGTATCGAAAACATTATCTTTCAATCTACAAAAATATTTGGTCTCAACATCAGATTCTGTTTAGGTGTCCATGGTGCTTTGTTTGGTCTCATGTTTAAGCCAGGAACAGGTGGTGCCCTTCAAGCTCTTTGTTGTGGGAAGGAATCTCTATGTTCTTTTTTGTTATGGGGGACAATAATATAATCATATAAACCTCAAGGGCCAAGAAAAGGTAACTTCATAACACCAGTCTTAAAGATTGCAGCAGTAGAGGGCCTATGCTCATCACCAATGAAGGTATTGAAGCTTTATTGGCACAACACTGCCTACAACAGTGAGTGTAATATGAGTGTGGTGCACTGCTCTCCAGCAACGGTCTCATGGACGTATAATTGCAGTCCAAAACACTTCCGCTGCAGCACTGTCCATTAATGCCGTGCTAATGGTGCAGTGGTGAATGATCTTACCCATTCAAGGCTGTTGGAGTATATGCACAGCGTGACAACCCCCCACCCCCACCCCACCACCACCACCACCACCATTCAGTTAAATATAGATGTTTGATTGAGTCAATGCTGTGGCTGAAATGCACAGCTGCTGTGCTGGTTAAGCTGCAGATAGGCCCTGAGGTCTGAATTTGATGATGATACTTGGGGATGAATACCAGTCATAGCTTGATATACTGTAACTGTAGTGATGTAACTTGTAATACTAGGACAAGAGACAAGGAGTACCTCCAGACATAAAGGTCATATAATGCCAGCTATTTATTCCTTGAGATAGGAAAGTAAACTGTGATAGTTGGACATGTCTTTTAGATTAACCCTGAAGGAGCACTTTACTTTTATACACCCTCAAATTTATGCTTATGTATAAAAATAAAACATATTAATAAATCAACGGTAATAATACAATCCAACCTAAGTAGCTAGAATTCGTGTCATGCTATCCGTGTCTTTGATGTTGCCATGAGCAGGAAAAAGTACCTGAAATGCATAAGACTCCATAAGACTTAAACATGGTCGTGGTGCAGCAATCACATGTACAGACCACAAAATCCACTCATTAATTTGCAAAGCTGGCAGGGTTTATGTGGCACAGTAACAAAGTTAGTAATAATGAAAAAGTTTATTGGATTACCATTCAGCACTGAGTAGGCTCCAAAGATCCTTTTCTAGAACAGGATTTGATGCTTAAATCTCTGACTGAATGAGTTTCAGTGAGGATTTGAAGTAAATATGATTAATTTGTTGGTACCAAGAGCAAAACAGATGATAGACATTCCACTGTTAAAACAAAAAAATCTTTTGGCTTCTACAGTTTCTTCTATTTGTATTTTTATTCGGTCTTGTGCATAGTGTGGTTTCAGAAACTATTCAGAATCCTTCATTTTTTGCACACTTCATTGTGTTGTGGATTTAATTGTAAATGGATAAAACTAATCATTTTTACTCATCAATCTGCATTCAACAGACCGTATTTGTCAAAGTGTGAACATGTTTTTAGAATTTTTTGCAAATTTATCAAAAATCAAAACCAGAAATCTATCATTTACAAAAGAATTCAGACACTTAATTCAGTACTTTGTAGAGGCCCCTCTGACAGGATATACAGCTTCTAGTCTTCTTGATAAATCTCTGGATTTGGGCAGTGTTTCCTGTTCCTTCCAGGAGATCCTCTCAAGCTTGGTCAGACTGGATGGGAACTGCCTGAACTGCCAAGTTCTCTCCACGAATGTTCTATTTGGTTTAAGTCTGGGCTTTGGCTGGGCGATTCGACAGTTGGAGACTTGTCCCGAAGCCACTCCAACATTGTCTTGGCTGTGTTCATTGGGTCACTGTCAGGCTGAAAGGGGATCTGACGCCCTAGTCTCCGGTCACATACAGAGCGTATGTGGAGCAGGTTTACTTCAGGGACATATTCGTATTTGGCTGCATTCATCCTTCCCTCAGTTCTGACCAGTCTCCCTTTCCCTGCCACTGTGAAGCACCCCCATAGCATGCTGCCACCACCATCCTTCACCATGGGGATGGTATTAGCCAGGAGATGAGCAGTCACTGGTGTTTGCATAGTGTTTGGAGTTCTGCCCAAAGATTTTTGTCTCAACAGACCAGAGTATCTTTCTTCTAATGCTCTCAGAGTAATTTCAATTTTGTTTGACAAACTCCAAGAGGGCTGTCATATACCTTTTACTCAAAGTGGATTCCGTCTAACCATTGCACCATAAGGGCATGATTGATGGAGTGCAGCTGAGATGGCTGTCTTCCTGGTGGGTTTCTCCTATCTCTACATAGGACTTCTGAGGCTCCATTTTAGGCACTGCTAGGTTCACCTCCCTGACCAGCCAACTCTAGGAAGGGTCTTGGTCTTGGTTCCAAACTTCCTCCATTTCACAATTACTAAAGTCAAAATGCTAAAAGCTTAGAAACAGTTTTAAAACCTTGCCCTGATCCATGTTTAACTTCAGTTTTTCAGAGATCTACAGAGTCCTTTGGACTTTATGTCTTGTTCTGACATTCAGCTTGAATTGTGGGACCTTATATATACGCAGGTGTGTGTCCTTCTAAACTGTCCAATGAATTAAATTTAAATTAAATTTAGCACAGGTAAACTCCTGTCATGTTCTAGACACATCCCCATATAATTTAAGCAAACAAGATTCACATGTCCCCAGTGTGACCTGCAGCTATTGGTCTGAACACCTTAGTAAATGAGAGATTTCAGTTTTTAATTTTTATTAAATTTGAAAAAAAAAATTAGAATTTTATTTCACTTGATAATTATGAATTATCGATTGTAGAATGATGGGCAAAAATGGCAATTTTACCAATGTACAATTAAATCCACAACACAATAAAGTGTGTAAAAGGTGAGGGGTTCTGAATACTCTCTGATATCACTGTATGGAGATTTTTTACTTTACGCAACATAGTAATTATCTTTGGTTGTCCCTTAAGGCGGTGGCTAGTGTGAGCTGCCCAGACTTGTCTTGGTGGATATTCCAACTTGTTCTGACATCAGATTTGAATAACTGGAGATGGGCTGACAATCTTCCCAGGTTATAGTCATTTGGGTTAGGCTTTCTTACATCTTACAAAGTTGTGTACAATGCCCACACATTTCAGCTTTCCGGTAACTGGTTAATCCTGGCCTGTGTTTGTATAATCTGAGAAGTGTTGTACAAGGTTACCAACCGTAGAAGATTTACACATATCTTTATTACTGCTGCATTATATTGTCTTGTGTAATTTTGCTAGTTTGTTTTACTATTTGCTGATATTTTCCTAAATGTCCACAGTCATTGTCACTGTGTAAACCTTGCTAAGGTTAAGATATGTAGCTTCGAAGGCAGTCTTGGGTTAAGAAGCGGTTTAACGTGTTCTTTGTCAAAGCTCATGCAGAATTAATTTGACTTAGCAGCTGGGTTTTAAAGGTTTGTACATGTGGACCAGAATACAATGCAGAATGGCCTGTTCTACCTGCTGATCAACATGTATTTGATCTGAATTAATCATGTTTCTTGGTTCTGTCACTCTTTTAGAATGGAAGGAAGCATTCACATAATCACCAGGGCAACTTGGCTAAAATTTACATCAGTGACCACTAGGAACCAAAGTTTCTTTCATTTTTTGAAGTTTTAATTAACAAGGAGCATTTTATTAATTGGCTTGCTCAGGAACAGCACATTTACACAGGACAAAAAGCATAATGGCACGAAGTCCCAGAGCCCCCACAGCAATCAACTTAGTCAATGCATTTCAAATTTAATTTAATTTTCTTGTTGATCCTGAGCAATAGATTAATGAGGGAGGCGGTATATTCAGAGCATATTCCCAAACATATTTTCCCCTAATATGTTCTTGGGCTCAGATTTATACTTCAAACCTGTGCTCATTATGCAATTGAGCAAACAGAAGGTAAGTGAGTTTCTCAAAGAGCTAATCCCAGCTATCATTCCAACCCTGTGGCCCTGGCGACCATGCAGCCAAGGTAATGTGGGTCTTTATGTTTTTTTTTGCTCTGTTAGTCCCCATAGATTAGACAAGTCTTTGTTTATGTTGCCCTTCAGTTTATCAGATATACTCTACACACACAGAAACAGTATATTGTAGTAATGCTGTCCATCTTTGCTTTTTCTAACTTTACACTTTACTATCTCTCTATCAACACCCAACACATTATTATCATGCATTTATCTGTGAATTCAGCTTTTCATATTGCCTTTGCATCAACTCTGTTATGAGACCTCCTCAACTATTGTTGATTAATTCTGTTTTATTTCCTATACATTATTATATACTGTATTAACATTTTTATTTAGGAATGTTTTGTCATATTGCTGTGTTACACAAGGCTTTAAAATATTTGTGTAACTGTTCATAAAAGAGCAATACATGGTGGTACCACAGGTAAAACAGACGGGCTAAACTGACTTTATTAATGTGTCATTCTGAGAGATAGATCATACAAAAAGCATAAAGAGTCCTTATGGCGACATTATTGGAATCAGTTTTTTTAAATAATAGTTCAAGTAATTTGGTAGCTATAGTTATGCTTTAAGTATTGAATAATGTTTTAGGATGATGCTGAAAAATTGGCATCATTAATGTCCTAATTGCTCATTCTGTGCTGCTAGATGCCGAATATAAAAGTTGCATCTATCATGAAGAGTCTTCTCTGTTATCAAGAATTGATAAAGCAGCAAAGCAAACATTTAGTTGTATGAATATGTTGCACATCTAGTTTCTTTTGCTTCATGTGTTCTTGAGAGATTGCTTTATACCACCTTGCTCAGTTTTGCATCAACAGTTACAATTGTCTTGTTTCTTGAATGCTTGACTGCAGCAAAACCAAGGCCTTCAAGATTGAAGATCCTTTCATCCTTGGGTTACAGTGATAATGTGTCAAAGTTCCAAAAGTGCTTGCCAAAGCATCTTAGTTCTGTTGTGTCTAACCTCTGCTATCAATTCAAGGGTCACTTAAACACATGTGTATTCCTCTGTTAATCTAGATAAAGGTCACTCAGCCGCTCACGTCCTAAGTGTTAACACTGGATGAATGTTCATTTGAATTGAAATGTCTTAAGGCAAATAGTTAACTTCATACACATTTAAAGAGGTGGAAGAAAGTGGATGTCTTGAGTTAAGATATTATCAACTACAAAATTACAAATAGTATCACAAATATGTTCTTTCAGCAAATTTCACCTCAGCCATTGACTCTTAATCGACGAAGTCAACCACTGTTATCTGGCATGTGGAGGTTAGTTTGGTATGTAGCTGGCCTATATAATCTTGTGAAATAGTTATCTTTTGGACAAAACCATTTCTTCTCAAAAGTAGTCTGTTAAAGTTCCTTTTAAAAGTCCTTTTAAAAATGTGATCATAATAAACATTTATATTGCAGGAAACTGCAATTTTGATGAAATAATTGCCACAGAAACTATGTGCTAAGCCTGTTACTGACAACTACTTGAAAATGATTTCAGCACGTTGCCATTTCCCCTTACATTTGATGTATTACTAATATTATCTAGTTTTCGAGTAAAAAGACAAGAAAGTATTTGGTCCAAAAGGAAATAAAAATATGTTTAATCATCTAATCATCACGTTTTTTGAAAGCTGGCCACTTTGTGTAGAAATGAGCTCCTCCCTTTGAGCAATACAGTTTGCATATAGGCTGACTTATTTGGTGGAAGCAGGGTTTCAAAGGGTTCCACCCCAAAAGAAATTACAAAATTAAAGAAGAGGAAGGGCTGTTGTTAGTGTTGAGCTCTGAATACCTACTGTTTATGGGCAAATGCAATCGCTGACGGTAGACAGGGTGATGCCAGTGCTGTTGTGTTATGCAATATAGACAAAAACAAAAGAACACCCTCCTAAATTCTTGTTACATTTTACTTGCCAATTAAGACCAGATTTTAAGTTAAAATAATAGAATAAATGATGATGCACATTTTAAAGTGCTTCCATTGATTTTTAAAATATTTTTTTTATTTAAAACAATTTTTCAATAGCTAAGGAAATAAAGGGAGTAAATGTGTCCAAACAGAAAAATCTGAATATGAATCCTAAATTACATCTGTCTCAAGGTAATGAGGCTAGGGCTCTAAGCATAGTTAGGGCCGATCAGTGTAACAATAGCTACTGTTAAATAAATACAACACCTTTGCTGCTTGATGAGAAATAGGATATCAACCAGTTAAAGGCAATCAGTTACCGCAACCTCTACTCTCACAATACAAGTAGGATAAATTTACTTCCCCAGGAAGAGCAGTGAAATCACTTGCTTCAAGGGCCAGCTGGCTGTGCTATTAATCTCAGAGCTATTATCCCTGTCAGACTGATGATATTCTGAACTTTTTATTAAGTAGAAGCAGCTGTAAGAGGCCAATAAGAAGGTGGTTAGGCTTGAGATCAAACTGTAGGCAGCATTGCTCTGGACTAAAGCAGGTCCAGAGCAAGATGCAGACGTGTGTAAAAGCCTGAAACACGCCTCCAAGCTGTCCACAGGCAAGACAAATTGAGGCTTCAACGATAAATCAAGTTAGCAATGCTAAACTGTCAGCTTTTGGAGACTTGGTTAGACTCTCCTAAAGTTGCCAGTCATTGTGGACTTTTACATTCAGGAATGTATGTATGGGCATTTCACACTGCCCATACAAAACTCTCAGGGCAGGAGAATTTATTGACACCAATTCCATTTGCTGAAATCACCCTACATTATAACAGTACAGTGTGGAAGTAAAGGTTTCAAAAATTTGGAAGCTGTTTGAGTAAACTTCACTTTTAGTTTGCATATGAGAAAACAATTAACTTTTTTTGTAACTGTGAAACTGACTAATACAGCTCAGCCTGTAATTCTCAGTTTGCCTGAGTTAGAAAACAGACAGGTGAAGTCCCCCCTTAACTTAAAAACAAATATATATATATATATATATATATATATATATATATATATATATATATATAGTGTACCTATAAATGTTGGTAATGCATTTTTTGGCAGGCTTGACAGTAATGTATTGTACCACCATGATGAAAACAGGCCTATTCCACTTTATGACTTAGTGTTATTGTTAAGTCAATATGAGCTATATTTTACTCATCCCAGTGATTCTCTACCCTGGCGAAATTAATGAACATACAAGACAATGAGCCAGACATTTGAAGGGAGTAGTTATTTATTACAGAGCATAAGGAAACTACCCAGTTTACACATGAAGCACATGACAGGATGAGCAACTTGTTCCTCTGAAGTTGAGCGCATGTTGATAGGAAGGGAGAAAAGCAAATGGGGAGTAGAGGAAATAGAAAAGGCACTCTTAACTTACTGTAGCCAACCGGATGCCCTCCGAGTGGTAAAAGGGAACAAAACCAAAACTTGAAACGCTATCCAACACATGAGGTGGCTATGTAAACAAGGCTGGTTTCTCTGTACTACACCAACCAAATGTTGCCATCCTACTAATGTGGATAGGTACGAGCTACAGAATTGTACCGGACATTTAATGGGATTTAAAACTAACCGATGTTTTAAAAAAAAAAAAAAAAAACGAACACAAAACAACCTGTACTAATATTAAAAGAGGTTTTAAAATAACATACAGTAAGAAGCCAGTGACACTTTCTTGCTGAGGCAGACCAAAGCTTTTCTGTAGAACACTCTGGAGCCTCAAGCCAAACGCTGAAAAAAAAAATAAAATAATAATGATCAAGTCAAAAGGAATTCAAGATTCAATGTGTATAAAGCTGCCATCTGAAATCTCAGCTTCTCTGTATCCACGCTGAGTTTCAGAGAACAAATAAATAGTGTTGAGATTAGATTCCTAGCCAATGAGAAGCTATGGCAAAGAGCACACCCCTTTAAGGATAAAGATGGGAATCAGGTTTCTCTGTTGCTACACCTGTCGACATTATACTTAGAGTTAAAAGGCCTTTAGTCACATCAAACCATAAAAAGCAAGAGAAACTACATTTAAAAAGGACTCATTTAAAATTTAATTTCAATGCATTAACAATCCAATTTTTCCCCATCACTATCAAGTATAACAATACCTCTGCAGACCAGAGCAGTGACATAGCAGCTTCTGACTTTTCTGTATTACGTCAGAAAACAGCAAAGGTCTGTAGGGGCATCTGAGGTTTTATGCTCATCTGAGGGCTTTTATAATTAATTTGGCTCACCCCTTAGCCAGCAATGCATAGCATTTTTAGTGAAAATGTAACAACTCTTGAATTTTACTTGTGCCATTCTAGCATCCTCCGCAAAGACAAGGGAATAAAGCAAACAAAAAAGGATAAAGAACACTAGGTCCGGGATTGTTCTAACATACTGACAAAAGAGGAATGTTGAGAAAGAAGCTAAACTGTTTAGTTAGGTGCCAGATCACGGACCCTCCACTATCTTTATATTGCTTCTAAATGGGGCTGAGAACTTTTAGATGCAGACTTTGTATAAAAGTAGCACCAGTAAATTAAGAAGGGTAACCGCATACAGCCTTATGTTACCATCATGACACTGAATCGAAGACTGACAATACTGACGAGAGTGGAATGCCGAAAGGAAAGCAACTGAATGCAGCTATTCAGCGTCTATCACAACGAGAAGCAGGGGAACATCAAGGCGTGGGATAACATCAAGTACTATGGTGCATGAGTTCATGGAACCCATCCAATTCTTTAAACATCAAGTTTCTGAGGCGTACCTCCTAGTAACCCAGCAAGATACTGCAAATAGCATAAAAAAAAGTAACAGGACATAAGGAGGGAGTGAGTGGAGTCAGGAAGGGAGTCATGTGTTAAATGATAGCATTATTAGAGAGATAAGGGCATTTCACCCCCTGGAACCTTGGAGGCTTCTCTGTAGTATACACCAACAAGCCTGGGGGGAAAAGCTTAACAGGTTTAGTATTTGAGTTTTTTGGGCACTTCCCATGGGAATGAGTCTCGGCCAAAGTGGCCATAGGCTGCAGTCCTCTGATACAAGGGCTTCTTCAGATCCAGCTCCCTGGAATACATAATCAACATATTTAGCAGCAGTCACACCTGTGTCCTTCGATGCACGCATTCATACTCACAGGAAATAATGCTCACATTAGCCAGTGGGGAGTATCTAGAGCCACCAAAGGGGGGGGGGGGTGCTGCTGGTAAAGTTCATATCACGCGAAGCTTAAAACTTACCCGGCAAAAAAAAGTGGACATTGCAGCTTGCAGGTGGAAACCACTCATCCAATTTACAGAAAAGGCTAAATTAACTAAGAACTAAAATGCTTTATCATGTGTAAGTGTGTAACTTACTATGCCATGCAATTAAGTAGAAAGACACAAAACTCAACTTTCAATTACAGAGACCAAACAAAGTGCCAGCTCTAGCAAAGGAAACTTGGGGAAATAACAGGTGGCTCCAGAAATTATACATTACCTGACAATGACTCCAGGACGGAGATCAAAGTTCTTCTTCACAATGTCAAGCAGCTCCCTCTCACTCTTGTGGGAGGTCCCATAGTGGAAGATAGAAATGGAGAGGGGATGGGCAACTCCAATGGCATAGGACACCTAATACAGCACACACACATATTCTATCAATCTTAAGAAAACCACAGAAAACTTTGCGGGAAAATTGTGCAGCCCCTCTCTCTCTGAAAAGAGACAGATGGGTTATAACACTACTACTCACCTGGACTAACACTCTCCTGCAGAACTCAGCCTTCACCAGAGACTTAGCCACCCAGCGTGCAGCATAAGCAGCAGAGCGGTCTACCTTTGTGTAATCCTTTCCAGAGAAGGCTCCACCGCCATGGGCTCCCCAGCCTCCATAAGTATCAACAATGATTTTACGCCCAGTGAGGCCAGCGTCCCCCTGCAATGGAGGAAGAGAGGTTATACGGGTTCATTTGACTCACAAGCTAAATGGTTTCTGAAGGCCACACCCTCTGACATTTACCTGTGGGCCTCCGATGACAAATCGTCCACTGGGCTGCAGGTGGTAGATGGTGTCATCATCCAAATAGATGCAGGGTACAACAGCCTTGATGACTTTCTCCTTCAGAGCATCCCTCATCTCCTCCACGCAAATATCCTCATCGTGCTGAACAGAGATAACAATTGTGTGCACGCGCACTGGGAGCATGGCACCACGGTCCTGGCGGTACTGGACAGTAACCTGCAAGAACAGGGAAAATAAGTCAGCTGCAAAATCTCCAACAAAGAATTTACAATAGTTAATAACAGTGTGACGGGTCTACCTGTGTCTTGGAGTCTGGCCGGAGCCATGGAAGGGTGCCATCGCGACGCAGTTCAGCCATCTTAGCATTCAGCTTGTGGGCAAGGACAATAGTGAGAGGCATACACTCGTCCGTCTCATCAGTGGCATATCCAAACATCAAGCCCTACAGAGTAAGAGACATTTACTCAGTGTTAAAAAAACACAAGCCACCCTGGAGGACAATAATTACTTCAGAACACGAACGGCAGACCAAAAACACTGACAGACACTACTGACCTGGTCCCCTGCTCCAATGTCCTCCTCGTTGCGGTCGATGTGAACACCCTGAGCAATGTCAGGAGACTGCTGCTCCAATGCCACAAGAACATTGCAGGTCTTATAGTCAAAGCCTGTCGAGGAGACGGGTGACAGCACAAGACACCAATCAGAGAAAACTGAAACTGAAAAAATCAAATGACGAACACAAACCAGAAGAACAACAAAACACACCATACCTTTGGAGGAGTCATCATATCCAATTTGCCGGATGGTGTCACGGACAACTTTCTGGTAGTCCACGGTGGCACGTGACGTCACCTCACCTGCCAACAGGATCATCCCAGTCTTGGCAACGGTCTCTATAAGACGAAAGAAGGGTGGACGAAAAGTAAACGACAGAAGCAAAGGAATTTCCCCCCTTTGCCAGCGTAAATATACACCGAAGAAAGAGACTCCTTTCTTTCTCTCTGTTTTTTTTTTTCCCCCCTTACCACATGCAACTTTGGCATCAGGGTCCTGCTTGAGGTGGGCGTCGAGAACTGCATCACTGATCTGATCACAGATTTTGTCTGAAAAACGAGAAAAGAGGAAGAACAGTGTGACCGGACATCGGTTTCAGTGACAGTACGCGGCGGAACCAGATCGGAGCCAGGAACTTGAGCTACACCGGCTCGGCCCGGCCCGGCCCGGCTCGGCTCGGCTCGCCCTTCGGTGGGAGTGGCTCCAGCCTCTCAGTCGCCATTTCCTCCTGTGCACATGTGCCGAGGGAGAAGGAGGAACGCGCGCAAGTAAACCGGGGACCGGATGGCAAACGTCATTTTCTTTCTTAACACTTAACTTCACTGTGTCTCACGATGTCACAATTAAACACCGTCGCATTGAAAGTGGCGCATCGACGAGAAACAGCGGGCACCGGTACATTGTCCCCCACGTGCCTCGGGGGAAGAAGAAGAAGAAAAAAAAAAACTGCGGCCGTTTCGGCACTTTTTTTGGGAAAAAACTAACCTATTAACAAATAATAATATAAAGATCAAAAGGAGTTAAAGGAGCGTTCGGGTAACGCTTTATAGCGCATTAGCGATGCGAAGGCGGCGGTGGGTTGAGCGTCGGTCGGACCGGACACGCGGTAGCATCGCCGAGGATTAGCAAGCTAACGACACCGAGCAACGCGTGTTCGGCTACGCTCGTTAGCGGGGAAATAAGGCCGTGAGGTTCAAACGCGAGTGACGCCCCTGTCACTTCCCTCCATCGGCCGTACGAGCCGTGAAAGGCGGAGGGCGGGCGACGCGGTGAAGGCACGAACCGGGACCGGGGTCTTTTTTCGGTCGTTTAATCCGGACAAACCGACGTGAGGCCGGCGCGTCGGGTCTTACCGGGGTGTCCCTCTCCGACGGACTCCGACGTGAACAAGAAGCAGTCCTCGTCGATGAGGGAGTTGTGGAAACCGTTCATCTGTCCGTTCATCATCGTCGACGGCGGCTACTGGTGCGAAATTTAAAAACAAAATATATATATATATATATATATATTACAAGGCTGAAGCTGTGATGGTTAACACTAGCAGCCTCGGCGTTGTCCCTGCCCTCCCCGACTGTCGCTTTTTCCAGCCTGTGCCTCATTGCGCACCGTCGCAGGTTTTATACAGCGGAGGCGGACCGTACCATCGTGTCGGCCCGGGGGGTGGGCGGTACCTTACTGTAGGGGGAGCGTTGCGGTACAGAAAGACTCGCAGGGGGTTTTTTATCATGTGCGGTTAAACTGCACACTTGATACGCAGCATGGCTCAGGTTGCACCTTTTTTTTTACTTCTTAACCAAAGGAAATTATCTCATCTCAAAGACTGGTGATGACTGGTGAAGGGGAAAATGAAGAGGTGGGAAAAAAGAAAGAAATTTCTTTGTTCCACTTGTACAATACACGGTTATAGCCCGGGCTATAAACCCTACCAGTCTTGAGTCAAAAAGTTGCTAATGTTGACTATAAAGCCACTTATTTTGAATCATAACCCCCTTCCCAGTCTCCCTCCATGTCATTTTACACCCGCACGCAACCGTCTTTTATTTCTTCTTTCTTTAGTCTTCATCGCTTTTTACAGTGTCATCTGTCGAACACCTAATATATTTTTATTTTTTTATTTTTAAATCACAGGCCTAAGTGTACCAGACAACAAGTAACTGTTACTATCCTTGGTAGCATTATTAGAGTTTGGTACAAACCAACTCTGGTATAATTAATCTGATAAGTTGTATTCATTTTAGCTATCAAAAGAACATCAGAACATTGGCATCTCCGTCGAAACAGCCAGATAAACTTGGTCTTACATTTACAACAATGTGAAATCTGGACAGTGGAGAGAAGAGCAGAGGCTGTGGATATTATATCTAACTTGATTATACTTTATAGAAAAGGCTCTGATCTCCCTCTTTTGCTTCAGGCCCTGTTGTTTAATATAATCAAAAGCTTTGATCAGAGCATATTGTACCTTTGTTTGCTGCAGATGGGTTTAATTAATGTCTCTACAAGGGCTGGTTTACCATGGTTTTAGCTCCATTTCAGGACAATTTTATTTAATTTAGGAGACCATAGGTCTAAAACTGAGAACATTATTTCTTGTTCTGGTGTGGAACATTGTATACACTCAGCATATTTTTGCTGTTCTTTTAACACAAATTTTGAAACCTTATGGTTGCAAAAGTTTTGACTCAAAGTACTAGTCCAAGCAAAGAGCATAAGTGTATCTTTTCTGCTTGTCATTGTAACACCCAGCATATATTAATTATCTAATTTTGTAACGATATCTAAACATGGGTTGTCAGTGGACATGTCATTTTTGAATGTAAGGTGCCCACACAGTTATGTTTCAATCAAAGCCCCTGGTTACATCATGAAGCACAGAGACGAGATGTTCAATCTGACCCACTGTGAAGAGAGATAACACATGCACCTCGCTCTAACTAAAGTCACTGTGAAGGTTAGATAAATAAGAGTGGCTTTTGGGAAATTTTATTATTTTCAGGTGAGCTAAGAATGAAGCTATTATGGTACCCTCCTGTATGAATTGGTGAAGGGTTATTCCACATCACACACACAGTGGCTTTGACCACCACTGGTGATGCATAAAAGGTAAAATACTCAATGATTGCTTTCAGCACACATTCATACTGTTATTAATCTCCTAATGGTAGAATTCGAAGAGATTTTAAAATTTGACCTTCCAATTTTGAAATTTTGATGAAAAGAAGCTCAAATAAACAGGGATATTAACACTATAGCCTCATTTGTATAATAGGGAAGCTTGCATCATCTTAGTCAATTAATTTTTCAATTTTACTTGGGCTAATGATGTGTAGTTTCAGTAAGCAAGCAGCTCAATCCCTGACCACTGTTGCATCAGAATGGTACAGTCAGCATGAATTTGCATGGTGGACACGTTTTTTTTCAGAGGGTAAACGCATGATGCAAGATACACCTACTGTTGCCGTCTACAGGATGTGCTGTTTCACTTGTAGTTCAAGTTTATACTGAACGTCAAAAAATAGCAAGCAGCTCCCAATGTAAAGAATATTAAACTGCAAATGGCTGATTGATAGACCCAAGATAAATAACAGACAGGAGGGTCACTGTAATGCTATTATTCATTCGATGAAGTCCATTTAAAGACAATGTATAGTACTGTTGATGCATTAATGACATTTATAGTGGCTTGCTAGAGGAAATATTACCTGCACTTACTCGTGCAAAGGTTTTAACAGCTCTGAAGGCACTCTGTCAAGGAATTACATTTTTATTTATGGTCATCACACTTATTTCATTTGCAAACCTACAATATATGCTCAGTCACTGTATCTGTTCCTTCATCTCTCTTTCATTCTCTCTCCCTCACACACACACTTTAACTCTTCATAGGTCATTTATTTAACTTTAACTGAACACTATTAAGCTGACAAATAACACAATAATAAGAAATGATACTGTAATTACACATTTTTCAAACAATGAAAATATACATGAAGAGACTCAAGAAAACAGCCGATCACAATTTGAAGGACAGTATTTTTTTTTTTTTTGCCCAGCGTTGCACTAATTTTGGGGATGGAGAAAAGAGCAAGCAACCTTTAATAACCTCCTCATGTCACTGATCCGGGGTTTCACAGAGATAAACCATTGTAATATGCCAAAAATCAATATCATACAGGTTTTCCCTGTATTTTTTTTTAAATTAACTCATAACTATGCATACACCTGAAGACTGAACTATCTAGACTTCAGACAACAAAAGCAACATTTGCTCTGAAATTTACTAAAATGGAAACCAGACTATCTTCATAGTTCCATATACAAAAAGAAAATAATTATCAATATTTTTTAATATTCTTTTTACATTTCCATTGACATAATCCTCCCTAACTGGCCAGCAGAAATTCAGGCTCATTCAACAGTTAAATAAAAAATAAATAAATATGGAATTTAAGATAAATAAACTTTATGGTATTGATTGTCTCTCATTTTGTGTTTTCTACCACACTTCATATTTTTCCTTTACATACATATTCCTCTATTTTAGCCACATAATTATAAAACAATAACATTCTGTAGATAGAGATTTTTTCATAAACATTTCACAACAGATAGTCACGGGTCAGGACTGCAGTACTGATCATACTTTTCTAAATTACATAATGTAGGACAAGGTTCATACAACCTTAATCCTTTTTTAAAACATGTTACTCTAAACAGAGATCCAGTAGATTTTCCATTTCAAAATTGAGACAATACATGAATGCACCTTGAAATGATTCAAACATTTTCAGTTTTTGTGTAAGCATAACTATCCTGTATTTTCTTCACCTAACATTTACACCGAAGTTAAAATTTTATACTTTCCCTACCACGTTTTTCTAACAATTTTCACAGCCACAATTATAACAAAGAGGAGTCAAAAACAGCACTTTACAGCACAAAAATCACAGTACCGGAATGTACAGTATGTCCAGCTGCAAACCATGCAAACCCAGCCCCACCCCTTTCACTGCCCCACTCACACACCTCCACCATCTAAACCACACACATAGACACACGCACACGCACGCAAACACACGTGCACACACATGCACACGCGCACACACACACATATCCATAAAAACACATACACACAAAAACTGATTACAGACATACACACTGAGGTTACAGCTACAACAGTGTACACTGCCCTACGCTAACGGCCCAAAAGTACAGTGTCTAAGATGGTGTATCTGAGGTCACACGGTAACAATGCAACACAACTATTGTGACTATTCTCACTGTCAGCTAATCACCAGGATCCAAGCTAGAGAGAAAAAAAAAGTGAACTGAAACGGAAAAATCATACAAAAGGTAAAGTATTTGATAGAAAGTAAGATATCTGAAATATCGCAACAGCGGAAAATATCAGGTTGGCATCATACTTCTCAAAGTAAAATACCAAGCCCTGTAAAACATGCTCACATTTGTTTGAAATATCCAGAGTGAAAATATCATGCAAAAAAAAATCAAAAATTAAATCCACATTAAAAAAGTGGAATCAAAACAAATATTTGATGTTTATGTTCTGGGTCAATGAGTTTAGAAAATAACTTAGCCTCTCTGCTGCTTTGAAAAGTAAATGTTAGATAAGGCTCATTAATTCACATAAAGGTATGTGTGTAAAAGTAATACGCATAGGGTCAGATATTGCTGTAGTTACCACTGTAGTTTGCCCAACAGAGTTAGTGGCCAACAATTAATCAACTCTTTCTGGCAAGAAAGCTATGCTGTGTCAGCTGACAGCGAGCCTCCCACACCCATCGCATCCCGCTGCACTGATTTGGCGGTCTATTTAAGGGCCTTTACGCTCACATTCACATTCTACACTGACGTAGGCTGCGTTGCTGGCCGAGCCCCCAGGACGCCACACTTGGTCCACGTTGGCTCGGCTCTGTTTTTATACACCCCAGGAGGACCTCAATCCCATTGGTGGATCATTTTAAATGTTCCCTGCATGTTATATTTCATGCTAAATTTCCAAAGCAGTTAACATATACAAGAGCGGAACCTTTCTTCCAGGTCAAACTGCATGGCTATGTCCGTATGCAGCAAACTGAGTGATTTGTGAGCAATGTCTGTGTCAAGTATGTTCTCCTCATCTTCTCAAAAGCATTTTTTCCAATTGTATGCAGCCTGCTGACATGACTGCTAGGTAAGTGCAGGATTTCAACCCATTGTCGGAATCAGGGAAGATGTTTTTTTTTTTAAAGTAACAAGTAACCTTGCTTTCACTCTACATGACTGTAAATCCTTGAGTATTTCTTAATGCAAGGTGTCAGCTCCCTGTTCTGTCCACACCTGAGAACGGACAAAGATAGAAGAAACACAGGACAGAGTGGAAGGTGTACAAATAACAAAATATACAATGTGCACAGCTTAATTAAACAACTCAAGGCAAAGTGAGCCTTCTGCACAAGCCAGACGGCTTTTCCTGAAAAGGATGGCATCAGAAACTGCATATTTTCAGTACAGAAAACATACAGCATAGTGAATGTATCAAATAAAAGACACAACAGTTGGCTATGTGACCAGTGACACCAGCAGGACTTGGTGGTGCATCAGACTCCTGAATCCTCCAGGTTTTTGTCTTTCTCCCCAGGAGCAGATGCCAGGCTGCTGCTGCCCTCTGCTGGGCATCCTGTGATCTTGCTCTCAGCGGTGGAGCTGGATTGAGGACCATCGGTCACATCGAGCCCTTTCACTTTGGCTGGTGCGGGACTGCCAGAGCGGCTGCGGCTGTGACTGTTGCCGTGGCCGTGGCCGAGGCTTCCACTGCGATGCTTGCGGTGCTTGCCCTTGCGCGGACTGGGACTGCGGGACCTCGTCTTCATGAGGACAACAGTGCTGTCATCTTCTGAGCTAAAGTCAGAGCTGTCTGAAGAACTAGTGTCAGGGCCTGAAGTGGGAAGCTGGATCTGAGGGTAGATGAAAAAAAAGATAAGAGTGGGAAGGAGGGGGTAGAATATAGGGAAGAGCAGCAAAATGTCAGCAGCTTGAATGAAAAAAGTGTAAAGATGGAGATGGGAACATCAGTAGTGATAACATACAACAGATGTAATGTCATCCTCCAAGAAGCAATGCATTAGATTGTTTTAACGTCAAGAAAGCAGTGCCAGAGTTATGATTACCTGAAATGGCTCTGTTACACCCACTATGGTGTTCATGTTGTTGCTATAGTAACCCAAGATAAAGTCCCCTGAGCCTTTGGGCAATTCTTCCTCAGTAAAGGTTACCTGGAAAACAGTTAGTCAGACTTTTATTAAATGCTAAACAAAATTATCCCTGAAGAGAATCCGGCAGGCATCCAGCATCCAGATTACCTGGTGTTCTTGTCGATGATAATCAGCCTCCTCTTGCTTGGCCCACACGTATCCCACATAGTCCTTATGGTGTTTAAAACCCACCTATGGGGGGCGGCAGCAAAATCACAGACTGTAATTACTTGATTAAAATTTGTAATGCATGGATATATTTGTTATATTACACCTCATGGTTTGGTGACATGGATATTTCAAAAGTCACAGGGTAAAGGTTACCTTGTACAGTCCGATCCAGTCCCAGGAACTGCGTGAGTAGTTTGGCGCCAGTTTGAATTTTGCTATGGCCTCAGCAGTGCTATTCCACTCATCCTCCACTATGATTGTGACCAGGGGAATGTCCACCTTGTACGGGAACTGCAAAGAACATTTACCATAAACATTTACACAGAACAAAAATACAGATAGGTTTCCAAAATGAACTCAAACGATAAGGAAGGCTTGGCAATGAACCTCTATATGAGTACCAAGGAAAATTCATCCACAGCATCATTTATCAAAACCTGTAATGAATTATCGAAAGTTGGCACAAGTGTATTCTTTAGATATTTCAGGATCTAAGTCGTAACTTTGCTAAGTTTAGATAATGTTTTACACAGGCAAGATTCTTGTAAAGATGTTTGAGTTTAGACATTACTTAGTTATCGTTATGGTACCGGTACAAAAACTAAGTAATATATAATCAAATTAGCCCCAACATTTCAAAGATGCAAGCCCTGATAATAATTGATAGGTCAAACCCATCTTTACATCGGACCCTGCTGTGTCTCACCTGAAGAGTAAAGATTGAGGAGACTGGTTTGTGGTCGCTGATGGTGTATTCCATGTGACTTCGGTAGCAGTGCTGCGTCACTTTGGTCCCGCTGGTCAACCCTGAAATGGAGCCACGCTTCCCTGCACTAAGAGCAGCGCCGGCAGGTGCGGTGGCTCTCAAGCGCCATAGAATCCGATCGGTCCAAGCGGGTTTACGCTTCTTTCCACTGGAATTTTAGAAAGATACGGATGGAGCAAGAGAAAGAAATTCCCTAGATACTATTTCATTTAAACGTGCAACATAGAAGAAAAAGAGAGGTGCTGTCATGCATCCCCGGGCGAGTGAAGACCTTTCAGAGGGGAGAGTAAAGTTTATTGAGCTAGGCACTGAGATGTCTGGTCCCAGGCTTTGAATTTATAATAGCATTCATGGCAACACTAACCTTGTGTCATATGTATTTGTTCCAACATCAAACTTGTAGGTAGGGGGGAATTTGAGTGGTCCCTCTTGGAATCCCTCCAACACTGTCTCGCTGTCTTTGGCCATGTTCAGCTGTAACAATGACAATAAATAGACATCACTCACTAAGTATTTCTGCTTGGAAGTTACTGAAAGTTCCTGCAAGAAGGTCTCTCTTTTTCCCTCTAGTGAATGCACCTTCCCAGTGCATGGTCCACCAGATGAGAAACAACATTTAATCATGTACTCCCTGACTTTTTAAGCTAGTGAAACAACAAGTCTTCACAAGCATTCTGACCTAAAGTTAAGATTTTAGAGCAAACAGCTGAGGCAAGGGACTTGTTGTATCTAGGGCTCTCCATAAAACCACATGCAGAGGAGATAATTTTATTTTCACAGTCTTTGTATATGTATATACATAAGACAACCATTGTCTTTACCTGATCCTTTTCCCACAGCGTGGAAAATTTGTTGTTATCAATGGCTGATTTTACCACTTGCATATCCAGGTCATCAATGCGGAAATTAAGATCCCCAAACCAGAACACCACACTGTACAAAAAGAATTTTAATGAATTCATACAAGTGAAAGTACATAAATACTTTGCAGCAGTGCTGACTGTGACAGCATTTCCCTGAGAAACCATGAAGTCTGGGGCTGTTTGTCACAGTTACATAGAGTAGAAAGGTTCAATCAGATTTTTTTGCTGCTTAGCCGACAGATACATCAAACTAAAAGTGTGTCACTGTGTGTGTGTTTGCGTGTGTGCGTGTGTGTTTATGACTGCAGACTTACTCATGGTCAAGAACCCCAGTGGCAGCCTGGCCCTCAAATTGCTGCTGCTGCAGGATGCTCTCAAAGTCCTCCATGCGCTGCTCCGAGTTTTCCATGTGAGCCGGCAGGTGGCAGTTGAGGAAGCAGATGGTGTGACCAAACACAGACATGCGGGCACTCACTCCACCTTTATTCCCCTGCAACACAGACAAGCAGAAGCTGAAGTTAAATATTATGACAGAGAAGAAGGCACACGAGAAGAAACATGGCATGGATGAATGAAAGACTTGATTAATAAAATATAGTCAGAGATAGAAAAGTGTCTAGAGCGAGTGATTAGTATGTCAGTTTCACTGTATTGATTGATGCGAGTGTCTCTGCCACAGAGAGACAGGAAGTTTGCTCATTGTGGGCCAGTGAAAAACATCATCCATATTTAATGCTGTGCTAGTACACTGTGGGGGGAAAGGATGAGTCCGTGGATTTCTTCCCACACTTCTACCGACTATGCTGACCCACTAAAACACAAACGTTGCTTCACTGTAAAATATACCTAATGTGTGTGTATCTGAGTTCCTGCATAGAACAACAGAACTTTCAGAAATCTAGTACAGCCTTCAATTATTCAGAAAATACAAACAGACCCCCAATGCGATCTTATTTCTGTCTTAGAGTATGCAGTTGTCTTTAAGTAACATATTGCAACAAACCTCTTTTTGGCCTTTTTCAAAGGGAAGTGGTGTTTGTTAAGGAACTTGCGATAGATCCTACAGATATTCCCCATGCATGTTTTTTATAATTTTGTCTAATTTTCCTACCAGCTTAAACACATGAAAAATGATTGAATATGAGAATCTATCCAGTCTGTATTTTGCCCTTAGTTCATTTTTGTAATGCTTGATTTTCCAAGCATTAATAAACACTGGCAGAGAGATACTAACATCTATTTCTTTCCCATAAAAGCAGATAGAACAGCATTTGAATAACAAGACTTGATTACATACTTTGTGTGAAGTCACTTCAATCTTTCCATATGCCAGGTCATTTACACTAGATTACCAACTTGGCTCTGCTCAGCAGATGCAACCCACAACATCCTGACCAGGCCTGGATAAAGCAGACAACCTGCCCTGTTTACAAACCAAACATTAGATGTGTGTAGAAACTCTAGTGAAAAATTAGTGTCTCTCAGATCTCTATCAGAGTGTCAGTGACAGTGATGCCCTCCCAATGGGAAGTCTCCATAACACTGTGCTGATCACAGATTGGTATGAGTAGCCGTCTCACCCAGTAACCCCCCAGGCCAGTGCGGGTGGTCTCTGTCTGGACTCCGCGGAGGAAAGGCAGATGGAAGTACTTGGCAAAGACCAACAGTAACAATCCTTGCATCCGCTGTGAGGTCACCTGAGGGACAGAAAGGTGAGGAGAAACAGACAAGAAGACAGAGACAGACATAATGAGGACTAAGATTGGATAACATGTATAGGCACATGGTGACACATATGAGGAGGCATTTTACATAATTCTGAGAAAAGAACATCTCTTCTGCATCAATAAACAAATTCTTTGAGGTGAATTTGGCTTTGCAGTTTCAATTTCTGCTTCTGTGCTCTACTTTCTCTTTGCTTTTTTCTCTTTTGCCTCTTGCATTCCTTGTCTTTCTACCCCCTAACATTTTCCTTTTGCCCTGTGGCCCAATTCTCCCACTACTTGACATGATGCACTGCACATTAAGGAGGCCATAGCTCGTGGTCTGCCCTCACAGTGGAAACAAAACCACTTTGTAGAGGTAATGTGACATACAAACTCAGACCTATCCTTTCCCCAAGCCTTTCACCATCATCTGAAGCACTTGCTTCTTGTTATGCTACATAATATTATGCAGATTCTGACATTTGTGTGCCATTAGTATTAAAAAAAAACTGTATAGATATTTTTGTGCAGCATAAAAGGGGCAGGAAAATGATGTGCATTTATGAAGCTGAAAAAGACGAGGTATTTGCATGCTATGACAAGCCCCTCACCAGATATTTATGTTCAATCCCTCCCTCTGCCTTTCTCCAGTGGTCCATGCATCCCAACCCCCAACAACAGGCCAAGGAAGCACAATCACACCCTGCCTGAAATATCCTGAGGGCAGTAATGGAGGCACACAACTCCACGTGACACAAGACCCTCTTGCTTGTATACTGACTGGATATCTGAACAACTTTGTTGCGTAACACATTCAACTGAACCGTAAAGTGGACCTGCCTGCATGTACTGTGGTTGAAAAGTATTTTTTATCAACATCAGTGAATATGGGGAGAGCTCCAGAAGGATGCCAAGATATATTTTGGCTTAAAACAGACAGTTAAGCCAAGACTAGTGTGTGTGTGTGTGTGTGTGTGTGAGAAAGAGAGAGAGACAGCAAGAGAGAGAAAGAGACAGAGAGGGAGACCGTGTGTATGTATTGGTGTATGTTTGACCTTGTAGCACACACAACAAAGGAAATGAGCTCTGAGTAACAAGTGCGATGTTACCAAGGCAGCGCAGGAATTTGGAGATCAGTGCAAAATAACTGCTTATCAATTCCAGTCTGTAATATTGATAACCATCAGAAACATCAACATCTTCTTGAACTTTTCATTGCACAGTATGTATATTAGATGTAATTCGCCAGATTTTTGTAAAAACTTAATTGATTGATTGACATATAGTATGTACTTAACCAGTATATCTATAAATAAAAAATACTGTGATTTTGTTAATTCCTTAACCTGAAATAATATGATATAATCTACCCTAAACATTAATTATGCATGTTGGAAAATTATTGCATATCAAAACCTAGCAATATGTAAAATGCATGTTTAGCTGCTTAATATTGTAATGAATCAAATGCTCAGTCAAACTAATTTTTGAAGAAAACGTTAATCCCAAAAATCACACAGCAAACAGAAAGTCATACTGCAATGCATTCAGTAGTATGTGTAATGGTGCAATTAGAGATAGGGCCCTTTTCACTTTGTGCATCTAAACTGTATCTTACTCAAACAGAAATTAAATCAGCAAAAGCCATAACAGTGTCTTGTTGGCAACGCGTTTCTTCCAGTGATTGTCTGATCTGAGTAAGTTTTCTTGTGCTTGTAGCAGTTACAGTACAACCTGACAATGTGTCTGGGTGAGCAGAGTATTTCAGTTTAAAGAACAGATGGAGTGTCCTTCTGCTACGTATCTGTCCACCATGCCATAACAGAACAGATTCCTACTGACACCACCATTTACTATATCTCCTTCTACTTGAGAGCTTGACACAACTCCAACTAACAGATTCTCCAACCTGCTCACTGCATTAATATCTACGTGAAGTACACAAAGAGGTCACACTGAGACGATTTTAAAGAGGTTTGAACCAACGTAGCAGACCATGAGATAGCTGGAGGACAGCATCAGTCTCACTGTCAGTGGCCCATCAACACTGATAACAGCATGAGCCAAAAATAAAACAGCACCCTGGGAGACATTTGTCTAGTTCTTTCAGCTTGACAGCTGATTCACGTTTTGTGGCTCATCATACCAACACAGCCAGTCGTCATTTCACATCAACAACCAGTTAGGTGCCTATGAGAACATAAGATGTGGAAAATAACAACACACCATACAGTCCATATAAAATAAACATTTTTATATGATATGCTTTTGATATACAGTGTGGGATACATATTAGGAAGTATTGGCTACATCCGATTCAATTTGTGCATTTGAAACCTATTGGATTTCTTAGCATACTACCTTTCCGCACTGGGAATGTGTTGGTATTATTCCATAGAAAGACAGAGACCAGAGGTTAGTTATACAGGCAAAAAGGCACACAAAGGGAGACCGGGAGTGAGTGTGAGCTTGAATTTGCATTATGAGCTTTGCCAGCAGCAGAAGATAGCAGATACACTGACATTGCACGCCTGTTATAAATTATCACCCCATCAGTAGCTCAGTGAACATAATGAGCCGAAACAGCAGCAGGAAGCAGAGATGTCATCAGCTTTCATGTAGCACATATGAATCTAAGCTGTTTTAGCATTTTACTATGAGAGTGTGCATATGTGTTTATAATAAAAGCCATTACTGACCAGCACATAACCAAAGGGGCTGAGTCGCTCCATGCAGACCTCGCTCCACTGGTCTGTGAAGAGGACATCTTTCAGCCTTTTGTTAATCATAGAGTTCACTTCCTGCAGCCTTGAAGAAAAAATTACACAAGAAGGCACAGGGGTCAACAGCAGACAGAGACATGAGAGGAGCCGAAGAGTGGCTTTGATCATCTGTTGGTGGATTAATAAATGACAGAGAATTGTGGCCATAGGGAGAGAGAGCGAGACATTCAAATCTGGGCCTGGCTGCTCATTAGTGGCATTGTCTGCAGTGTCGATGTAGGACAAGTGAACATAAATAGAAACTTCAGCTTTCATGTGGATGACTACTGCACCACAAAGGACTCACCCAATAATGTACAGGTCTGTGTTACCATCACCCACATTCAGCCCCAGCACGGAAGTGATGTCATCAGGTGGTGTGGCCGAACCCACGTTCCAAGTGATGATTTGCACCCTGTAAAAAAAAAAAAGGTGTTATGTAATATAAACACTCATCACCTCCTACCCATCTCAGTGTGATAGCATACAGACTCTGAGTGAGACAGCGGAAACCTTGGATCCCTTTATCCCAGTGTATCATACCTCCTCTGATAAAGTTGACATAGTCCTTTTACTCAATTTCTCACCACAATATAAAAGGTCTTGTCACAGGTGTTTTATTTGTCTTTTTTATACAAAGCCATTATCAATTACACCCTGCAAAATTACTATAATTTAATTATACTCTGTAATAATTTGTATAAAACTACTGAAAAAAGTTTGATATTACAGAACATTACAAAATTGGGTAAAAATTGATCATGCTGATTTCCAGCAGCCACTATTCCCATTAGGCAAATTAACAATATAAAATCAAGCAGTTATCAGACAGTACCGATCCGAATCATGGGTTGTATAAGTAATTGTATTCCCACCTCATACCTTTTTAATTATTTTATCATTCATGTGGTGTGATTTTACTTGCCAGCCTGGAAGCTCCATATTTCCCAATGTGCAAACTCTGGACCGGTTCAGAGATGTTTATTAAAATTAGGTTGGTAAATCAAAGAATCTACATCATTCACATAAATGTGAGCATGAGGATGTCCAGGGTGTACCTTATCTCTCACCCAGTGGGAACAATGGGGCAATCTAAAGCCACCCACAATCCTGGTGGAAAAGGACAAAGAGTTCTTACAGTAGTTGTAATGAATTTCTCTAAATCCCGACATGTCTGCTGTATATGTCACACATGCTTAGGATCCATAATTTACTGCTTTGCTTGCAGTGTCAAGAAAAACTAATGAACAATTTCTCAGATTCCACAGGTGCACAAACAGGTTTCTCTTCCCTATTTACTGCCCGTATTGAAGTACTGATTCGGTAGAGAGTGATATTCCCAGGCATTTATCCATTTTTCTGTGTTGGCCCTTTCTCAAAGTTGTTCCAGTGCATCTGAGGTTCAACTTCCACGGAAATTCCTTAAGTATGTTATGTTAAGTAGCCAGCTGACTATGCTCACTGACTGGAAGTGTCACTGATAACCTTTCCCCTGTCTGAACTTCCAGCAGACCCTTTCTCACAGCACCACAGCATGTAAATAAAGTTTCAGAATTTAAAAGTTTTCTCTGCTTGGACCCTTACTTTGAAAAAGGTTCCTTAAGAACCGAATCTACATATTGTTCTGACAATATATTCCAATTTGACTATGTTATTCATAAACAATTTTTTTTGGTAGTTTATCGACCTGAGGTTATATGTTGCTGAGATGGCATCATTAAAATATTTTTGGCCTGGAAGACTTATCATTGACTCAGTTGTCACTTATTCAGCAATATCATCAATTCCCGAAATTCAGTTAACTGTACAATGATTCACTAACTGCTGAACCAGAATGTGGTTAGAGACACACCCATAGAAAAGAGAGAACATCCAGAGGTGAAGAAAGACAAAAAAAATCATATTAAGCTGGAAAAGTAGAGGTAACACTTATTATTTTTATCATTCATACAAACACTCAGAGTAAAGTGTGACCTAAGTGAAAAAAAAAAATGATTCCTGACCCAGAAACAAATAACTTTGTTACCACAATCTATAGCAAAGATAACTTCAATTTAGCTACATGTTTGCAATAATCATGGAGCTGTATAGTACTGCAGTATATGTAAATAACATTATGTGTACGAAGGCTAATATTTTCTGAGCTGTCTGCGAATGAGACGCCCTGTGGAGGCATGATGAGACATGGAAGTCACACACACATCAGGACACTTGCCTGAAGTCTTCTGCCGGCAGGGCCTGAGTGTCAGCTGTACCTGCTACAGAGAGGGCTCTCTGTGCATGAGGGTTCAGGTAAGGAGGCACAGACCTGCTGGCAGGTGGGTGGGGGACTGAGGCAGCCCTAACCGGTTGGTGTCCTGGACCTTTAGGACCGGCCTTAATGCTGGGCCCAGTGCGTTCTCCTAAAGCTTTGACTAATGTAGGGCTAGAGGGCTTTGGACGACTTGCTCCAGTGCCATCCGGAGTGCTCTCGTCCTGGTTAGCCACTGGAGCGAGTTCAGCTTTGGGCTCCGCTTTAGGTTCAGAGATGTCTACAGAGCACTCTACTCTGGCACTTCTCTGGGGCCGTCGAGGCCTGGTATGTACTTGACCAGTAGTTGGATCTGTGGCTGGACCCGCTGTATCTGATGTTGTTGTTAAAGCTTCTGCCGCACCATTTGGGTTTTCTTCTTTTGTCCGATTACCTTGGTCCATCTCTTAAGACTTCTGTGACAAAGAAAACAATTGTTGGAGTGTTTTTACTTGTGAGATGAACATTTAGGAATTTAAATCATCCCAAGCATCTTACACAACTAACCCTGAAGATTACACTTTTTATTTTTATTAAGCATCAGAGTTGTATGGAGGGGTTCATATAGGGACCAAGGCACAGTCTCTATGGCCATGCAATGAGGAAAGAGTTTGATAAGAAAATATGAAATAAAAAAGTTGCTAAGAAGGAACAGAGATGATTCCTGACACTGAAACACTGGACAGTGAAACATAAAGCTTCTTTCACAAAATGACAGGTCCGTCAGCTGATGAGTGTGGGACTGTCATGGGACCCTATTGACCCAGTGAGACCCATTGAGTGAGTCATTCAGGTTCCAACCATCATGACTATTCAATTACCTCCCTTCTCATGGCCTTGAAAACAGATGAATACAGCTGCATGTATTGACAGGAGAAGACATTAGAATGAAGATAATACAAGAAAGCACCTGCTGGAGAGCAGGAGGAGACAAGAAGAGACATATTCTCTCGAGAGCTTTTGGATTGGAGATTTGGAGGGAAAAAAAAAATGCCTGGACACAGTTTATTATCTTCTCTATTTCTGCCTAAGCTGTCCGCCTGTCCCCCGGTAACCAGGGAGACGCTCAGTCACATCATATATCAGCTGAGAGCACCTGCAACATAATAACATGAGGAACCACTGCATATTCAGCAAAAGTCAACAGCACAGAATAAACAGCAACAGTGAGAGAGGGAGCTGCAGTCAGAGGCAGAGAGGAGCAGTGGAGGAGAGAGATAAAGGAGAAACATAAGCTCACTGATTCAAATACCATTCTATTATTGTGTGAATAAATGTCCACTTTGCTTTTCTCTTTTGCTGACTGACAACAACATAGCAATAATGCCGCTTAATTACGATTGATATTTAAGTACTAGTATACACAGAGCATTTTACATCAGAGCAAACTGCTTCAAAGAACTCATGAAATAACATATATAACTGAGTAATTATGGATATATCCATCGTGACCGAAGACAAAACAATTATCTCTTCTAGAAACTGAAACTTCTGTGGAAAAATTAGGACATAGAATTAATGGAAAATCAAATGAAAAAAAACTATAAAGCAAACTATAGTCCTGGATTTATTCATCATCGATGATGACATCAGATGTTTAACTGCAAAAAAAGAAAAAGGAAAAAAAAAGCTACATGTACGGCTGTGAACATGTCCGACTGAAAAGGGCCGATTTGGGCAAAAAACTAGCAGCCCGACCAATCAGTCTATCAATCAGTAGTGGTGGCTGTGTAAAATGTGAGAAAGGACTAAAAACGTTGGGTTCAAAGTTTTTATTAAAGAAAGAGGACACCTTACCTTGTAACTAGCAAAACAAAATAGACATTAACCCATCAAGTTTTCTATGTAGCTGAAATTGTGTCCTGTACATGATGGACATATCTTTAGTCAATGGGGAGATAGGGTTATCTGGTTGGGGGCTAAAAGTAACAGAGCTCTCTCTCACATTTTTCACATGACCTTGAGGAGACGGAGGTCATGACTTTCATGCAGAGAGAGAAGCTGCCTCCACACGTGCGCAGGAACATGCCAGTCTCTCAGACCACCAATAGCCTGGTGCCTGGTTGGGCATAATGCTATGGCCCGTGTATGGTCCGTTTAGTATGTGTGCGGGAACTGGGTACACATTGTTTTGGATGGGTGCAAAAATGAGCCGAGGGAAGCAAGAGGGAGAGCAGAATGTCTGTAAATTGATCCTCTCACACTTCCCACTGGCATTGTCTGTTTTTCCAAGCTTTAATCCTGCTTCTCTCTCTCTCTCTCTCTTATTGTCCCATTTCTCTAATCCTTCCTCTCTCCCTATCTTTTCTCAGACTCTGTTGTTCCATCTTGCCCACCTTCGCTGCATGGGCATTCAATCACTCGACCCTCCAGTTTAGTTTTTCCCATCCCTATATTTTTCTGTCCATATCGAACTGACCTAGAATCTTTTTTTAATTGACTTTTTTCTCCCATTTCCCCTGCGCTCTGTGACACTTGTGCTCCTCCAGTGACGTGCTCTGTATTGCTTTCTTCAGCCAACCACCTCACCGTCACTATCAGTGACGTCAACGTGCTACAGACTCAGCGCGTGCTGTCTCTGCACTCAGGAACATGGAAAAAACAGGACGATAACATGGAATATGACCACGGGAAAGAGAGCATGTTCAGTCCTTGTATGAGATAATGCCCAAAAATAGCAGGGAACGGTTGGGGTGGGTGGGGTGGAGGGTACAGTATGTTGGTCTTTACGATGGGGATATGGACACTGATTAGAGCGGAAACAGCATATCCGGAGGCGTCTCTGTGTTTATGAAAACACAAACTATATTTTTCTACATGCCAAAATCTAGACACAGTGCATTTAATCTTTCGAACACAAAAAATGTTCATCTTCTTTTCCTATTTATGTTACCTAGAATAGTCATGACAGAATACCACATCTTATTCATATTATTCACGTTCACAGAGGAGAGAGGGGAATGATTTGATAATAACAAATGTGTCACGGTGTTTACATGCACCTTCCTAAGGGAATGAGAGCGGACAGAGAAGAATGTAGTGTAACCCAAACAGCAGGCTGTAGAGAGTAGCTCTCTTGGCTCCTCTGATGGTATTATTTGACAACACAAATAGTTTCAGATGAGTGAGTTACACAAATCATCAGAAGTCCTATTTCATGCCTTTCCTCTTTTAGGGATAATATACATGAAGTCATCTATATACTCACATTGAATTGTCTTTTATCTTAAATCCTGTGCCATTGCATTCTGCTGGCACAGTGAGTCCAGCCATAATGCTGATCAATTTTTTTTTCACCTCTTCAAGGTTTAATGTTGAAATCACAGCCAAGCAGAGTGTTGGTGTTCAGGGCCTCCAAGGCCATATGCCCCAGTGACAGGGATACTAATGATGACCCGGACAGAAATGACACAGGCAGCTGTTGCCACAGCTGTAAATGGCTCCTCCAGGTCCTAGTGCCACTGAGTGTCCGTCCCCTGCTTCCAGAGGGCCGAATCTTTGTGATCAGGTCACAGCCTTCGCTGCAGGATGTCCAAATGATTTTGCATACTGTCTAACATTGAAGCCATGTGCTTACAATGTACAGTGTAATGTCTGTGGTGCAAAATTAGGTTGTAGGTTGAGATTTCAGACTGTGTAAATTGACAATTATAGAAATCAACTGAATGGAAACAGTAGAGGAAAACAGTTGAAATGTTGTTATCAGATGCAAAAGCAATATCTGATTTACCGAGTATTGACATGTATACATTGCACAACATTCAGTCCAACACTTTTGGCCTGCCAAGATACCTAACCATGGAATCAAATATAACGCTAAAAATAAGCCAACTGTGCTTGAACTGGTGCAAGAAACAGGCCCGATGCACGTGTACTATAGACAAAAATAAAACTCAAACGTATAGAGAGCCTGGTTAATTGCCCAAGTGAACCTGCCTGTCGAGTTAGTGGTTTTCAAATAAGACTTAAGCAATATGTGTCATGTGCCATAGACCTGTCAAAAAGTGAAGTAGTTTATGTTCAAGTAACAAGTTAGAAAACCGGATATGTGAGTGATACTCAGTGCATTTTGACTAAAATTAAATGTATCGTTCTGGAATCTAATGTAAAGGCTAACAGAAGCTATATCCTCTCTCAGTGCATCTATTATATTTCATTACATTGTTGCATGAGAAAATAGAAAATGCAGCTACAATCTGAATACACCGGAGAGATTAAATGTACTGCACTGTAAGGGTAAAGCATATTCGGTTTATTTTAAACTATGTTATTTGATGACAATTTATAGCACAAGTCAGTCATCTGAAACTGCTTCTGACCATACATGAATATGCAAATACATCTGACAAGCAAGAGAGGGCTGTTTGACAGGATGTGTCTTTTGATTTTGAGATAGCCTGTTATGTTAACACTACAAGTTCTACACTGCACACTGTCAGGGTGGCGTACACCAGTGTTCGGGCCATTGTAGATTTACATATTTACATACTGTGACAGAAATAACTGATGTCTTGTGTGGAGAGAGGAAAACAGCAGAAACAGTTTAAGGCCTAATGACAGTCCTGCTTCAATGGCAGTTTTTGTCTGACTGAAAACAAGAGGACGAAGGTCATCTTAATTCAGTGTTTTGCCATCAGATATTATCTCAGGCATATGGTTGCCACAGTGTGCGTGCATGCGTGTATATGTGTCAAGAGATGAGGAGGGAAAATATCAGAGTCTGTGTGTACACATTTCTGTTGTGTGACTGCATGATTACGGTTGATCATCACAGATTCTGGCACTGACGAAGGTGAAAAAGGTGTGAGGTTTATTCTTAATCATCAAGGTTTTACTACAAATAATACAGACGACCATCTTAACAATCCCCCCTCTCATGCGTGCACATACACAGCTGGAGGCTCAGCTTTCAGACAAGTCTTTACAGCTGTTGTCAAAATGAAAATAAAGTAAACAACTACTCTCCTGCCTTGGTTTACTGGTGCTGTTATAAGATGCACCCCACCCCCTCTGGTGATTACTAGAGGAAGTCCTAACACATTACCGATGTTCCTGCAACAACAACGCATGCGTGTGGCTGAAAAACTGTCACCTTTACCTGTTTTCGGTTCGTTTGCGCTGATGGATCTCGACTAGAACCGTTTCCGCGGGTGCACAGGTCGGTCAGTCCGGAGCCTCGGTGGGAGACGAGGATCTATGAGAGTCGCTTAACTAAAATAAAAGGAAGAAAAGAAAAAGAAAAAAGAGGCTGAACTTTTCTTTCTTCCAGTCGCCTCCCGGATGAAACCGTCGGCATCCCCAGCGCCCTTCCTTCCGACTTTAGAGGGGAGATGACGGAGCGGGGGAGCAGGTGGGCTCGGAGCGACGGTGGCGACAGATTTGCCAGACGGGCAACATCCCCCGAAACGACCGACGCCTCCTCCTGCGCTTAAAGACACAGGCTGTGGCAGGAAGGCTCCTACAACCACCGCCGCCGCCGCCGCCGCCCGCCGCGTCCTCCGCCCTGCGCCTCCCCGCCCCCTGTGCCCTTCAAATCAAACGAGGCGTCCGAGAGCCGCTTCCGCAAACGAGCGGCCGCTGCCCGCAGACGGAGTCGGGCCGACGCGGCGCAGGGTCCGGCCGAAGCTCCCAGAGCTGGGGCGGGTAGAGAGGACGTGTCGGGCCGACTGCGCCCACCGCGCACACGGCGTCCGCCTCCCCGGCCGAGGCGACCGCACGGTCTCCGGTGCCGTTTCACCTGATCGACAAACTAGGAGCCTATAGCGGGTGTGAGCAAATAAACCCCCCGAAACGTTAAACTGTAGCTCTGATAGTGAACTGCTTTTCCGTTTGGTCTAAGTCTATGACGAAGCAACACCGCCGCCGGATGGCCGGTGAGGCGAAATGCGTTGTGTAATTAGAGAACAGCGAGGAGGCCTGAACCACCTCACCTGCATCTACTAAACACAACCGAATAACAGCTGAGGTTACCGGGTATAAGGTCTAGTACAGTACCCACCGGTGGAGGCTGACCACACGGGCCTGCCGGGGAAAAGCACAGTGCCCCCCCCCTCTTTCCTGACTTCTTGTGCCTGTGAGTGTTTCTGGTTTGAAACTCACAAAAGTTAAAGGACACAACATAACCAAAGAGAGACAGATAAGTGACCCTAAAGAGAAACGAGGAGGCACAAATTGACTAGTGCGTCACCGTGTCTCTTTTAACCCGGGGTCAAATTTTTGAGGGGTGGGGGGGGGTGTCTTTTGGCTGCCTGGGAACCGGGGGCCCACTTATTCATAACCAGTATCCGTGTGTCCTCCTCGCACTCTGTGCGGAGGATTGCTTTAGGCCCCCCGGCTAAGCACGGAGACGTGCTTCATGCCAAAGCTTTATTAAAACCAACTTTTTCAAAGGTTCTCTCTGTAACCGTGCTCCAGATCTGATTCCTCAACTTCTGCCTCAGTCGTCTTCTCTGTTGAGGTTTTTCTGTATAGGCTGATGGACTGTGTACATCTTTACTTCACTGTGTGTCTCAAGCATCTTTGACACAAAAATTTCCTTTGGGCTAAATTAAGTTGTATTCTTATCTTTTCTAACTTTACTGTGCCTTAAATTCAAGCATCTTATTCAGACCTTAAACATCTTTTTTTCGTGTGCATTGGTTTCCCGTTATGTTTCTTAAAATGCATTTCTACCGTCTTCCAGTGAGTCACTCGTCCGTAAAGCATTTTTAACTGCACTAATCTCTATGTCATTTTTTTACTGCAAGCAGCCAAAAAAAATAAAGTGTGTTAACCCGATTGGTGGAGAGAGTGAAACCTCTAAAAATGGGCAATTTATACCCACTCCCCCACTGTCCAAGCTAGCAGTAAAATAATAGCTTTAATTCCTCATTTTTCTAATGACACTCATGAGAATATTTTAAGAATCTATATCAGGTATTCATATATCTGTTGTGAAAAGTGAAAATGCTATGCTCTGTCACAGCTACACCATTAAAGTCAGACGAGTCCAGTGAGATTTTCTTCCTTCCAGACTCTAGAATCACCTCTAGTAATAATGATTCTTTAATATAAGACTGTACAGGGACAGATTCCTGCAGAACAGGTTACCAAAACATGAATTTATTAGACGTTTTGACGGTCAGAGGAACTGGATCACCAGTTCTGATTGAGCTGAAAAATTTGGCTTAATTTCTGTGCAGAGCTGTTTGAGTTACATGTCAGAGTTTTGGCAATGAGAGGAGATTTTAAAACCTTGTGAGTATAAATCAGGACTGTGCACAACACTAAAGAATCTTCACTGTAATGAGATTAAGTGTCCCTCAGATTTAGGCTGGAAATTTAGGATGGATGAGTCCAGGATTCTATAAGTGTCATAAAAGATCAGCTCCATTCGTTTCACTCTATCAGGACATTTTAATGGCTTATTATTTATAACACAAAAAAAATTATTTTTATTAAATTTTTAGTAAACAGAAATGTCTAAATAAAGACTTAACTACTGTGCTTACAGCCATGTAGCTATTATAACCTAATCTGGCACCACTTTACAGTACCCTCATATAAGTAGTAGTAGTAACTAGGATTTTTTTTTTTTTTTATATCCCTCCGATGGGCCTAATGTTCCGGCATGGATCAGTAGTATTGTATGTCTCTCTTCTACCTCTGTCCCGAATCACACTGACAACACCACAGATTTTTGTGCAGTATGTGGGCCAGTGTGCGTTTGTCATCACCCGCAGTCGTTGTACTTCATTACATCCCTTCAGTGTTCATATATCTGCTGTTCCTTTGCAACTCTTCAACCAAATTCAGATCCAACTTCTCCTGAACTGCTTTTGAAAAATTCCAAGATGGCTCAAACCCCTGTTTCATGGTATAACACCTCTCAAAAATAGTCAATGAAGGTAACTTATGAAGCCACAGTTTGTGGTGTTGTATTACGCTGAAATCGTAATTCAGATGCCACGATACATGTGTTGCTGTCAACAGAATATAAATAAACAGAATTTAAATTGGATTAGGATCATGTAGGTCTAATCTGAGCAATTTGGTCAGCAACTGCCTCAAGGTAAGTGACACAAAGATAACATTCATTTAGAAAACGACCTCAGGCCTCCACGTTTTCTGCCAAACACAAATATGTTACATGGGTCTACATGGATCTATATACTTTTGACAAAAAAACTTAATATAACTATTATCACGTTATTTTGACAGGACTGATTCTCTTTGTATAGTATAGTATAGTATATAGTATATGTTTCCTAGAAAAGGAAAAAGGAGTGTCTCATTACCCTCGAGCTCATTTTTCACTGCATCTCGGGAATTATGCAGCAATGTTTGTATTATTACAACTTCTGATCATCGTCTCTAAATATATCAACCTTCTGCCTGAAGGAGCATGAGTGATATGAAGACAACAGGTAAGCAATATGCCGCCTTGCTTATGGTTTTATTAAGCAATCTCTTTCCTCTTAACATCTTCGGAGGATTAACCATAGATTGCATATGAAATCTATGGGATTATCCGTGTATTGATGGGGATCATCCAATAGATGACCCCCCCCCCCCACCCTCCACGTCTCTCCCTCTCCCCTGGGAGAAATATTTGACGTGGCAAGAGGTCCGGACGTGACATAGCTGCGTATCATCATCATCATCTCCTCCTCCTCCTCCTCCTCTTCCTCCTCCTCCTCCTCTCCTCCTCAGCTCGGTTACCTACAAGCAATTGCAGGTACTGGTCCTGGAGCAGAGCGAGTCTCGGTCTGCGATCCGCACCAGCAGGAATAATGTGGCTGATTTTGTTGGCCAGTTTACTTCAGTGCGCCTCGGCCTACGACGTGGACCCGAAGAAACTGGACGGGCTGGCGAAAGCGAGGGTGGAGGTGCGTTGAGGCTTCTTTATACCGCGGCTCATACACGAAAGTAGAATTATATTCCCGGCGACGCTCGGCCGAGGGGTCACGATCCCGGTTTCCGATTCCAGTTTGTTCACACTGGTGAATGAATGCGCCAGATGTCTCAAACTCCCGTGTTTGGCGCATGCGTGAATGATTCTCCAAGGGGAGTGGATCGAGCTGGAGCGGGGCGAGTCGCTCACGTCCGCCCGTGGTACTTTACGGGAGACATTGGTTGTGCAGGCTGTATGTGGCACTTCATCACTGTGATAACCGTGAAGAAACCCGTCAAAGCGGCTCGGCGGTTGCTGTAGGACGGCAAAGAGGCGCAGGGTGCGTAACAGGAGGTCGGAGTCCCGCACAAAAGTTTCTAAAACTCGACCCCACTTTTGAGAAACTATGCAATTCCCCCCCCCCCCAAGGGTGTCACCCAATCACCAACTATAGCACAATGAAAAAAAAAGTCCCCTGTCTGTTGCTATTGTTGGATTAGACTGAACTCCCTTCTTCCTACCTTAGGCTCAAATTTCTGCAAAAAAAGGGGTTTAGCCATCCTTCCTCGAATCCTGCTTAATTCTGTGCAGTGATACGAGAACAATAGAGGGAACCTAACGTCAAACTGCAGCAAAGGAGCTGCTTTGAAGGAAAATGCGCCACATGCCAACCAAATAATCTTTTTCCTTATCATGATGATGTCTCATTTCCTTAGTATGGGAGCTGCCTGTAACAATAAACCGAATCTTATGTTCTGTCTCTCTACAGACATGTGGTGGATGACAGCTGAACAGGCTCAGAGAGGTAAGTTACCCTCCCGTTATGTTTTCAACTGGAACAAAAGGGACAATACACAGAGACTATGGTGACCTCGTTTTACATAAATGGCCTCATTTTATCTGCCATTCTCTCTCATCTTCTTTATCTGCCCTATATTATATCTTTTCCCTTCTTTTAGATATCCAGTGTCTCGTTCTTCTTCCTGAATACTGTTTGTTGTACTTGTTGTGTTGTGCCGCCCTGACTGGCTCTGCTCTGTATAATGACAGTAAACTGAACTGAATTGAAATGAACTGAGAACCAGTGAAAGAGGCAGACTGAAACCTAATCCCTGCCTAAAAAGTGTTTGGCGTCTGAGAAACAT
This sequence comes from Istiophorus platypterus, assembly GCA_016859345.1. Lineage (NCBI taxonomy): Eukaryota > Metazoa > Chordata > Actinopteri > Istiophoriformes > Istiophoridae > Istiophorus > Istiophorus platypterus. The sequence goes on from CM029115.1 coordinate 14,620,474, forward strand.
TTTACGTTTGACATCTAGTGCAGGGTTTCATATGATCCCTGACATCATCTGTCACTGAAACCAGCCCTGCGTTAAAAACATGAATCTCCATCTCTATCTGCAGGTCAAAGCCTTTGTGGTCCAGGATATTCCTCTTTAGTATCCTTTCATTCAAGTACATCAACCTTTACTTGTTCTTAAATCTGTATTTTTATGAGTTGCCTTAAAAAAAACGAGCATTTCCCCCTCTGATCCAATCCTTGACTATCACTCCCTCAGCCATAACCTGGTAATGAAGCATATTCCTGGGGCTGACCCTGAGCTTGTCCTCCTGAACCACTATTTTGAAGAGCTGGATGTAAGTCTTGTTGACCATGTATTTTTTTTTTGTTGTGCTTATTATTCGTTTGCAATATACAAAAGCCCCTAAATGTAGAATTGAATATGACTTTAGCATCTATAATGCTATAATGGTCTCGATGGCCTCGATGGCGAAGTTTTTTGACTGGTTTTCTAGAAAAACTTGACCGTGCAGATGAAAATCAGTGCAGGCTAAATGATAAGTGCCTCTGTGGCATTGTTGTTTCAGGACTGGGTTGTATCAAACCAGCTCATTTTCAAATACTGAACCTGGGGGCCTTTGAGTATCATTTTAAACCCTGCTTTTTGAAAAACTTTTGCGTTATCAAATTCCAAACAGGAAATAAAAGAATAATTTATAGCTGCATTAATCCCCCCCCCCCCCCAGAAAACTATCAAAGTTTGTGTGCTGCTTTAACTTTTCTTTAATTAAACAAATGCTTTAATTTTAAACCCATCAACCTTGATCTCAGTGTTTATGTATCATCTTGTATCATGTTGACTGTATGGTATATTACAGTTTTTCATGCAAATTCACTGTGGAATAATCTGTGTGCTTATAGCGGATTGCCCTGTCTGACATGACCCGCTCTGAGATCAATGAGCTGCTGGGGAAACTGGGTTTCTACAAGAAGGCTCAACCTGAGGACGAGGTGCCCGAAGAATTTCGCTTCTCTCCTGCCAAAGACAGCCCGTTTAAAGACGAGCCGGCTTACAAACCCTCCACTGCTTCTCCTGCCACAGAGAACGCCTCCTCAGAGCCCAACGCAAAAGTCAAGCACACCGACCTATAACCTGTCAGAATAGAGAAAAGTAGGAACATAGCAACCCCACTCTTCCCCATAGCTGCTCCTTGACCAGCTGGTTATTGCAAGTGATGACGGTAATGATTGTCATTTCAGAATAAGGCCGGCAGATTATGGATCAGCCCTTGGGAAAGGACACAGTCTTAGCATCAGGAATAGGCCCTTTAACGGCCCAGACTGAATTTGCACATATTGTTCTCACTGTCTGTTCTTTTTTTTCTTTAGTAGCAATAATATCCCAACAGGATAGTGAGTGCTTTTGCTCTCCACACAAAAACTCAAGTGTGTATTTTATATTTTGTTTTTTGGTCCATTACGCGTCAGCTATCTTCAGGATCTTCCCCTCTCTTGAGTTCTCATGTGTCTGGCTGCTTCCTACCTACTGTGAGACTGAATGAAGCCCCAGGCTGAAAATCGTCTGACTGGCCCGAGGTTGATACTACATGCTCTGGTGGGTTGGACTGACATACATGTGAGGAATCAAGTGGAAGGGTGGTAAAAGAATAAAATATATGTATTAAAAAAAAAAAAAAAAAAGAGTCCCATCGCAGTTTCTTGCTGTTTTCAACGTTTATGTTCAAAATTCTATTTCCTATTACTCCCCAAAGTGTAAATTTGGCAGATCACAGACTAAATTGCCCATAAGGTAAAGTATGAACGTACACTTTTGACACTTGATAGGAATAAATGGGTGTGGGAAAGGAAAATGTCAACTGTTTTGAGACAATTCAGACCAGTAATACCGAACAAATAATTCCTTTTCTCAAACTGGTTTAATTGTTAATTCATATTTAACTGTAGTGCACAGAAACATGAAATTACAATGTGTTTAAGCTCTTATTTACAGCAATCACTGCGTGCTGGAAGGTATTTGTCTTTCAGTTGGCAGCAGTGGAATAATTCTCAAATAATTTTTCTAAATCTACTAAAACAGAGCTTTCAGAAACAAGTTTCACCAAAATCAGGAACCAAATTTTAGACATCTTTTAAAGGAACCTTAATTTTATAAGCAGATTAAAAATCTTCATTCAAAAATTTTCCTTAGCTTCATGTTGTAAAATATACAATTGTCAGTTATATTACATGATTACTCATGTTTAAACTGAAAGCCAGCTTTCATCTGGCCCATAAAGTTGTCCAAAAAGTGACACCAATTTATTTTCACAAAACATTGTTGTAGCTTGAGCCTACTGACATATTTTAAAAGTATAATGTACACACTAACAAAAGAAAAAAATCATATATAATCCAAAAAAAAAATCTATCCAAGCATAAATAAGAACCCCCCCCCCTAAATGAGCTTTGTGTGAGTGTGTATGCCAGGGTGTGGCAGTGATTCTGGGGGACAATAGCAGCGGTGCTAAGGTTTTTTTTTGTGCATATGCTTTCAGTCAAGCTATATGAAACAAAAAGTAATGGTACAATTCAGCTGTATGATATCAGACTGCAATTCACTCCTCATGTGTTTGCTCTACCTGGATAAAACCAAACTAAACAAAACAAAAAAAACGAACTCCAAAAATATTTGCCTTCAGAATAATAGGGAAGATACAGTCATTGGGTGAAATGTTTAAAAAAAACTGGAGACATCTTCTCAGTAGCACTGTAGAATTCGGGAAGGTGAGATTACTCTGCGCTGGACTCTGACATAACAGTGCTGAATCTATTTGAGCAATGTGGAAAGAACCTCCCTGTGCTCACACCATAAATAGTAATATGCTAACTGATAAACATCAGAATAATAACTTAATTGAAAATACCGTAAGCAAGCAGAGTTTCGTAAAAATGAAAAAGTACCAAAATGAGACTCAAATAATGCATCATATATTGGGCTGTTTACATTTTTCTTCTGTACTGGAATTATCAACAGCATTGCTAACAAATTACAGTAATTACAACAGTGTAGCAGAGAAAAATGTGGGTGTGAATAATTTAAAAGGGGAAATACTATAAAAATATTTCTCTTTTCTCTTGAAGTCTTTTTTACTACTACCACCGTATGTTACATATTACCCCATAAAAAGCTGAGTTTGAGTATGAAAAGTATGTAAAGTTTTAAAGCTTAAAAGGTAGTCTTATAATAAAAAAAACCTTTGAGTTCTCTTGCTAGAGAGACTTGGACTTTGTGTTAACAATGTGTGTCCAGAAGATAGCTGAAATAATTAACACACATCACCACTACCAACATAGATAAATTGACACACGAACACACAGACACACAGATAAACATATTATCCCCACTTTGTCCACCGGAGATGTGCAACTCTGTGACGCCGCCTGTCAGAGTGGAGGCAGTCATCAGCTGACGATGGAGCTAGGGAGGGGTCAGGGCGGTTGAAGGTAAAGGGGAGAGGTGGTGGTGGTGGGGGGTGTCACTTTTTTAGCGCTCACTGAGCACAGGTCAGAGGTCACAGGGCCGACCCATGGACATTTCGTATCTGCGCAGGTGGTTGACCAAAGACTGTACGTAGGTGAAGACGCATTTGGAGTCGGGTTTGTTACCCATGATCATCATGTCCTCCACCTCCAGCAAAGGCATGCAGTTGGCGTGGGCCCTGAGGAACAGGCATATACAGATACTGTGTGTGAGAGAGAGGATGATAAAGAGACAGTGTGGGAGAAGAGCATAGGTGGAGTAGGGAGGAAGATAATTCTCTTCAGGTTTCCAAACCATCATGTTCAGTCATGACTATTCATAATAAATCATCCATAAGGTGCTTTCTCATGATCATTAACAAAAGAAAAAAAGCTAGTGTTACTCAAACAAACCTCTGCACCGAAAAGCTCTGGCCCTTTCCTGTTGTGTTATGCTCTACTTTGACTTTTCTATCCTTTTTGGTTTCTTTAATGCCTGTGTAGAAAGCCCTTTAAAAGGTCTCTTGGAATAAATGTCACTGATGCTTTTTTTTTTCCTTCCCCCCCAGTAAACCGCTTAAGGAACAAAGACCTCACACGAGTGTTGCATAGAGCGACCACAGGGTGGCATTATCTTCACACACTGTAAACCCTCTGAGACATCCACTGCAAACACAGAGTAGGGTAACGGGAGCCAAACAAGTGTAAATCGCTTGCACGAGAGGATAAATGTCAACACCATAAAGTCGGTTTTGTTATTAAGGAAATGTAGACAGAGGTCATTCTGCACTCTATTATTACAATATATTAAAAGGCTTTACAAGCCAAGTGCATAAACACCTGTTAGCTCACATTTGATCAAAGGAAAACACAGCCGTTTTGTTCACTTCTTTGTTTCTTAACTCCTCTGTTTGAAACACTGTGATACAGCAGTGCCTTTTAAAGTGCTCAGCTGTAGATGGTCCTGGCTCTCTGCCTGGGCCATAGTCTGGCCATGCAGAAACGCATACATGGACATACGCACGCGCTCACCATGTTTGGTACGTTGGATTTCAGAGGTTTTAAATGAACATGAAGGATCAAATATCAAAAACCAGCCAATAAAGGAGGTTTTCTGAACCAACACCAATAAATCCTACAAGCTGGTAAAAACTTGCAGTCAGACACAGACACACACACACACACACAGACACAGAAACAGACACACACAGACACACACACAGACACACACACACACACACACACCCACCCCATCTCCACCCCTTTATGTCTGTCAAAACCAAAGTGACGTTTCCTTCCTAGGTTTGGTTTGTCCCCTCTCTCACCATGGATTCAGTTTTAGGTGGCGTGCAACTCTAGGAGGAGTTTTTGGTTTTAACCAGGCCCTTCGTCACCAGACCCCTGTAGAACTCCTGCAGGTACGTGTACACACACTTCCAATCTGGCTCGCGCATCTTCACCATGTCGTCCACATCCAACAGCTGGGGACAGTCCACTAGCTTCCTGCGGCCACGCCCCCACGGAAAGGGGGGGGGCAAAGGGGGTGGGGGACAGAAACAGGGAGGAAAGGAAGACCCAAACAGAGAGACACAAAATAGAGGACAAGAGGGACCGAGAGTGAAGTACAGATAAAATGGAAGGAAGAGAACAGAGATAGTGGACAAAGTGTGGGAAAGAAAGAAAAAGAGAGAAGGAGGGAAAAAAACAGATAAAGCAGTGAGCAGCCAAATGTAAAAAGGTCAGGGTGAAAAGACAGAGGGAGAGAGAAAGGACACAAAAAGAAACAATAACATTACATTCTCTGTGTTCACAAATATATCCATGAGTTGACATGCTTCATGAACATCATGATACGTACAGTATGTGGCAGGCACACTTATACATACATGAGTCAAAAACAAAATGTCAAATGAGCATCATGTTACGCTCATTTAGCCGTTTTGTTTGTTGTTGTTTTTTTCTGTGTGCTAAGACAAAAGACTTTTTACCATTTCAGGAAAACTATGATCTGTCAGACACAAAAGACACAATGAAAAAAACAACAAGGATTCTGCAAAAAACAACCATATGGTGACTCTAAAAAACACACTGGTGCACAGGATGAAGTGTGTGTGAATGTGTGTTTTGGGATTCCAGATAACAGCAAACTGTTGGGAGGGTCGGGAGTGCCCGGGGAAGTGAGTGATAGTGCAATACAAGGTGGAAAGATCGAGGCTGTGGTCAGGTGAATATAAACCACTACTATAAACATCAGCATGGACATTATCCTACTGAGAGCATGTGAACACACACACACACAGGTGGATTGGGAGGGGGGCATCACAAGTGAGAATGCTGTGATGCAAGATTGATGAGAAAGAGAAAAGAGAAGGAGAGAAAAGAGCTTAGGAATAAAAAAGAGGGATAAAATATTGAAGGTGCAGCCGAGAGCTTGTCCGTTTTTTTTAACCTGTTGGTTGTTTGGGGAGGTTTTGCTCATGGGTCTCTGGTTTAGAGCAGATGTAGGGTGTCACAGCAGTTACTCATAGTAGAGGACAGATGGAGAGTGGAGGTTTAAGGGTGGAGTTACTAGAGTAGTAATGGGGCTCACTCAGCCTTGAAGGGGACGATACACCTGGGAGAGACAGGGAAAGTTAACACTCGGACATCAGTCGAGGAGCTTCCATGTGTTCCGGGTCCGTCTCTGTACTTCAGGATCAAGTAGATGTTGGTAAAGAGCAACACTGAACAAAAGCTATGAGTGAATTTTACAGACTGATGAGAAAAGGATGGGAAAATCTGTACGGGTCAAAAGGAAGGAAAATGTGTTGTTCGGGCTGGGAGCAGTCCATAAATACTGACTTGAATTATTTGATTTTCATTGTGTATTCACTCCATGACAACCTTGGATGGAAGATAACGTCTATATCTTTAAGCCACGGAGGAGAGCTAAGCCTGCAGTAGCTTCTTCCACTGGTTTCTCCGCATATTCCTCACATTTTCGCTGCCTATCTTAACTAAAATGAAGGGTCACCGCAATTGACGTGGTTTCTTCTAGGGTCAGTTGAAGCTCTAACTTGCAGTCTGAACTCAACGACACCCAAACTGATGTGATTTGTGCAAGTTAATAGGGCAAACACGTCTGTTGCATGTACTCACTCTGCACTGCTGAAAGCCACCTCAAAGTTTTGCCTGCGGTTGCTGGGGCTCAGGGAGTCGTAGTCGAAGGCTTCAGGGAAGAAATGGTGCACCAGGGCACAAAAAGCCATGCCATCGCTCCAGCTGGATGAAAAATTCTGAATATCCACATTCTGAGGGAGAGACAAATGGAGTAGATATTGGGGGATGTATACGTGACAGAAACATTTCCAAAGTTGGAAAGTATTATCTCAGCCTATCTGGTTTTAATCATCAGGTTCCGCTCGAGTTTTATTGGCTGACATTAAAGAAGAGCACTCAACACACTGAGCCGCTGTGGTCGGTCGGCTAACCTCATATGAGCGGGTCTTTGCACGGCACCAGTCGAGCAGCATTTGCTTGATGGAGTTTGCGTTGGGCACACCAAAGCTGGTGGAACGCTGAACCTTGTTTACCCTGGAGACCGCCTGATTTCCAGGGCTAAAAGAAAAGTAAGGTTTGTGTTAATATTTACATGCTTTCACCTGCTCTTTTTCTTTCTTTGGTAGCATCTATCTCTCTGTTTACACTTACCCGCCCCCCTCCTTCTCCAATTTCTCTATCATTGCTTTGCGTGCCTGCATGGCAGAGGTCTTTGGCAAAGTCTGAGCCCTCATCAGCTCCCTGCGTCTCTCTGCCTGCCTTCGCTCCACAGCAGCCAACCCGTCCCTGCTGCTGCGAGTCGATGTGTCGTCCTCGCGATCAAAGACACTGAGGCAGTGACATTAACAGAAAGTTCATTTTTGAACGTGTGGGGCTTTTACATTTAGTCTAGTTATTTCGCTGACGTTTCATCACCCACCTGCCCACTTTTGTGGTTGTATTAGAGGAGGAGGAAGTGGAAGAGCTGTAGCTGTATGATTTTGACTGGATTGTCCCTCCTGAAGTGTAAACATGTGTCATGATAAACCAATGTACTTATAAATGACATTGATGATAAGATTTTAATGATTATATAATAATAGTGACATAAGAAAGCAAAAAAAATAAAAATAAGTAATGACTTACTGTCTGTTTTCTGCACATAGCTGGCCTCGACAACAGTGCTACGTTTTGATCTGCTCCCATCATCTGAGCACACACACACACAATGTTGTTGTCCTTATAATATAGTCGTTATTTCTTTTTTTACATCCTTTTCTCTGCTCCCATGATGGTTTTTTGTGACTTGTGAGGATGTAACTATAAATAAGAATCTTTTTTGCTGTTGACTTCAGTGGTCAAACGCAAGTTCAAGTAAAGGTCAAAGAAGATTATAGAGAAAGATGAAACAAAGTACCAGACTGGGCGAAGCGGTTTGTCTTTGTGACTTGACTGAGGGTAGAGCCATCTGCCGACTTCTCCACCTTCCTCATCACCACCTCTCCAGCTCCGACCCCAGCACGACCTTTCTGTGAACGCTCTTCTCTCTGTTGTCGCAGCTCCTGCAGACGGGTCTCACGCTCCTTTTCTCTCTGGTCTAGGTTGGAGGAGAAGAGGGATGGAGATGTGGAGGGGAAGGTTCGAGAGATGATGTCAGTGGAAAAAGAGGAGGAGGAGGAGGAGGACAAGAGGTCCTAAACAAACTGACAGCACTTCATCTGACTGCCACAAAGATGGATTAAAACAGGGCTTCCAAATTTGAGGTGATGCATTTCAGGATTCTTTCCACAGTACTGTAAAATTCCTCTGAACATACAAAACACCCACAGGTGGGAGGCTCACAGCTGAGCCAAAGCTGTCAAGTAATATGTACTGCACAAACATCACAGATAAAAGAGAGCAAACACACTTAAATCATCCCCTGACGAAGGCTGCGCCAAGTTCAGCAATGTCCAGAATACCGTAACGCCTGCACTGTTACCTCCAGCTTTTACACAGAGAGAATATGTATTTAAACATACCATGCAGTGTTAATGTTAAACATTCTTAAACGCTCTGTTTATTTCTGTCTGACATTTTTTTTTCTCTTCCTAAAGTGGTTAGGGCACTAAGGGCATTCCTGGACCCTTTGTATGCCTATGAGTGCACCAAACTTTTACAGATTTTTTGAGAGTAGACTCAGATCTTGGAATCCAATTAGGAGGTTCAACTGTCAGCTAAATGCAACCAGACGCGTAGTGAAACCACATGGTGAGTGCTCACTGCAAAACGAGAATATGCTCAATGTGGTAAATGTTTCAGTAATGATGTTGCAGCACACTGAGATGAGTGTGAAACACTCCACAAAAAAAACATGCACATTAACACAACTTTCATCATATCCTTCATCATCCACCAGATCTGAGAGGTAAACTGCAGAAAAAACAAAAAAACTGTAGTGGTCTGACTTGGATAGGACAGTGCAGGCAAAAAGACGAGCAGGCAATTATCACTTTTTAATGCACACTGCACACGAACCTGCCCTACCTATTTCCTCTTGAGTACATCCCAGCATGACCTCTGAAGGCAAAATGGATAGAAATAACGTAGAAATGGCAAGTTTGTTTCAAATTTGTAAATGACAGTCAGAAAAAATATTGACAATAATGAGAAACAAAATGTAGATTAAAACTCATCATGAGGCAGTGTTTCTACCTCTCATGATTTCAAAGAAAGCAAAAAATCATGAAAACTTGAGTGGAGCAAAAACTTTTGTCTGGTTGGAGTAAAACATAGATTGTTTTTCTTTATGCTGGTACCTCTCTTTCTCTTGCGAAGGTCTCTCATGGCTGCACGGATCATTTTCCTCTCCTCGAAGTCTTTTGACTCATCAAGCTGTGGTAGGAAAAGAAACAAAAAACAAAACAAACACACACACACACACACACACACACACACACACACACACACGGAAGCAATAAGAGGTCATTCCAAAAAAAAAGAAAGAAAAAAGCCCAAGTTGCATGGCTCTATTTATGTATTCAGTTCCAACAATTTGCATACACACACTTTGGGTTGAATTTGGTATGGGCAGCCGGTTCACAGTTACTGTCAATACTGGAACACTGAGCTGTGACTTGTGAAAATTTACCCTCTCATTTGTTACAAAGAACTGCTTTTAAATCTAAATTATCCAGAATTATAACTTGGAGGTGAAGTACCATTTTGTCAAGGAGCTCTTCATCCTCGATAGCAGCCAGCTGTTCAGCAGTCAGTTTTCCGGAGGGCTCGTCGGATTTGGCCTGAGTGCTGGAGCCGTTGGGGACCGCTGGGACTTGACAAGCAACCTGGACAGACGGCCCAGCTGAAAAGACCGGCTCAGAGGCTAGAACAGGCTCCGTCTCCATCTGCACATAACAAAAACGCACACAATAACACACCATGAGCAAGAGCATACATACGCACCCATGCACAAAGTAACTGTTTCATTTATTAAGCCCAGACTGCACAGACTTCGGAGGTGATGCCTATATTCATTTTAAAAAGAATCTGAGAGCTCCTGCAAGCAGAATGTCCTAACCTGGAGCTCAGGTTTTAAGTTCTCTATTCATGAAACTAGGGGGAGGGTTTAAAAACCCATAACCGAAGCTTACTGTCATTTAGGACGTAACAGGCACAAGAGGATTTTAGGTTACACATACTGCAGCCATAATAGGCCTGAATGTGTGCAGTAGATTGCAGAGTTCACATCTTTCCCTCGCTCTAATAATCTCTTTTTGTACCACTACTGCCCACTCACCTTATCTCATCACTTCTTCCATTCCTGCCTACCAGCAGTGCCAGTGAGAGAGTGACAGTAAACAATGAGAGCAAAAGGAACCCTGCCAAGTCGCTGTTCACTTAGTTCATGGAGTGTGCCTGACACACGGCCTGTCCAAGTGATACTGAGTTGCCGCGAACCACAAGCTTATGTGATAGGCATGGTCCACCAGGTATGGCTGTAAGATAGGAACAGTGCATTGAAAATATAAACTCAGGAATAACCTCTAAAGCCATGCCTTCTGCTATGTACACCACGAGACTGGTGAGCATAGGAGCAGAAGTAAAGAGGAAACCACGCACCATGAGAACATTACAGGTTGTGTCGATTAAACTGGCTATCAAGCAGCATATGTCGAGTGACCATAAATCTTACAGAAACACCTCTTAAAATTTTCATATGGTGCCGCATGCCTGTGACAGACTAAAGGCTGTGGCTCATACTTCAGTGCTTTTGTTTGTAACTGAGTCTAGGCACAGTTATAGCTCAGACAGCTGACCCTGTCCCTATCCACACTATCTGCCCAATCGGCCCTCCTCTCTTCGGACCCGAGCCAGGCCAGGTCTCACCAGGGAGGGACACTGTCCAGCACAACCACAGAGCCGTGTGATCACGGGTGGCCCCCTGGTTTTAAGATTTTTCCGGACACAGAGTTCTGACCCACGGGACAGGCTGGACTGAGAGGCACTTGACCGACCAGGAATGTTTTGGGAAACAACACAGCCAAACAAGGGCTCTGATTCAGGCAATGAGGGAATTGTGTAGGGAGAGAAAATCCCATATAACCTTTGTTCTCCAGTCTTGTTTAATTTAGTTTCAGTATATTCTTCAGCATCTGAGCCTCTGTGATATAAAAATGCTCTTTTTGTTTTTTTTTCTTCTCTCTAATGGGAGAAGGATGACAACCCTCCTGAAAACTATTTGATTCGCTCCTTAGACCTACAATACAGTCTTATGCAGCAGAATTATGAATCGCTGACAGGGGAGAAATAGCTGATACTGCAGAAAGACGTACGGAAAAAAATGATCAGATAAGGTCACCCCGCATTATCAAAGTTACTTAAGAGAAGACCATCACCTTTATTGGAGCAGCTGACTGGCAGACCCAGCTGTCTCTGCAGGATTAGAGAGGAATATGAACCCTGGCTAGTTGACTAACTGAAGATAATGCTGCAAATACCCAATATCCCTTGAAATGTCACCAGTGCACACACAAACACAATGCACATGGTGTTATGAGATTCTAAGACTGTACAAAGCAAACAAGCCTAGAGATGTCAGCATGTGTATTTATCTCTAGAACTGGAATATCGGACCTTAAATACCTTTCTTTTTCTGAAGCCAGACAAGTTAAACCTATTCATTTATGGCTCCTTTTTGAAAAACCTCCAATGCTAAGTCCATTTTCTTGCCCAAGTTAATGTTATGGATGACAAACAATAGGCAGGGGCCACCACTACTGTTAAAATGTGTTTTTTTCCCCTCCACCAAGGTCCTCAACCAGAACACTTGCTCGCAGACACGCGCGCACGCACACATACACACAAACACACAAACACACAAACACACACACACACACACACACACACACACACACACACACACACAGGAATGCTAGCCAATCCAAAACACATGATGTTACAGGACTGGAATACCTTCGTGACAGACTGCACTGAAGTCCTTCACATAAACATAATCTGTCAAAACTAGGCTGAGATGGTCAAGCTTTTTATAAAAAAATAGTGAGAATATAATGTGTGAATAAAACCAATGGACAACTATGGCAGATGGAAGTATGTGGCTAAAACACTGGCACGGCTGGTTAAACTTATAGCCAGCCGGTTCACAGTTACTGTCAATACTGGAACAAAAGACACTCCTGTTTTTTAAGCAGCTTAACAGAGAAGGTCATGATCAGAACCTTTAACAGAGGCCAGTACCTCACTGTTGTTACAGGAAATGTTTGCCATCAGAGAGGGAGCTGAGAGGGAGCGGCGTGTTGCAAAGGTCGGTGGGTGAGGGATGGGTGAAGGTTCTGAAGTCTGAGGTGTGCTTGTCCCTTTAGATTCTGTGTCCTGGGGGCATGATATGGTTTCCTGGTGTACACTTGAAGGAGTCTCCAGAAGATTGCTTGCTGGAGTGTCCTGGGGGACACTAGAAGGAGACTCTTGGGGAGTGCAGGATGAAGTATCATGTAGTGCTTCAAGTGCAGTGTCCTGGGGAGTGCAACCTGGAGGATCGCTGGATGAAGTTGGAGAATCATTGGATGGAGTTTTGGTTTCACAAGGAATTAGAGCTTTGCTTTCCTTGCTCGGCAGTACATGCAGTAAGGGATTGGGTAGCCCCATTGCCTTGCACAGGGCCTCCACTTGCCTCACCAGCCTTTCTTGCTGAACCCTCAGCCTCAAGTTCTCCTCCTGCAACCCAACAATGGCCTTGGCCAGAGGAGCCACCTGAGCTGCTGCCTCCTCCAGACGGGCATCCACTCGCTTCCCAAAGGCCTGCAGGTCAGTATGGATCTCCCCAACTGCACACTGTAGTGTTAATTCAAATTTCCTCTCACCAAACCGCTCCTCTTCATTTTCAGCTTCCTCCTGAGCGAGCAGATCACCGATAACCTCCTCCAGGCCAGACTCGGCACAAGCGCTATCTGGGCTGCCCAAAGCCTCTGGAGCCTGTGAGGCTGGGAGGAAGTCCAGGTTCACGCCAGGCATGGCCAGACCAGTTGCACTTCGTTGTACTGGTCAAAGTCCTATCAGTTTAAACCCACTTAAGTATCCCAAAAACTTGAGTTGGGTCGTAAAATCAGAGAAGGGTGTGGCCTTAGTCTCAGAGGTGAGGGTAGTAGGTGTCTCCCTGTCCGTCTGTAAACCTTTCAAAGCCATGCATGGTCTTTATACCCCCAACAAATCCCCCCCTCTTCACCAGCCAACACCCTGACAGCCAATGAGCATGTAAGAAATCCTGTTTCCCTGGCAGCAGTAGCTCCACCCCCTTATTTCCAGGTGCCGTGGACATGTCTATTTATCTCCTGCCCCGCCATCATTCCACTGAGACAGTCAGTCCTGGGGCTCAGATGGAGGCCAGAGGGGGGAATGGTAGTGGCAACAATTTAGAAAACTCACCCCTCCCTCTTTCAACTTTCCCTTTATTTAAAGCCCTTGTCCTTCACACCTCGACTGGCAGGCAACGAGGGGTTTAGATGTGGCTCTAGACCTGGGCTGAGTTGAAACGGTTACACGTTATTGTTTCATTCCTCTTAAAATTGCTTTCCGACCAAATCATACTGAGTCCTGACTAATCAGGTCAGTTGTGTTGCGTGACTGCGCGTCAAGGCAGACCTCCCGAGGGAAGATCAGTCCACGAAGGGCAAAGTGTTTAGGGCCATGAAAGAGCAGGCTGAGTGACCAGCGAGGACAAGCTGGGGCCCAGTTCTCCTGAGCAGTGGGCAAGGATGTTAGAAAGGACACTGTAGTCCAGCCAAGATTTTGTTTAAGGCTTACTGTCAAAGCAACAGGGGCCTAGCTGCTGCTCATTTGGATGCTCAAGTGCTTTTGTGTTAAATGAAGAGCTCTCCAAGACTGTTGACAAAAGTCTGTGTGTACGTGGTTCATATAATAAGATACTCATGTACATCTTTTAAATGATATACATCATTTAAAGATGACGTATTGTCATCTTTAAACACATATTGCAGTCCACACTGAAATATCCAATAGTACTATGCATACTGTTTTTCTGAATGCCAGATGAGTAGAAGCATGAGGTTACACTTGACAAAATGTGAAAAACCTGTAATTGTTGGTGATATGCCAATGCATTGCAAACAACTGTTTTCTTTTTTTAAAATTAAGCAATAGCGAAGGCTTTATTATACATTTCTGCACCTTAAAAATAGAATTCTGTGACTGTATAACCATTTTTCTGTTAATCTAAGCACATAACCACAGTGCATGAATCATTTATGAAATAATCAGGACTGGCAGTCAGTTGAGAACAATGTGACAAATGGCAACAGTGGTATGTCCTGTGATTTACAGGTGAGCAAAACAGTTCCCAGGAAGAATCTGGCCTCAAGAGAGAGTGAAGAGTAACATGACTGACAGCAGGGAAAGTGGGTCAAAGCCCAAGATGGACATGGCTCAAGTCTTACCATGCATCAAAGCACTAAAGCACTTCACACACAGTAAAGCAAAGTGATGCAGAAAGAAGTATGACAAATAAAGACTACAAAGTTCATACACACTATTTTCTACTTGCACGTAGGTCTGTACTACTGATTATAATGGCAGAATCTGATGTAAAAATGTGAAATGGAGGAAATCTTATCCCTTCACATTGTTAAATGTGATGATGTCTGTGGCTATTCTGACCCCTCTGCTGTTATTAATCAGAGCTACGGAAAAATAACATAGTGCCACTTCAAAAGAGCTCAAAAATGAAGCAATGGAGATATTTCAGTCTAAAGAAGAAACAATGACAGAAAAAACGTGTCTTTCGGAAATCTAAATTTAAACTGGCGATAACACATCAGGAATAAAACACAATTGTTTTGTAATCAGAGTAAGTTCATCCAGACACTAAGAAAATCTCAGAGCTTTTCTCCCGGTTTGCACTGTGGTCGGCAGACCAGGCTTAAATCTGCAACACATGTGAACTACTTGGGTAACCAGCATGTGTCATGGATCAACTGTATGTTAACAATGGGGTCTGTATTCCTCCGTGTGACAGTGAGACTGTCTGTCACTGACTATGGGCCTGTGTGTCCACATTCACACAACAGCACTTCTCCATGTGGAGGACTTGGCAGGAATCTCTGTGACTACAGGAATGAGACATCGTGCTGGTTATAAAGCTAAGACATAATTAGTATTTGTGTTCAAGGCCGAGCGCAGCAGTCTCAAGATGAACAGGAGCAGCTGTGATCAATCGGAGGAGGAGGCATCAGTAATCAGCTGCCAGTCACACCTGTCTGAAACTGTCATCACTGCACTAAAACTCTACAAGCATCTTGACCTCTCTATTAACTTCATCTTGGTCTTGCTTTTATACTAAATAAAAAGGAGCACCTATTTCTGTTACTCACATTTGCCCTTCGTGGTTTCAGAGTCTTTCCTTTGTTTGTTAATACTAAAATGTGTCTTTTTTTAAATCTCAGACTGTAATTTAACCGCCACTTAACGGCAAGAACTGATGCTATCAGCATCAACATGTTTTATTGGAATTTGAAAAAAAATAACAAAAAACATACGACTAAGGGGAGGTTGTGAATTCTGAAATGAGACCACCAAGGAGAAGCCCGGACCACCCAAACAGATCAGAGTCAAAGACCGGAACCACTGTGGTCAATAAACAGCCATCAACAACACTAAATAGGAAGAATTACAGTTACACCACACGTTGCACACTCTTCATGCTATAATGAACATATACACTAATACGCTTCCTCCTCTGAAATGAAATCTCCCCTCACACAACCTTGAACTCGGACTAAACCAGGGAAAATAAGAGAACAGTTGGTGTCAGGATCAGTTTGAAGGTAACCAAGCCCCCCCCGAAATGATGCTTACCTACTGTGCTGTTTTTTTTCCAATATCATTAACCGATTCACTCAGGCTCTGTCTTTGTATGATGGAACTTAGGTAAAGCCTGACAGAAGCAGGTGAAATATCAGCCTATCTGTAAAGAAAATTGCTTATTGTCATAGCATTGTTGTTTATCAGTGTCGGAGTCTAGCCGCACGATCTCAGTCACATCTGGGGCTTTAGTTTTTGCAGCCACTGTTAGGGCCTGTGGCTTAACCTTCATCTCCAGAAGTTAAGAATAACAACATAGTTAGCAGGATAGTAGCAATTTACAGTACAAGTAAAGATTGCTGAGGCACACGTGAAGCAGGCTCTAATCCATACTGAGCTTTTGGGTTGCTGATGTAAACATAGAGGTCATTTGGGGAAAACAAACCGTTTTAAGTGAAAAAAACCTAGTTTTGTGATGCAGACAATTCAAATGCATATATTTTTGTACCATAATATAAAATATACTGTTAGTAATATCATACAAACGCAAGCACTCACACAAAGACGTTACCTGCATGTCATTATGGTTATGCTGTAACAGCACTCAGCTCAGTCAAATACAGACCTCAACTCCTTCAGAACATTTGTCCCTTTCCTGCAAAATTTCCTGTAAGAAAGAGACTTCTGCAGATTTCAGACTGTACCTGGCCCCGTGTTTGTATGTCTCAACCAGGACCTAACTGATGGAGACAGTCTCATTCCAACAACTTAAATCCTCCCTGCAACCTCGTGGAGCCTCCTCCCAGCCCTAATTAACAAGCTCCCTGATCTCATAACCAGATTATGGCTGCACTCAACACAGGGGCAAGAATACACAGCCATTAAAGAGTAAACAAGACACTACTTCCCTCTCAATCCCCTACTTGGCATTTATGAAGATACTTCCTTTCATGGAGGAGTGAGTAGTTGAAGGAATGAAGCAAATGGGAGTTCTGCTTAACCCGCAGAGGTCGCGGGGGGGGGGGGGGGGTGATAGCACTTTTCACCATCAGTAAAAGACTCTCTGCACACTGATGGGCTGAAAGTGATTAGAGTTGCATCGTACCATTTACCCCCCCCCCTCAACAGCCACCCAAGAAAAGAAAGTGATGAAAAACTTGTGTCTAAATGTATTTTAATGCAGCTGGACAGTAATGGTGTGGATTAGGAGAGACAGGTGTGATTTAGGAAACATTTCCCTGATAAATCTCAGTGGGCACAGCCTGCTGAGACAAAACAAGGAATGCCCGGAGCACCTCCCTCCTTTTCCCTCGCTCCTTCACATACCCTACAAGGACCGATGTAACTGGCTACCCACTCTGTGTTTGATAAACACTGTTCTTCCCTCCTCTCTCTCCTTTTCTCACACTCGGTCTGCCTTTCATTGTCCTGACTCACTCACTTTTCGGGGCTCTATGGGTGATTGCTTTGACAGGGACACTGCAGAAACACCAGCACAATTCAACCGAATCAGTTATCAGAAATTAAGAACTTTCACCTTTAATTTGAAGTGATAGGAAACAGATTTTTTTTTTTAATTCTGTCAAGTTTCATTGAAGCCTCAATGTGATCGTTTCCCAATAAAATTTCCTAAGCCAGACTGTACCTTGATGGAGGATCCAGAGGAGAGGCTGGATGAGGAGATCTTGAATGGAGTTGCTCTTAGGCCGAGTGTCAACTCTGAAAGAGACACAGAAAACACAGAGATTTACCTGGATTTGAAACATAAAATTTTTCCTATGAGACTTTACAATCAGGTACATTTAATCCACAGCCATGAGATGAAGGAAAGATCAAACTCCAGAGGCCAAGAAAGGTTCTGGTGCACATGTGCATATGTACAGTTGAGATGTTTGCATGGCTTTGCCCTGTGTAGGGGATGGTCATTTGTCAGTTACATAAGCTGTCATAGTGTCATAAACAACATGGACTCATGTCTAAGAAGAGACCTCTTTGAAAATGTGCATGATGATACTTTAAACATAAACAGCTCTCTTAATTCACCTCAGCGAGCACACACATGCATTTCCTTGTGACGTGTTGCGTCCCCTCTCCACACACACACACACACACACACACACACACACACACACACATAAAAGCTGTATCATAAAAACGGGATTGATGCACACCAGCCCAGCGAAGTGTACATTTAAGAGTCTTGGCACATGCTTTTGAGAGGAATCGGAGATACGGATTTAGTCTGCTCTTAGTCAGTTGGGGACATGGAGGTTCCCAAAAAAGGAGCCCAACTGGGGGCCGAGGGGGTGGAGTGGTTGTAAGAGGTGAGGAGACTGAAATCACTCGAGTTTTAAATAAACTGTTTGGGTTCGAGGTCCCAGTTGCTGGGAAAACCTGAACTTAAGACGTCTTGTTTGGAGAGACAGTAACAGCACCCGTGGCAGCTTTGCTTCTGAAATGGACTGAGATTCATGCTGTTGATGTTCTTCTTTCATGCAATCAGTGAATCCCGGCTGGCACCGTTTGCACTAAGAGTATGTACTGCTCTGAGAATGTATATTACGAGAACGTTTTGTGTTTGGGTGACTGTCCCACTGCTCAACGTGCCTACTAAGATTTTGGAATATACAAACTCATACCATTTATGGATGCCCCATTCATCACTTGCTCTGGCTCTCCTACTAAACACTACATGTTTTTTGGGGTTTTTTTCCGTGCCACACAGATCCACTGAAAATAAGCTCAATAGAGATGTGGCTGTGAATAATTTTTCAAGCGATTCAGTTGAGTCTGCTGCACGTGGATATTTATATATCGTTATCATCAATTATACTCAATTCTTAGAGAACAGGGTCAATCGTCTCATCATTTTTTCCCATTAAATCATTTTCACAGGGTGCCCTGGTGGCCTTAGGGTTAAGGCGCTGATCATGAACAACATCGTCCTTGATTTGTGCACTACAAGAGTCCCTTTGTTGCTCTTCTCTCATTTCTTTGCTAATATTGGCTCATTACTATGGGTATAAAATGTCCAAAAATTAATAAAAAAAAAAAAAAAAGTTAATTTTCACCCCATGGTTTCATATTAACCAGAGGGTGTGTGCAAAGCCACTAGATGTACTACATATCATGGAATTTGGTTCAATTTGGTTTAAGATCTGTTATACTTTAAGTCATGGTTTCCTCACTTTTGGGTACTGGGTACAGGTACTACCACTGAACATTGTGTTCTAAAGTCTAAGCATGAAGCATCAGGCCAAGTGTTCTGCAAGGTACACACAGATGTGTTTTCCGGCATTCATGTTCACCTGTCAGGAAACACTTGCACCGAAGGTCTCCAGCTGCATTCAAATCACGGGTATCTCTCTGATTTAATAGTGTAACAGTGACTTTGGTGTCTTACAGGCAAACTGACCAGTGGAGTGAATAACAAAAGTCTTTGTCTTTATCTAATAGCATGCTCAAAGGAATAATGTAAGCTAGTGCTTACATAGTGTTCATTTAAAAATAGCAGCATGTATTACACAAAAACGTCTTTGTACGCTTATGCAATTGAATTGTACTGTTATACAGTAACAGTATTACTATTCAGCTTGTTCTGAGACAGTCAATTGTTTTTTTCCTTTGTCCTGAAGAAGTCTCGGCTGTTGACGACTGACCTCACAACCCTCCACACTGTACTAACATGCCCACTATATAACAAAAACCCTTCAGTACAATCATGCTGTTTTGCATTCAGGTCCCAACATCTATCCCCACTCATCTATGTGCTTTGCTCAGTCTCACAAAAACCCTTGTCATCATCCCACTTGGGACTGATTCATTGGTCCTGGTCACCTCCCACAGCATCTGGGATTCCATCATGATCTAAGGGTTGATATTAGCAAGGAAAATCATTTAGTGGCTAAATTAGCAACACAGTGGGCTGAAGATTTGCATACTGTGCCAGCTCCACAGAAAACTTAAAGGCTCAGTCTGATTCTGATGTAATTCAATTTTACCTTAAAAACCTAGTGCACTGAAAACTGAGATCGAACAGAAGAAATGGTGTTCAGTAGGGAGTCCAACTCAATGCAACCAAAAATGTTAAATTGGTTAATTGAGCACTGAGCAAGCTGCAATATAACCACTTTCTGTAGCTATGAGGTTGATGCTCCTACCTGCCCTCTGACCCAGAGCATTAGGGGTGATGCGTGGGGTCATGCTGGTGAAGGGGACGATGTTGGCCCTAGGGGTCGACGTAGAGGAGATGGTGCGCCCATCCTTGATCTCAATGGTGAGGAAAGTCTTCATGTCTGGGTCTGCCTCTCCCTGGGTGACCTGCTGTCCAGCTTCTCTCCCTGGGGTCCTGTCTTCCTTTGAGTTACTGTAGGCGTGCACATCTTTTTCAGCTGGATGCTTCGTCCCACCCATGGAGTTCATCGATTGGCCAGCTGAAGACAGAGGTTTGTTAGCCACACCTCTTTGCTGAGGTGTGGCCTGACTCTGAGATGCAGCAGAGGTCTGAGACGTGGACTCTGCAGATGTGTTGAAGGATGCTGCTGTGTGTGTAAACAGCTCAGTAGCTCTGGAGATATTTATCTGGCCAATGCTGCCAGAGGTTGTCCCATTCCTCAGTGGAGCTTTCTTCACAGTGGGGACATTTGGGCTCTGGCTGGGCTCTGTGAACTTGCGCATTCGATCACGTACAGAGTTGGTGCGGTTGAATTGTTCCAATATAGCAACTTTCTTCTCAGGTGCTGGAAGGCAAAATGCAGGAGAAGAGTTGAAATCACAGAAAAACACCCAGAAGAGCTCAGTACATCAGAGACACAGAGCCTCGATCCCCTCTACCATCTCCTTTTATCATCTCCTCCTCCTCCACCTACAAATCCCATTCTTTTCCTCCTTTCTCTAGGATTTGTTCCACCCCCTTTATTTTGCCTGACTAAACCTCCCTGTTTCACTGTATTTCAATTCCTATTTTTTGGACTTTTCAGGACAAGTTTCTTCCACTCATGGGTACTTTTCATTCTCTGACCCTTAATACCATTAGATACTATGTACAAAGCTCATGATTTGGCACAGACCCTCAAATGGAAAAAAGACTAGTGATTAGAGGAGAAGATATTCACTGAGGTCATCCTAACAAAGGGGAAAAAAAAGAGCTGCTGCTTGGGAAGAAAACCACAATTTATAGTACAGTGGAGAGCACGGTCTGGTAGAATGAAAGAAAATGGCATATATTCAGTATATTAAATTTTGCTAGTTCAATTCAATTCAGACTACTAAACAAAAAATTAACAATTTTAAATATTCAGCAAATCCTCATATCTGAGAAGCTAGAAATGATAAATGTTTGATAGTTCCTCAATAAATGCCTTAAAGATTAAGGAATCCAAAAAGATCAAAAATGATGTTGATTATATTAGTTCAGGACTAATAGAAATAGACTAGTTCCTTACCAGAATGCTTTACTTTGTCATGAGTAAGGGGTAGATCTCTGTTAACTGTAATCTAGAAAGGGGGGAAAAAAAGAAACATGACAGAACAATCAGTAGAGGAAGTACAGAAGATTAAGGGTTAACATGTACTGGGTGCCTGGACTGACAATCTTAGAGCTACTATACTGAGCAGCTCCAAGTTTAACAGGGCAGCAATGCATTAGATGCATTCATGAGGGGCAAGAGTCCGCATGGATGGCCATGGTGACAACTCTATAAGCGCACACACACACACACACGCACACACACGCACACACACGCACGCACACACACCGCCCCACATGCAGCATCAACTGGTGGTGTTTTCATTATGTAACATTTGTATATGGACTGAGGCAGTGGGCTTCTATTCTTTTTTTGGCAGCTGGGGCCATGATGGGCCCCAGAGTGTTTACATTACTCTCAGGAGACTGAGCATCAGCGTGCATTGCAGGGAACAATAAAAGAAGTCCGGGCCAGCCTTAGGTAAACACATTTAGAGGAGAAGACACAAAGGCGTCATGGTATCCTGAGCCCCTAAGATGGGAAATGTTGCTTGACAGTTAAAAGTCGGTTCAGAAACATCATCTGTCTGTTTGTGTGTTCTGTGGGATGAAGAGAGACAGAACTTCTGGCCCATAACAATGTCCATCCCTCTCTGGCAGCAGGTGGGGCTGACGAGCCCCTGAGGTGAAGCAGAGACACTCAGGTGCACAGTTTGTTTGTGTAGCCAAGTAACAAAAGTTAAACAGCTCCAAACAGGAGCACAAGATGGTGTGTTTAAGACATGGGTGTCATTGAAGAATGGAGTGATGGGCTTTCTTGTCGGGGATAATGTAATGGAAAGAAATAAAGGGAGAGCTTGGACTATTGCTGCACTGGACCGTGGCTATGTAGCTCAACACCCCACTCTAGTGGTGCAGTCCTGATAAATACAGTGTATCGTTGCTGCATTTCAACTAGCTCAAATTGTTCTGAGATACATATGGGTGACAAATTAAAAGAAAAGGCATCATGATGTGTTTTAGTAAGCTGCCACAACGGCTGCAATGCCCCTTAGTATAGATTTTACAAGTCTCTTTAACCCTGCAGGAGGGACAAAGGGATCCCTCCTGCCCTGTATGGAAGCTGCAATGGTTATGTCTCTCCACTCTTTTATTCAGGTTTTTTCCTTTAATTTGTCTGCATATTCCAGACTAACAGACAAAGGGCATTCATCCGTTACAAGGACTGTATACTCTACCTTTTGTTTCTGAAAGTCATTTTTTCCCTTGGTACTGCCACTGGGCAGGCCATTGTCAGGATCGCTCCGAGACAGAATGGCTCCATCGGGCTGCTCCTGGTCAACAATGGCATCCTGGTTGGACAGGGCCTTGAGGCTGGCTGGATCTTGGCTTTTGCTGTCGGTGTCTGAATCTGTGCTGTAAGTTGAACCATTTGTGGCTATCTCCAGCTCCTCCCCTGGACCCCTCTCCTCAGAGGACATACTCATGCTCTGTTCAGATGTACCAGAGTCAGTCCTTTTTCTTGACAAAAGACCAACACTGTCAGAAGCCCCAGAGCCCAAACGGGGTCTGACACCAGAGTCGGAGACATCTGAGCCCAATCTCTGTCTGACGTGGGACTGGGAGCTGACGCTTCGATCCGATGCCCCGGAGTCTAGCCTACCACGCTGGGAGGAACTCTGGCTCTTCTCCGATGCCCCGGAGTCTAGCCTACCACGCTGGGAGGAACTCTGGCTCTTCTCCGATGCCCCGGAGTCTAGCCTACCACGCTGGGAGGAACTCTGGCTCCTCTCTGAGGCTCCAGAGTCTAGCCTGGATCTGTAGGCTGAGCCCAGACTCTTATCTGAGACCACAGAATCCAGATTAGACCTAGAAAGCACCGAGGTCAGGCTGTGGTCTGAAGCCGAGGAGTCGGACCTTTGACGGTGAGACAGGACCAGGTCGGGCTCTGGGGTCACAGCCTCTCTCTGAGGCTGGATCAGCAGAGGCCCAGAGCCATCATCCTTCACCAGGTGATCGAGAACCAACACCATGCCTGAGCTGGAGCCTGCAACACAAAACACAAATGAAAGAGGAGCGATAAATGCCTTTCTATATCTTGTGGCTTTTCTGATTTCATAAAAAACGATTTTTTTGTTTATTCTTACTCTTACATCAGTAGCAAACTAAACTGAATCGGATGTATACCGTATCTGAGCAAAGAAAACAGGAGGTGATGAAGTTAGAGACTGAAATGATGGAAATGAAATACTTCCGCGGCATTCAGACCACCTTAGAGGCCCTGCAAGAAAATATCACTCAGGATCATGGAGGAGGCACGTGAACACATGAGGGGATGAAGGAATTTCCTCCAGACTGACCTCAGTTCCTGAGCAGAAAGTGTGTCAGTGGAAGTGCGTAAAGGAGATAGAAGGGTTACAAGTGGAGAATGGGAGCCTGTGGCACAACCATGAGTGGTGAGCAAGTACAAGGAGTCAAGAAGGAAGTGGGAATGAAATAGAGACTAGGACTAGTACATCCCCTCCCCTCTGTCTAAGCTCCTTCACTGCTCCTTCTCTCCTCAGGAAACTACACTCAAAACAACACAGTGTGGCCTCACATTCTCCCCCCGCGATAGTCTCTAACTTCAACACCCCACGGTGCCTGAAGTGAATGGAATATCTGAGGTTGTGTATAAACCACAGATAACAAAAACAGAGAAAAACCACAAGTGTATCTAACTCTCATGAACACATAGACACCGAGGAATGAACAAACGTCTGTATGACCTATATTTGCACCAACTCTGCAACCAAATGGTTGTCATTTACAAACCAAATCAAAGACGGACTCCAGTCTGACCGGCAGCACAGCAGGCAGCACAACGCAATCTGCTTCAACTTTGAACTAGACAGGATTAAGGGTGGAAATTTCACTGCTTAATTTAAAAAAAGGCTGATCTCTTTTTCCATCCCTTATTATGTAACACCTCCCAAAAAAAGATGCTCCCTAAATTGTGCACGATCAATTTATAAATGGCAGTGAGCTGTTGATTAAACAGCTCAGATGATTATGTAATTTGGTCTGAGTAGAAAATGTGATTATAACACCTAAATGGGACAAGAAATGGCTGGAAAGCAGTGACTATATCTAATGATGCACACAACCCAAACTCAATTACAATTCAACTGTGACTGAAGTAAGAGGCTAAACACCCTGCTTCCTCTACAAACTCTCAGTTTATTGTTCATATTTTGTCATTCAGAAACTCATGTTCATTGTGTAGCATTTTCTTGGAAATCCCCACACTTACTGGATAATAAGAGGCTTGCTTTTTGCTTCAAAATAGCTACAAAAGCTGCCCTTGTGCACTCTGCTGCCCATCAATATATAGAGCGCAAACAAAGGGCAACCACGGCTTTCCTTTATACTTCTTTCACCCTCAAGCACTGACCCGAGGAAAGCTCATGTTTATCCTAACTGTGAAGCGGTCAACACAAGTTTTTCCACATTGACTTGAATGCCAATGACCAGTTTTTTACATGGGTAAACATAACAGGAAGAACAGTTTTTCTATAGTAAATTTATTGTTACTATAAATAACTGAGATCCTGTGATGTCCACTCTTCTCATACCATAGCTTTTCATAACGTTACCACATAAAGAAAACATGCACTATGCTGTTAAAAAGACTAAGAGTCTGCAGCGACGCTAGCGTCCCTGGGAAGCTGTACTTGGGTTGTACGTAAGGTTGCTTCGAGCCTACTGCTAATGTCAGCGTGCCAACACGCTCACAGTGACAATGTCCTTAAGTTTCCAAAGTAAACCGAAATATTTGAGCTGATGGTGCTGAATGTAAAGTGAGGGGATCACCAAAGTTACTGCAATTCATCTTGATGGGAACATGAGCTATTGTTGTTGAGATGGTTCAGTCTTCATTTCATGATATTAATTAAAAGTGGTTGAGCAATGTGCTTTAAGGAAGTTACTTTGGTATTTTAAAAGGTCTCATACACTCCTGTGGTTTAGCAGTGACTTTAAGGGTACTACAGTTGCAGACTTTGGTCTTTTGTGAATGACAATGACCTTATATACGTGCATGGCTAGAGGCCTGACGTTAATGATAATGCAGGAGATGCTTTAGTGTTCAGCCCTCCCTGTCACTCACTAAGCTTTTGTGTGAAATTGGAATTAGTATTATGCTCCACCTTGAGGGTGTTCTCTCTTTTGGGAATTTGAGGCACAAAGCACATTCCACTGAGAGGCTCTGCAAACATTTCATTTCCTAAATCACAGCCTTAACAGTTACAGTTTGCACTTGAATGCAGTATGGCTGCACACATAGTCATTGAGGTAAAGAATGTAAATATAAGCTCTTTTGTCTGAGAGGTAGAGGTATGTATTTGTGGAATGTTCAAAGACTAAAAATAACCAGCCACTGATCGACCAAGACAATTTTTTGGTTTCTGCAACTTTCACTCAAGAACCACAGGCCCACCCTGGCTACACTGTCTTTACCACAAACATCTTGTGTCTTTGTTGATTTCTAGGGGGGGGGTGGTCTTTTTTTGTTCCGTCTAGATTCACCTTGGTTTAAATTGTAAAGAAGGGATAACTCAGGAGCTCTAGGGAGTTTTTCCGCCACATCAAGCGAGTCTCAGTTTCGTTCTGGTATCAGCTTTATTTAGCAGAGTTGTGGCTGTTGGGTTTCCCTCTGTTGCTTCCCTTAACCCCACCAGCGACCCCCGGTCTATAAGAAGGACACTGGGAGCCAAGTTTAGGTCAACCATGCCCGAGCTTAAAGAAAAGATGGAAAACACTTAAATCTTATGTTATATATGAAGAGGACTGTCCAATTAATACTTTGTCCCAAGGATTTTAAATTGGACAGGCTATAGGTAAGCTGGACTATCAACATTTATCACTCGTCAACAATGCACGTTTGTCATTTTACAAGCTATTCATCATCGGCTCTGTAAGTGTGCCTGCTTAGTTTCATGGATTCAGGTGAACGAAGCACATTCATTCCCTCCTGAAGGCTTGCATTCATACTAATTTATCAATGGTTGGGTTAACACAGAGGCTAATGAAATTACTTCACACATAAGAAACTAAAGTCATTAAGCCTGGGGCTGTGAGTGGCTCTGAACAGTTAATAAAATTAGATGAAGGAGCTTAAAGTGCCTGAACTAATATGACCTCCTGACCGCCACCTCCGGAGAATGGTTCCTATGGTTGACTATTTTAACAGGCAGTGAAGAGGAAATTACATCAAGATAAACGTATGTAGTCACAGGTACACACAACAGAGGTGGTCAGTGTTGGCCTCAGGTTTGTAGTGCTTACGCAGACTTAATCTTTAAATGAATGTTTACAGTATATACATACAAGCTTTTTTATTTCAACGATCCCTTAAGAGTGGCATATCCAAAAATGATCTAAATGTGAGGGCAATTATAAATATCCTGTAGATAATATGTATTAATGCAGCCAGTCCAAAGATGCTCACCAATTTGGAGATTACTCCTGTGGAGTTTGGTGCTGAATGAGTGTTTCTCACCTATTCTTTTCTGCTCCCTGCTTTGTTGTGTATTCTGGCCGTGTAGCTCCTTGATCTGGGGTCTGATTTGCTCACGTTCACTTTGACTCTCCCGCTCGGTCTCCTGTGAAAAAAAAAAAAAAGCATCACACATGCTGAAACACTCGGTGCACTTTAATACAGCTCCAAAACCATCATGCACTGTCATTTTCTCAGGTCACAATGTTTTCAGCTATTTCTTAAGACATCAGCCAGCCGCTGCCAAACTGCCACCCCTTTTCTCTGACCAGAACCGGAGTGAAAACATCAGTTCTACGATGCTCTGAGTTCAGCTGGTGATCACAACAGTCTTTGGTTGGGGGTCGAGGTCAAAGGCTCCAGCCATGATGAGCAACATGCTTGGCCAGCTGGAAAAGTAAAGATGTGTTTTATTTTCCATTGCATATGTCTAAGACAAACACCCTGATAGCCAAAAGAGCCAACATATACATTCAACGCCAATTTAATACTTTGTTTTAGCTCTGCTTTACCGCCTGACTTGACCGGGGTAGCTCCTACTCTTTCAAGATTAGCTGCAGTCTAACACAGAACAAAAGGCAGCTTTTCTGCGATTCCCTGGTGCTGTCCTAAACTTACAGAGAAAGGCTGAAGCAGGAGGGAGGTCTCGGAGGAGAGGCAGCAGTATTTTGGCATATGGAGAGGAAATCGGAGAGGTGCGGAGGGGAGGACGTAGAGGGAAAGATAAAGATGCCAGCACTACTGTTGAGCCCGACCTTGAGCTACTCCACAGGAGAATCAGCTGCACAAATAAGGCTACTCCAAGCACGTGTACAGACACTCTTTAAATCACTCCCCCACATATTCTTAATCCACAACACTCCGAGGCTTTACAGACTTTTCTATTAAAGGGCAAAAAGCTCTTCTGCGGAGCTTCAGGTGGTATGCATCATTCTGCAACCATATCACGGCACATAATCTCCTTAAAGGTGTTTTACAAGAGGCATCTGCGTTAAGAATAGTCCAACGGACGTTTGGGCGGATCTTGAAAAAACAAACACGACATGACCTTACATACTAAAAATATGATACTTAGAATCTGATTTAGAGCCTACCATTACTTCTAAAAGCTTCTGAAAACACATTCAATCTCATTCAAGCAAGTGAAGAAAGCACACACACACCCAACCTCACAATCACATGCCACAATCAGTTTGCCATGAGTAAACAATGTTATCCTAGACAAGAAACCTGCATAGTTGTCAACTGCCATGTGAAAATCTTATAAATCACACCTTTGTGTTTTAAAGACTTTTAATCAATGCAGTGTGTGATCAGAGCTGACACAAAGCCTGTTCGAAATTAAACACAAGTGAGAGGAAGAGGGGAGAAGGGAGTCGAGGCTTTCTGCTCTGTTGACTGTGACCTTCCCCACCTTGAACAGATTACAGGGCAGAGCGGCTCAATCACTGAGGAGAAAATCTATTCAGACACTGTTGCAGAAAACGGATCCGGAGTGGCACTGCTTGGGTTGTAAACAAAGACAGATGATTAAACCTGTCAAATAACTTGCCAGGTGAGAGATCTGGAAATTTTCTAGAGGAGCTCAATCTGTGTCTGTGAGGGGAAAAAAAAAAATCCTCAAAGGAAGCTAGAGAATTGAGATAAATCTGTCGTTATAATGATGTAACTCTACATAATAGGTGCTCCATGTCACTTTTTCCAGCTTCAACTTTTTCTCCATTTAGAGCAAAAAAAAACAAAACAAAAAAAACAAAACAAAACAAAACACGTTCAAAGGCATAAAAAAAGTCTATTCATCTTTTCAAGATAATGGTAAATGTTGCTGATGCAATCTGGACACTGCGATGGAAAGCAGAAATTTAGTGGAATGCTCCTTTAATGAGTTATCACAGTCTATGATGAAAACACAGTCTCTGCATCAACACAGAAGACTGAAGGCACTACAGTGTAATAATGTGAGAGGTCACAAACAAAAAGGACAATCTCCTTCCGATTGGAGTCACTCAATCAAAGAGTCACGGGGAGATAATTGTGTTTGAGCCATAAACACAATTAGAGAGGGCAAATCTTTCGTCACCCACCGCTCCTCTCCCTCTCTCCTGCTTCTACCAGGAGTCAGACAGACAGACAGCCATCATTTCACAGCTCCCACTAAACCACAGGGAACATATTTCTCACACAGTGAGGGAGAGGGGAAAAAAGGGAAGATAAAGTAGAACAGGAGACGCAGACCAGAGCTCAGGATCTGCTGCCAGCCACCATGCTGTCATTAGCGGCTTTCCTCTGGCCCCAACATTCAGAACCTGACAGAGTGGAACCGGCACGGGCACCGTCCAACTCCAACACTTACCCGAACCACTTGACCCATCTGGCCTCTGGAGCTTGTTTATGTCAGACTATAATTGCAAAGTTCTCGCACAAAAACAACGGGTGTCTCTCGTGACCACAGCAAGGCGTGGGCCATCTGGACTCCTCTGAACCCTCAACTCCACAAGAAAAATACAAAACAATGAGGTAGAGGCTGTGCAGGCGGTCGGGAGCACACCTCCTTCACCTACCAGTCAAGTTAGCTGAAGTCAAATATGGATTAACACACCAAGCTTGGATGCAAGGCTCCAGTTTTCCATGATAGATAAATCCCTCACTCCAGTGGTGAGGTCAGATCATCTGAGGGTCTTCCATGCCTCCACGTGGAAGACAGAAGGAACCTGGTGGCTCATTTTCCATCATTGCAGCCTGAGGAACCACACGCTCGGCTTACTTCCAGTAATTGAAATACAGTAGCTAGAATGAAGTAGCAATCATCTCGGTCTCAAACACTCTCAGTCTAGAAGAAACCCACAGAAGTAGTCAGCCCTTAGCCTCATTCCCATTTTTGCTTACTGCAAATCATCAGATGCCACTCTAAGGCTTACTTACTGCTGTTTTTTCCCACATGGATCCACTGTACTTTTTTTTTCCCCCCTGGAGCACACTCCAAAGTCTGGTAAACCCTCTCTATTGCAGTGGCTAGGCCCGGTTTTAGGCAGTTAGACTACTCTTTCCCAAGCTCTCTTCTTGCAACATGTTTATGATGAGATCAGAGAACAAACAAAACTCTGTCTGGAGCTGCAACACCCATCCACTTTGCTCAGCCTACCTGTGCTCTCCAGACACACCTTGATGGCATGCAAACCTGTAGCCTCAAAGAGAAAACTTAAAAGGGTTACATAACTAATTATATTTAAAATAAAAGCTTCATATATTCAAGGTTTATCTTAACTTTTTTTATACATTCTTTCATCGTGTGATTTTCTGTATATGTCCAATGAACCAACTTCCTCTTGTGCCTCATTAAGCTGTCATCTGTATCCTGAGATATAATTTGACAGCTAAAATTAAGAAACATTAAACTAAATCCACAAAAAACCTTATCTACACAAACCTGAATGGTAAACAGAGAGACAGGCACATCCCATTCTTCAATCAGACAGAGACAAACGCAGTCAGATGTGGAAAGATGTCTCTCAGTGGAAAAAAAGATGAAGAATCAGAGAGGAGTCTCGGTCTGTGACATGCAAAAGCAGAAAAATCAGAGTGACATTTACCTTCTCCTCTCCAGACTGACTGACTGACTGACTGACTACCTCTCTCCCTCTCTTTTTCCCTCTCTCTCTCTCTCTCTCTCCCTCCCTCTCTCTCAGAAGTAACCCTCTTGGAGTCAGGACGTCCACTATTCTGCCTCTCTACTCCCTCAGCCACATCATACATACTCACACACACAAACATGTACACCACCACAACACCACACACACACACACACACACACACACACACACACACACACACACACACACGCACAATACCGACAAGCCACTCCCTTGACTTCCCCTCCCTCCCATTCTGTCTCCAGAGTGATCTGACCCCCACCACACACACACACACACACACACACACACACACACACACACACACACACACACACACACACACACACTTATATTTTAAGAGGGCTGCCTGGTTGACACATTAACTTCTGACACAGTTTGCAATTGTTTTGACCCCTTTTTTGTGTGTGTGTGTTTTTTTTCTTTAGACGAGGAGATATTCTACTGTAACAAAACTTCATTTAAATTAGATATTTTGCACTGTTTTATCCATAATAATGAATAGAGATTCCTTTTTTCCCTTCTGGTATTTTTTTTGCCACATACATATAATTAAAGTTTTTTATAAGCTACGGTATGGTATGGTTTCTCCCAGATGAGAAAAAGGAAACTTTTACCGTAGCTCAGCTATCCCTGCATGTGAACCATGCCCATTAAATACGGTCATTAACTTCTAATGGGTGCTGGATCCTGGTAAAATTACAGATGAACAGCTACATCAGTCCACTAATTAAAGACACATACACTCAATATATTTTCGCTCTTTAGTTTCTATCACACAAGTTCTTGAGCTGGTGTTTGTTTCAAGCTGCTGCCAGTGTACACATAGTGCATGTTGTGTGAGTATGTGTGTGTTTGGCTGCTCTGGACGCCTATCTAGAACCTCCATCTGCCATGGAACAATTGCACTCAGCTCAAAGAGATCCGCTGCTGTGATGTGAGTGGAAGGAGTCCTGCTGCTGCTGGCTGATGTTGTTTTAGGCCACATACCCATTCCAGCACAGACTAGACTGCTAAGGCACAGCTGGTGGGCTGCCTGTCTGCCCCCCACACACGGTCCACATCTTCAACCCCCCCCCCCCCCCCCCAATCTCTCCCACCACCAAACCCAGCCCCACACCACTCAGCTGTCTTACAGGAAGTGAGGTAAAAAGGCTTGAATGCTAGTGCATCCTGTGACGCCAACATCCCATTATCGCTTCCCATCTGAGGAGAATACACCCACACACACACACCCACACACACACACACACAAACGAAAGAATGCACACAGGCAAAGCAAAGGCTGCAATAGTCAATGGGAGTGATACCAACTTTCGTTTCTCCCTCTTTATATCACTGTGGCGGGAAAAACGGTTGCTTTACACATGAGCCACAGGAACATGAACAACTGATAATGTGACTGATTGTATTTTCCTTCAGATACAGTATTGTAGGTACTCCTTCACCTACATCACTTAAAAGGCTTAGTTAAAACAGTGGTGACTGCACTCTATAAGAATTAGCTTTGTTTTTCCTCCATAGAGATCTCATCCACTGGAAACAGAAACAAAAACAGTGATCAAACGCAGCAGATAAGATAAAACCTGGCAGGTTCTCAAAAACAGTTAAGCCTTATATCTTCATATCATGCTTGCTGCAACAGCCACAAGATTCAATCTGCTATACAGAAAAAGAAAAAATTTTAGTTCAGCTATGAAAACACAGCCCAGTTGTCTTCCAATAGAGGGCCGGTCAGGGCCAGAGTTCGGAGTTAGAGTCCAGAGTTTTAAAAAGTCACTAAAGAAGGACTCGGAGAGATGTGATATCGTCCATCAAAATACAATTACACTATTTAACCAGATGTTAAATACTTGAATCTCTTACATACACACTCACTCTGAATGCTTTATTTTTGGATGTGGATGTTTTAAAATGTAAAAGCCTATGCAGACAAATGCGTGCAAAATGACAATGGCTGGAATATTTTCCCAGTCAAAAAAAAAAAAAAAAATAAAAAATTACTGTCCTCAGTAAACACCAGGCTCAAAGTAAATTTTATCTTTCTCCTCATACTTGGTCAAACCTGTATGAGATGGTTGAAAAACAAAACACAGTCCTTCCTTCTTGGAAGCACAGGCATGTGTTTTGTGTGTGCGCATGTGGTGCAGCCACATTCATGACACAGTGTGTGTCACAATGCTTGTTGTTGTTTGCTGCATTCTTCATTGTGGTAGCAGAGAAACCTCAGTGGTCACTGTTGCCATGAAAACAAACTCAGCACCCACAAATTGGTCTGTGCTCGGTTCTTTCTTACAGATGGAAGGTGACAGGAGTGCATATTAGATTTGAGACAGTTTATCCATCAGTTGTAATGGTGATGTGCGGACTGTATCAGCTTCCCGCTCTGACATTTAATAATTTCTCCGACCAAAAATGATGATGACTCTATTAACTCTGCTGTACTCACTCCAGTTCCCTTGGTGCTCTGGGGCTCCACACTCCCAGTATCCAGGCAGCGACCAGGAGCTTTAACCTTCTCCACAGTCCCTAAAAAACAAAACACGCACACACACACACACACACACACACACACACACACACACTTTGGCTTAGACAATAATGAGCACACACCTCTCTCTTAACTTCTTATCACATGCCAGGCTTCTAGCATCATCATGATCATTTGTGAAATGACAAGATCACCTGAGTTGTCCTGATAGGGCCCTTCAAAAGGATGGGCAGGAGGGAGTTTGATCAAATTGTGTGTGTAGGCACCACCTTGCCCATGTATAATAGTGTTTTAGACTGACAGGGGCCTCACACAGACCAGACAGCGCTAAGGAATGAAAGGAATCCCCTATCTGATGCAGTATCATAGGTTGATCTACCACAGAAACTATGGCGACCACAGACAACCTGTATCTGTCCCACATGAATTATACATACACACTCACTAACAATGTGTACCCCGCCCCCCAAAGGCTCTTAAAAATAATAGAAATTTACTAAAATTAAAATCCAACTGGCAGTTGTGGAGCTGTGGCAGTTCACAGTAATTTCAGCGCCCTCATCAGGCCAATCAGTGCCTTCTGTTTTAACTCCAAGAATTTGGTGCCAGGACATATCAAATCCCCAAGTTTAATCAAGATTGGGGCAGTGATGTCTAGCATATCACGCCATACTGACATTATTGAGTTTAATTTTGGCTTATGGTGACAAATTAATGCTCTCTGCAAGTTTTCTGTCAAACAGAATTGTGACATTTAAAATTCTGACATTTTGTCCTTTAAATTTATTTTACAGCACCATCTTTAGGCTAATTGCTTTAAGTTGTTGAACTGGAAGAACATAGTGACCAAAAAGATCCCTCCCAGTATCACCTAAACCAGACAAGTGGTATCACTATTAACAGACACACAGACAAAGGTCGACTCCATCCTACTAATCGGCTGAACTCACCTTGCTGCTGTTCATCTCTGATTTGTCGGATGGCTGCTCTGATCATCTTCCTCTCCTCGTACTCGCTGGCGGCACGGAGCTTCGAGTACACACACATAAAATCTCAGTGCACACAGGACAAACATATAGCGTCATCATATTTGATAGATTTTTCTTCATTAATACTCACCATTTTGGTGAGCTCATCGATGTCCTGGATCGATTGCAGTTTTCGTGACAGGATATCCAAGTTGTCGCTGGATTCTGACCTGAGAGAAAGAGACACAGGGAAGTGGTTATAATGGTGTTCATTATGAGGGACCATCAACTTATGCTCATGCAGAAAGTAAAAAAAGTTGGAAACCATAGTATCTTAATTTATTAGAGGACAAATTGTGGGCTACACTGACTATGACCTGAGGCCTCTCTGTGTTTGTTAAAAGCAGCGGGAGCCAATTCCAAGATAACATATAGGTTTCTCGTCCAGGAGATAAACCCTCAGAGGAAATACTCCCAAATCAAGAGTGGAAAAAGTGATACTGTGGCATAACACATCTGACAGCAGTGACACACAGCACCTGAAGAACGCTGCTCTCCTTCTCCATTTTTCAGTCTCCTATTTTTCCATTTCACCGCCTGTTTTTATGTCGGTTTCTATTACTCATATGCTCCTTCGGCTCTCTCCCTCGCTTTCCTACATTCGTTGGTATTAAAGGATGTGTGGTATGCTGGAGTTGAATATTTCACATTCCTCCACGGGATAGGAGAGGCACGGGATAATGCAACTTTCAGATGGGTTTCGTGAGTGTGTATATGTGTGTGTGTCCTGACATGTGCACATGTGCATGCATTTGCTACTGCAGGTATGCTGTCTCTAGCAGCTCCAGTGAGGCACCTCCTTTGTTATTGTAACCCAAGCCATCTGAGAGTAGCAAAGAGTGGGAATGATTAGGCCTGGCCACTGGTCTTAATAGGATTCAGTGACAGAAAAAAAAAAAAGAACGGCAGCAGAGGGCTGGGTATCCTCTTCACATCAAGTAGTTTTCAGTCTATACCGTGCTCCATACTAGATGCTGGGATCGTGCTGTAGCCTTGAACTAGTGCCAGTCTTAAAGTAACACCTGTAAAAGGACTCAGGCCATCCTGTTCAGTAAAGCTTGGGATTTCATGCCCACAGAGAAGAAACTAAAGACCATCAAAGGTTTATCATTCAATTTTTGTGACTTCGTAAATATACTATGTCTCAAGAGAGCAAAGGGCCTTTATGATGTTATCCAAATTAATGTAACTGTTAAAAAGGCATCTCTTGAATTAAATCCGGCAAGAGACTGAATGGCTGACAGCTGCGGCTTCTCTAATCTCATGAGGTAAAACCTGCTAAGTCTCGGCTATCCAGTTTAAATACTATTATTTTTGCATGTTTGGATAGATTTCAGAAATTCAGGAAAAAGTTGAGTTGATAAAAGTTTACTCTAGTTCATCAGCAAAATCCTGCTTTTATCTACCAAACTGCATCAGTTACTTTTAAAAGATATCTTAATATCTCTAACATTTTCAATGAGAGTAACATTATAGTTTGTCTTTAGATATATATCCCACTAAACCTTTTGTTTAATGGGATATATCGGTATTACTGAACTGAAAAACGCTGTGAAGGCTCAGAATGGAAAAAATAAGTAATTGTAAAATAAATGAACTGAGAAAAACAACTTTAATCTCATTCTTATGACTTAAATGTTGACTGGTAATCTGATGTAAGGACAAACTTTGAAAAATGAGAGTATTTATTGTAAAATGTGCATACAAGATGGAAAAATTATGTGGTTACAGTTTTCTGTGATTCTTATGATTCCTTGAGTTTTCCAGACTTTCCCCGCAAGAGTTGAGGAATTCTGCATCTGGGTTTGTGAGTGTTTTCTCAGTATCTCCAGCTCACCTAGTCATGTGCAGTTTGTCATTTGGACAGGTCTGCGTATGTGTGTGTGTATATGTGTGTGTGTGTCGGGGGAGGGGGGGGGGGGTCGTCTCACCTGTGCTGGTTCTCCTTGTCCTCCTGCTGTTTGAAGCGGGTGGGGCGAAATCTCTTGCTGGCCAAAGCAGCCTCCATGTCCTCGATCTCCCTCCTCCTCAGCTCACGGATGGCTGAACGGATGAGGCGTCTCTCATCCAGGTCCACAGTTCCATCCAGCTGCATTAACAACATAAAAGGACAAACCCAAACAGGACAGTGAGGAAATTGCCACAGAGTTAAGGGCTATAGGAATGAGCTCCTAAAGGGTCACAGACTTGTTCTCAACGCAAGTAGAGGGCAGTCAGTAAGCAGACCTGCAGGGTTGCTAGGTCAAAAAACAAGTCATAAAGCTGACTTCTTTCAATCTTTCAATCTTGCCCTCTGTAATTAACCCTGCCAAACAAGGTCAATAAGGCCCTCGCTTACAAGAAGGGGCAGACGTTCAGCCAATCTGGCCTCACACACCCACAGTTCTCAGATAGAAAGACAGGGAATCCTAAAAAGTTCAGAAATCCACCTTCAAGGAAACTCCACCGGTGATTTTTATTTATGCCAGCATAATCCAAATCACAACTGACCGATATTGAATGCAAATTGCATTCAGGTGTATGTAACATCCAGACAAAGCTGGACTAAACATCCCTGGCTTATTCTTAAATGTGTGGTAGGGAGTTGCAGGGTCAGCGGGGCTGATGGACAGCTTATAGATTGGTGATGACAAGTGATCTGACTTCCTTAATTTGAAAAGACAGAACCACCTGAGCAAGGAGCAGAGGATGAGAAACAGGCACGCCAACAGCTGGTGCTCGGCCATAAGAAAAGGAGTTTGTGCAGCTTTCCGGCTCAACTTATCACCCAGGTGTCTTCTCCTATGGCTGTTTTTCATCTTGGCTGAACAGTAGCCAGGCTGCAGGAGGCCCCAGAGACCTAGATATTGAAGTGGCTCACTTGAAACACTCACTAAGCCTTTTCATTGCTCTGAGTGACTATAAGTCAAAGGTTTTACTTTTTTTGGGCAAAAGAGGAGTCATGAGGTGTGTGAGTGTGCGTATACAGCATGATTGACACACTAGGACAGACACTACACCTCAGTGAAAATGGATGCTTTCATGTTAGCGACTGCCGTGAGCCTGGGAGGATAGAGGGAGCACCCTCCTGTCTAATGGGAGACAGATCTCTCTGTTGGTTGACAGCGAGAACCTGTCAACACATGCTGAGACGAGCAGCTCCTCTTGCAGGCTTTTCTTATAAACCTCACACCCAAACACACACGTTAATGTTCCCTGCTGCACCCAGTTAAAACCTGTGAGACGCAAACTTCTGCATGCCAACTGCCTTCTAATAAAAGGGAGCTGGATGTGGTTTAAGCAAAGCCTTACACCCTGATGGGTTGATGCCCCCCACCCCCCGGCTTCGCCCGGAGGAGGAGGAGAAGCAGGAGGGGTTGCGTCTAACAGGAGTTGACGAGGGACAGTGGTTTTGAGGTCTCGCTGTGGTTTCACAAAATATGCAGCCCAAGCTGCACTAGCTCAGAGGGGCTCTCCCATATACTGTAATTTGTGGAAACTTAAAGTGCTGAGCTGACTGAGAGGAATGAGTAAGAGGAGAAAGTGCTCAGAAAGGGCAGGAAGAAAGGATAAGAGAGGAGAAGTATAAGAGGGGGGAGTAAAGTGGTTAACAGAGAGATAGAATGACAAAGCGAAAAAGAGAAAAATGAAAGCGGAGCTAGACTTGGGCATGCCTAAAAATGGGCAGATGAGAACTGGGTGGGAAAGGGCCAGGGTTCGCACGGGTCATTCCACACATTCCTGCTGACTCACAAGGAAAAGAGACGGTAGTGGAATCAGTAACCGGGTTTGGATCCAACCCAGCTGTGAGGTGATACCATGGCTCGGAGCAACAGTGTCAAGTTTTCAATTTGGAAGCAGGGAAAAAATAAATAAATAATGAGAGGAGAGAGGAAACTAGAACACACTTACTCATTTCTCTCTCACACTCTCTCTCTCTCTCACACACACACACACACACACACACACACACACACACACACAGCCCCCCTCATGGGAGCTGTCCATCACCACACTGTCAAGCTCACTGCCTAACGAATGTCACGATATGATTAACAGGCCATGTGCTGCCAAATTTTAGGACTGACTGATTTATTTTTTTATTGTTGAGATATAACAGAAAAGCCTTAAGCGTGGGCCTCTACTAAAAAACAATAACTTCTGCTTAGCAGTTCATAACAGGCATGTGTTTTTGGCCTGTGTACTGCACATTTAAGCTCAGACGTAAAACAAAAAAGTCACCCAAAAAAAAAAGGTTCCAAAAGACAAAAACAAAAAGCGTCAAGCATGAGACAAGAGCATGTGACAGACTGCAGAGCAGTCAAATCAGTTACAGTAATCTGTTAAAATAAAAGCAGACTGAGGGGGATCAAAGTCAGGATGTGATGACCAGAGATGAAAAACAGCCCCGACAAGTGCACGTCAGCACTTTTACCTGGTCTAACAACACAACTTGAAGCAGCAGCAGTTGATGTTCACGGGAAGTTTTTTTTTTTTTTTTTTTTTTTTTTTAAATCAACCAATCGGTGCACAGATGGCTGCATGTCAAGTCAGTTTGGATTAGTTGCAGCATTTATACACTAAATTCCACTGGCAAATCCAGCTGGCACAAGGCCAGCAGACGTAACAGACTTTTTCCTTTACATATTGGAAAAAAGGGAACAATTTTTAAAAATAAATGAATACATACATACATACATACATACATACATAAATAAAGTGACCAATAAATCCACAGGAAAGTAATGAGTGGGTGTAACTCAAGCAAATAAACCACACCTAAAACTTGGGCATCTGCCAAAGAAAGCCAAATAACCGTTAAAGATCCAGACATGGAAACACACACTCATCCAGAAACAGCGCATTTGACACAACTACCACACGACAGTGGCATTTACAGTGTGAACTGTGTCGGGAGGAGGGAAAAGAAAAAGAAAGGGAAAAAAAAAAAATCAATCTAGTTACTTAGTGACAGCACCTCACACCGCTGACCTTCCCAAAGGCATTTTTCAAAACCAGCTCACAGAACTCTGGGTAACCAACCGTCACTCCAAATAACAACAACTTTGACCCGGAGAGCAGCCGTTACACCCAGACAGAAAGCCTCTCACGCAGTGTTGTTTCTGCTGCTAACAGATGCATGATTCAGAAATCACACCTAACAAATAGGTCACACACTCACACACATATGTTTGACAGAAAAGATGGAGTCACTGAGACGTGACTGAGCTGTCAGCACCTGTAAGACCAGCAGAGGAACAGTCATGCTACAGTCTAGTCTGCTAACTTAAGGACTCGTTACAGTCACACCTGTTGGCATCTGCAGAGTCACCTGACTCAGCCGCTGAGAAACAATGTAAGGAAACAGGATGGGGGATATGGATATGACTGAGAGGATGAAGAAAGAGAGGGCGGTTCTGTACAAACTGAGGCAGTTGCTTCAAGACCAAGCTTATAGAGGGTGATGAAATTTTTTTTTAATTCAAGTTCACTTACTCACCGATACAAAACAGAAAATGATTTCCTTATTTGGCCGGAATTACACTGTGGTAAAGAGCAATTTTTTAATATTTCACAAGCAGGCGTGCTGAGGCTTGTACCGTGCCATCACTCGCCTCGACTCACTTCCTGCCATGCAGCAGCAGCTTTCTACGGACAAAACCTTAGAACCTATCCAAAGAAATTCGACTGAAGCTGCTCAATCAATCACCGCCAATTAGAGAGTGTCCATGATTTAACAGTAATCCCAACCAGCTGGTGACACACTTCTGAGGACAGCAACACTCCCTGAACTCATCTGCTGCACATGAGAGAAACAGATTTAAATATGAATTTAAGTTTACAAGGTCGGTTAAATTTATCGTGCCAAAAGCGGAAACAGCCTCAGAAGTGGTCAAATATGGCAGGGACTCAAGGTTCTTCAGGTAGTCATAATATACTGAGCTACCATTTAGTGGGTCTGCCGTTCACAGCTGAGCTAAACACACACGCCCTTGCTAACTACCTGTGGGTGCAGCACTGAAACAGCACTGAAACCTCCTGGGGAAGTGGAAAGAGAAAGACCACTCAGCTAAAGTGACTGGTGTGAATAGAAAGCAACTATTGTACGAGTTCAGATTTGTCTTAATTACACACTTCTATTCTGCTCCGCTCATTATAGCATTATACATTGGAATAAATAGCATTACATAGGATGACAGCAGTCTCAGATTCTTTCTGCGCATTTCCAGCAACTGAAACGTGGATTAATGGTAATGAACAACTTGTGATGTCTAAGCAATGTCAGTAAAAACAGGTTAATTTACATGTTGTGTCCTTACAGAGTATCAAAAACTGCCAAGCACTGAAAGTTGCCATTGAATGCCCAACCCGATTCTTTAAATCAAGTATTAATGGATTTAAATCATAATTTTGTCTGTATTGCCATAATGTTAGTTCAGTGTGCTGGAAGTACAACGACCCTTCAGGCCGCGTCCCGACCTTTTGACTCCCAGTGGGTTTGCATGTACTCATCTCATTTGCTATTTGCATTTAACTGTTTTGCTGTTTTGCTTTTGTGAAAAATTACATGTTGAGTAAATTCTCTGACACACAGGAGTATGTATACCTTCTGCAAGAAATGCGTGTGCACGCATATTCATCCACGTGCATGGGTTTGAGTGGGGGTAGGGGGCACTGTGTGTCTGCACATGAAACCAGCGCTACAGGAATAATTTCCAAAGCATGCTGAGCTTAGATTGCAGCCAGGCAGCATGTCAGATCAGTACTTTAAATTCACTTGTGTCAAGCCCACAAGTGAGTTTGCCCTTATAAGGACACATGGGACACTCCTTGCAGCAGAGCTGAATAGGATTTCCAGCTGCCACTGAGGAAGACGGGCTAGTACAGACATTGAGACAGACACAAATAAACAATTTAGAATGACTGACAGGGTAAGAAGGTTCAAAACTATTTTTCAAATCTCTTAAATGCCTCGCTTTAGGGCCAAACTCCAATCTGAATCAGGTGGAAGCCTATAAATCATTTCTCGGCACCTGTGGAAAACAATGAATGCGTACAGCCCACACACCAAACCAACGGAAAAACAGAAATATAATGTATACATGAGAGCCCTGCAAGGCATGGGAATTCCTGGTTTTTCAGAAGAGGGAGTTCAGTCATCTCTTGGATGAAAAATTAACCAAGAAACGAACCAGATTCAAGGTTAAAAGTCATTGTGTTACAGTGCGCACTGTGCTTTTATTGTCGGGGGTCAGAAAAATGTGGGAGTTCCTGTGAAATATACAAGCAAGCAAGGGAGAAAGACAGATTACTGTGCATGCTGCAACGTGCTCTCTGTAAGTGTGGCTACACGTGTAGGAAAGCTTAACCTTTACTAATGACTGGATGGTAGGACAAAGGCTCAGAGGAGACCTGGGAAAACACTGACCCCCTTTACACTTGAGATAACAGACATAAAGAATGGACAAAAGGAGGAATGCATGTAGTTCAGACGGGGGTATAGGCTTCAAAAATGTTCTATAGGACAGTAATGATGCACTGAAGACATATCTGAACTCGTGTTCTGCACGTTACCAACTCGTGCTCATAGTACAGAGATTTACATTAGTACAGTGGATGCCATATGCCAACAGATTAATCAGCACACACTTGATTGTGCACACGTGGTCAATGCTATGATCTGATGTGTAAAAATATTGGCCTTTCAGTTCTGTGCAGGACCTCAGAATTAATCGTAATCCTTGCTGCTTTGTTGCATATCAGTCCACCAGAAACAAGCCTAAATCATCTACAGTGATATAATTCTCCTGGGCTTCATTCATCTTCCTCCGTTAAACAGTCTGGCTCATTTCAGTCATCTGGCTTCACACACACTTTGTCCCCTCTGAATGCGTCTCACTTCAGAGCTGCAGGTCACGTCACAGAGAAGATCCAGGTCAATCACAGCCCAGTTGGGACAACTGTGCCCCACATTTTTCAGCTGACCTCATCAAAAGGTTTTGTGCAAGCCGTGTGTGAACATTTCTTTGAGTGCCCGTTCCCTTTGACAATAATATTTGCTTGTGGGAAAATTGCTTAATGTTCTTGGGTCATGTTCTTGGGCTTGTTTGACAATTTTTGTGTGGGCTAGAATTTTATTGGCCTATTCAACAAAAAAATGTGACGCCTACATTACACACAATGTAACTCAGCTAACAACAGTTTGGAGTTTTGGGTGAACGGGCTGAAGAACGGGCTGAAAAACATGCTACTAGAGTTCTGGTAAAATCCAGGTTCATTTCAAACTTGTGGTCTTCAGCCCCAACCAACACTGACTCAAGTGACATCACTTTCGGAGTCTGATCTCGCACCACTTCCTCTGGAGCCGCGAAAGGCTTCGTGCTTTTTTTTTTTTTTTTTTACATATGCAGTTGTATGCAGTTCCACTTAATAAATAGATCTTTTGCCTGAAACTACTTCCTGAGAGCTACATAAAGTCATAACTACTTATTTAACAGAGGTGGGTGGTTCCTTTCAAGGTTTTACTATCTCTCCAAAAATACACTGTCAAAACTTCAAACCAGTGAAGAAATGGAGGTAAATATTTAACAAAATATAACAAAGCAATATATGTACCTACAGAAGTTCTCCCTGTCACTTGATACCGTTTAATCCATGTGTTTGGATGCCCTGATGTTCACTTTCTGTGCCATTATACAGTACCATTCCATCGGCCCAAAGTTTGCTCCAAAATCACATCAAAACTTCTCTTCCCCTGAAAGTAGTCTGCACCTTGTTGGTATAGTATACTGTGGTATCTTGAATTGGTGGTCATCAACACAAAATCTGATAAAGCATGAT
This sequence comes from Istiophorus platypterus, assembly GCA_016859345.1. Taxonomy (NCBI): domain Eukaryota; kingdom Metazoa; phylum Chordata; class Actinopteri; order Istiophoriformes; family Istiophoridae; genus Istiophorus; species Istiophorus platypterus. The sequence continues at coordinate 14,663,299 of CM029115.1, forward strand.
GGATGTTAGCAGGAAAAAGCCTTTATAAATAAAGCGATAAGACAGACCGCATTGGATCAAGTACTTGGATTGCTTATCCTATTAGCAAACCTAGCTCAGAGCAGGACCTAGAGCATGATGAATCTTCTCCAAATATGGGACATGACTTGTCTGAGTGAAACCCTATGTGACCAGCTTTTTTGGTTTAATGAGGAAACAGCCAGGAGCTGAGAAGACGATGTCAACCGGAAACAGAAGGGAGAACTCTGGGAGGCTGCAGAGCACAAACAGTTTGTTCAGATCCAGATCCATGAGAGCCAGCCACACTGACTCCGAAAACTCACAGTAACTCTGACAATAGGAGAGAGAATCACACACTGACAGACAGACAAAGCCAAACAACATTTAGCAGATATGCTGTGTATATCTCAAGAATGTCATGACAATTACAACAGTGAGCTGGAAAGCAAAACATCAACATCCGCTGGATGATTTTTAGTGGATCTCAGGAAATGACTCTTTCCTGAGGGAGTCAGTGCAGAAAAAGCCAAAGCCATGGTGCTGCTATATTTCTCTGACTCAGACATTATATTTCTGTTCCTCTCTCTCTCTCTCTCTCTCTCTCGTCTGATTAATTTTCTAATTTCAAAATTACCACCCTTCCAAAGTTGGCGAAATGTGATATATTATATATATATATATATATATTATTTTTTTTCCTTAATGATAACTCAGTTTGTAACTCAGCATTAGACTAAACAGAAAACCCACAACATTCGTGATCCTTCAGGCAGCTGCATGTCATTTCCTGTATGATATTTTTCCCTATAAACAGAGCCAAACCTTAGTATCCCGATATAAAGCCGAAGTATGCGAAAACTGTACCCAAGCCCAGTTATGGTACCTTTAAACTTAAAAAAAAAAAAAAAAAAAAAAGCTGTGTTTGAGTAAAGCAACTGGGTGCTGAACATCAAAAGGCATGTTAATACCGTCTTGGCGGTGACCAGTTACAATTTTCTTTTCCTCTAAGAGAAAACACTGCTTCCTCATTTCATCTAAAATGGACATTAACCAGGTTTTATAGGTCTTGAGTGTCATGATTTTGGACAAAAAAAATTAACAAACAGAATCTTCAATTTGTTCTTCAAATCCTCTTCAATTTAGTGTGGTCTTATAATGGTGAAAAACAGTGTACAATGTCTGCTTGTATTGGGGCATAATAGATTAGGCTTTGAGACCACTGAAACAGTAGCCACTTAGGGGACTGTACATATCTTGTACGTGTTTCTTCTGGGTCTAAAACAAATGGAAAACTTACTAAATGGTGGCTTGAAGTGTTCCTTTCCAGAAAAAAAAAATATAAAAACATATAATCCATTTAAACTCAAACTGGGATTTCACTGCTCTGAGATGCCTGGTGGTGGTGAAGGAAGTTCAAACAAAAAAAAAAAAAGCACACCTTCAAATCCCTTATCCAGATCTTTTCCATTTGGCAGGGTGATGATCCAGACAGATGGAGATCAGTCACAGACACCCTCTCTGCTGGATCACTTACCAGACAGAGGAAAAGACACAGAGCAGCTTGGACAGCACACTCCTGTCTGAGGCTTCCAAAAACTGGTTCACCCCTCAGCTGACAGCCCCATTTTTCAACATAGAACATACTGTATCAATTTACTGAGTCTATACTGCACAGATAAAAGTAGATGCTGTGAAGCTGTGACTCTCTTGTCTCCCTCTGTGACAAGAGGTTGATTCTGCTGGTTCATCCCTCTATCACGCTCGATATCTCACCCCTGTCTGAATTTTGATTAAACTTTAACAGTACACTGGTGCTTTTGACACAGTTTTTGACATACGATTCACATCCCGCCATCCTGTTGTGCTGGTCAACAGTCGGAGGTAGTCAAGTACCAAGAAACCGCAATGGACCGACAAAAACAGTAGGAAAGAAGATGCCTGCGAGCATCGATGTTAACATTGTATGATTTATAAAAATAAATAAATAAACACATATTTATTTATTTATTTTAAATCATTTTTTTAAATGTTGGTGAAGGAAATGCAATCAGTACATTTGTTGGATCTTGAGGATACACACAGTGTTTACTGAATGTAAACACACTTTTTTTTTTTTTTGCCTCAGAGCATGACTGCATAATCCACACAAACAAGGAGCATTACAAGTAAAATACTTTTTTTTTTAGACCTTGAAACACCAGCTAATACACCGTCCAGACCCTTTATTCACTTACTATAAGAGTATAATCACATTACCGCACTCACACAGACATTATGAACCTCTCTGTGGGCTACTTTGTTGAACTCACTGTTAAACTGCCACATTATTCCATTTTCAAAATGACGAAACAGTGTCTGGTATCCATTTTAATTAAAAAAATAAAATACTGCTCCTCATTTTCAAATGGCAAGTTCAATAAAGTACACAACTTCTCAAAATGACCAAACAATATCCACTTTAAGGTTGGAAATAAGACGCACTGAACTCAAATTCAACTTTAAAATTTAGATACGGAGTAAATGTTTGTTAAAACACATCTGAAGCAGTGTTGGATTGCCTTTTTTTCAGTCTAAATTATTGTTCCACAGCAACAAACTTCTCAAAGGCCGAAAGTCAAAAATAGACTTTGGTAGACTTAATATTCACATCATCTCAAAGTTTACTTTGTTCAGCTTTTCTTTTCTCATCCTTTCCGAGCCAAAATAGGACAGGCTATTTATAGCACTAACCAGTAGCAAAAGTTTCCCGTTTGTCCAAACAAACAAGTGACTCCTTATCTCATTGTTCCCTGGCTGTGTATTTTCATATTTACTGTCAGAGACGCAAATCTGCATCTAGTAACTAAACTGTTCTCTTCCAGCGTGATGGGCCCGTGTAACTGTACCAATGGAGATAAGCCATACTGTGTCAGTTCAGAGAGGGAAAGCTTTCTCTTCATGTCCGACTGCTCACAGCACATTTTTTCTTTATCTCCCCACTGACACTTTTGAAACTTAATCATACGGGAAATACTTTGTGCAAATGAAAAGGGCAAAAATACCTGTGAGAATGATGACAGGCTCTGCAGGGGGAAAAAAAAAACAACAAAAAAAACAGGTGTACACCATGAACCATGTACTTGTACTTTAGAGCCTCAGCAAACGCCCCCCCCCCACTCCAGGTGAGAGACACTCCTACAAAAACACCCCATAAACATCCAAAGAGGTCAAAAGTACTAACCGCCAGCACAAATCCAGAAGCAGCAGGTGTTATCATTGGTCAGGAGCATAAAACACTCCAGACGCTTTTCTTTGTGTGTGTATAGAGCAAGGAGGTGGGGAGATGTATTCAAAAGGAAGATTTGCTGCCTGCAACAACTTGTATCCGCAAGTTCTTGGAACACACTGAATTCAACTTAGCAACAACACTGAAGGAAGAAAAATGGCTCTCATGATTGTGGACTAGGTGCAGGTCTTGGGATATCATCTTGCTGTTGTTTAAGCTGTACCATTTTTTACTTTAACAAAATGTGGCCAAAATGATGAAGGAAGACATTTTTTAAACAAATACAGCCCCTGATAACTTTCACTTTGATTAGCAGACAAAACAAAAACACACTACACATACATCTAAAAAACTCCCAGAGGACAGTTATATAATGCAGCGTAATTTTTCCAATTTATTCATTCCTGATGATGAGGCTGACATTTTGGACCGTGCCCCTGGGGGATGAAGAGAACCTGGGGACTGTACCGAGAGCCTACAAAACAAATCTATTCTTCCTCTCCGACTGTAACCGTTGAACCCTTGTCAACACACAAAGGGTCCAGACAGCCATAAAACGAATCCCCAGGGGCCCCGTATATCACTGAAGCCAGACCACAGGGTGAAATTTCCCTATTTTAAACATGTGTGAATGCTTCTTGTCCACCAGGGAGAAAGGACAGTCACAAGGCTGGCAAGACCCGTTACAAGTCGTTATGTGAGAAATCCAGCATGTGAAATCAGCCCAGCAGGCGCCACGGATGGAAAAGTCTCAGTGCAGTCGTGTCCATTCATAAACAAAAAGACAGACTTTTGCATTAGCAAACTGAAATTGGTGAAAGACAATATCATTTCATCCCAACACTTGCGTTTTACTGTGCTGGGAGCGCGTAACATACCACAGATTGACTGTTCCTGCGTTTCTCCTATGATGCGGAGCAGCCGGGGGGCTTTGGAGATAATTAGAAGGGAGATCACAGTGTGGCTGACAGATGCTCCAGTCAAAACGTATTCTTAGCAAAGAAGGCAGGTGCACAAGTGCAACAACAACAACCTGTAGACCTGGCTCTTCCTGCAGGTTTGACACACAGGAATCTATTGCCACACAGCAGATTCTGAGACGTAAGAACACCTCATAAAATCTATTTTTAAGCGACAGTGGCTGGAGCGGTTTGGTCGGAAGGAGCTTTTCTCCGACTGGCCTCAGAAGCTTTCGTCTCTTTGTGTCCACAGATCTTAGGCACCATTCAGACAGATGACCTGCAGCAAATGTCCTCTCAGCTCCTCTCCCAAAGACACTGGGACACCGACTGATTATTCTTGTGGATATTTAAATAATTGTGGTGGCCAAGAAAAAGGAAAATGCTTTTCCTGGTTGCCATGGAGGGGATTAAATCGGCAATATAAAGGGCAGCCTGGACTTTGAATAGAAGTGTAGAGATGGGATTAGTGGCGTTAGAGAGGCCACTATATGACCTTCTGACTGTTGAGTTCATTAAGTACAACAGAGGCCTGGGGTCTGTGTTCATTAGCTAACTGTTTAATAGCAGCTCCTCTACCAGTTTAATTAGGCCAAATGTCCATCATCTTGTACTGGCGCCCTGAAAAATAAATTCACAAATTCACGAACTCCGCAAAAGTTACTGAACATAAACACCATAGAAGTGTTGCGTTTCATAAAAACTAAACACAAAAGGAGCCGCTCACATCTCAGTCGAACCCAATCCCAGTCCCAGATGAACTTCTCCTCTGAGCATTTACTTTAATCAGAGTACGTGTCCTTTAAAACAGAGTTCACTGTGGAAAACCCTGACACTCGAGTCCCCACAAACATCATCAGCGAAAATGTGGGATTTTTGTGACCTTCTAGCCAGTGGTGACATCTGAGGGAGGGAAGCTGTGATGAAAGACACTCAGCTCCATGAATCCGGCACAGAGGAGACGAGACATTCAGGTTGTGAGTTGTAATGGTTTTGAGACTCACATGACGATTAACCCCTTGAATCCCATGGTCTGCATGATACTGCTACAGCTCTCTAAACAATGCTGCCATTTTGACAGCAAGTTCTTGCAGGACACGGGACGCGCAGGATGATCCGGAGCCGCTCGATTTCTCTGACACCAATGAGCCAAGGTTGAATGCAATGCGATTACTGCAAAAAACATCTCTGAAATTTAATTCTGCAGAGATTAAAAAAGGCAGCTGAAGGACAACACGTACAGAATTAGAAAACTTTAATGGTTCAGCAGAACATTTTTGATTTCAGTTTTATATTAACGCCCTCTTTCCTGCCGTCCCTCAATAAATAAAGCTATAAACTGACTGATCAAGGCCACCAATACTCTGGTCAAAAGTAAATGATTATGCTGAAAGGAAAATATTTCCTCAGGGTACTCCTGTTCTCCCACTGCTATGATGTAACTTGCGGTAAAAGTTTGTCCTTGAAGCGACAATGAGTGAGAAGAGTACAAATGTAGGTCTTTGCCAGATGATTTCGGACTAACTATGGGAAAATAAGAATGGATATGCACGCCATATCCTGCCTGGATCCAAAACAAACAGCCTTTCCTTGTCAGATTTACTGATCTTTAAGAAACAGAAATCGCAATGTTCTTATGAGATGGCCTCTTCTTGAAGTGCTCACTCATGGGAGAGGTAGTCAGGATAATGACTTTAGGGATCATTAACATACAGAAAGGCTTAGTTTAATCTGATAGCTGCTCAACAGTGTTTACATGTCGCAAACTTAACCCTTCAAGATATCATTATACAGGCCTTTAAAAACAGACCTTTAAAACAGTGAAAAGAGAAAATAAATGATGAGCTTTGAGTGCACAAGGTGACTAAAGACCAAGAAACTCAAAAAGAACGAGAACCGTAATTAAAAAGAAACAAAACAAAAAAAAAAAACTGCACTGGAAAAATCTCCAGTGATATTTTAGTACTATTGGAGATCGTTCTCTTTTTTTACGGAGTCAAACCTGTTGCTCATTATATATATATATCAGTAATTTTTAAAAAGTGAACAGTTTTGCTCTGATGTTTCACACGCAAGTGCTGCATACGTGACACTGTGATTCAGGCAAACTCAACAGAGCTTTGTCTAAATAACAACAGTCTGACTCATGTGGCGTTGTAAACTTGTCTGTGTTACAGGTATCAAAATATATGTCGGACGACTAATGTTTCACCTTCCACTGCATCAGGAAATAATAAGGACGTGACTCATATGATTGCGAACCAGGGAGTCCTGGTTATTGTGCAAGTTCATCAAGTTCATTTTATGGCCGAACGGCCAAAACGTAATCTAATATATCAAAGTGAATCACCTACAAGGGGATTAACAACTACTCCCTCTGGTTTGTAAATAAGTTATTTCCGTCATGGCTCAGTCTCTCAATTATTTATTTGACTAAGTGATTAATTGTCAAGTGTATAAAGTAACAGAAGATAGTAAAAGGCCCAACAAAGAGTCCAGGGGAGGGAGATCTTCAGTTCTTTTCTTGGTTTTCTTTTGTTTTTTCAGGACAATCACAAGCCCAGAGCCAAAACATTTTAATTTTACAATAACAAAACAGAAAAGAAACAAGTCTGTATATCTGAGAAGCTGGAATGAGTGAGTTTTTGGGCATTTCTGGTGGATGAATTACATGGACGACTAATCTATTATCAAGACTGTCGGCAATTAGACTATTCGATCAAGTGATTTATAGTTTTAAAACTACTATACGCTCACAAAAACTGCATATAAGTCTCTGTTTGACCATAGTGTTGAACAGCTGCAATGATAACACACCAAACATTCACTAGTCACCTTACTTCTTACAGTCAGACACACTTCATTAGACCTGCAAGTAACACTTACTTTCATTAGCCAATTACCTACCTAATATTTTACTAATGAATCGATTGTTCATTCTATGAAATGTTAAAAACAACAAAAACAAAACAAAAAAAAAGCAGGAAAAATTGCACATCAAAATTCCTAAGAACCAAAATTGACCTTTTTCCGGTCAACAGTTAAAAACCTAAACAGCGATATGAGAATGACTGATAACTGATCCGTTATCAAACCACTTACAGATTATTTTGCGAGACTTTGACTAATCATTCAACTCACTATTTCAGCATTACACTAAGAAGGTAATGAGCTTTGTGAAGGTAAACAGAGCAAGGAGAAGCACTGTATGCATGCAGACTGTCATCTATCAGGAACTGGCATGTATCAACGATTAAAGGAAAGATAGTGACCAAGACAAATCTAAACTGAAATGCATGATTGTCAGCAAACGAATTTAATACTACTATGTTATAGTATTATGGGTTTTTTTAATGTTGATATTTTATTGCAGTGTGTAGTAACAGTAACAGACATGTGCCCGTACAATTAAAAAATGAATTCACATGACTTTTCCTTATGAGACCTCACCCTCGTCCCCGTGTGGAGGAATGAACAACTGTGTCACGGACTCCAGATGATGCACAGGTGCCGTTTGGTGCCAATTAGAGATGTGAAGTCGAGCCGAGGTTCATTCTGCCCCAGCGCGTTCAGGGACTTTATTTTATCCCCACCCCTCCACCCACCCCCAGGCAGGTCGGAGCGGAGACGCCGGCTCCGGCTCCGAGCATCCACCCGTCATCCACTCACCAAGGCTCGCAGCGAGGACTCGTCCAGCGAGGAGTAGCTCTCCGCAGACATCGCGGTCCGTCTGGATGCGCTCAGGTGAGACGAGAAGGTCCGGGTGTGATCTGCTTCCCCCCCCCAGTCAGCGACGTGCGCCACCTGTGCGACCCGCGGGGCTGATTCTCTCTCGTCCCTGTTTTTTTTTTTTGGAAGTTGTTCTTCTCTTTTCTTTTCTTTTCTTCTTTGTTTCTCTCTTCTCTCTCTCTCTCTCTCTCTCTCCGCAGACGATGTCGGAGTCCGAAACCTGTCCTGAGTCAAAGACGGTAACGCTGCGTCCCGCTCGCGTTGGGCACAGCTCGGACCTCGGGGGTTGCGGTGAAAGCACGAACAGGCCCCGCACGCTCTTCCAATTGGCCGCTGGCAGCTTTTTGAAACGGAGGATTCCCACTGAAAGGTGCAGTCCCCGCCCCTCTGCTCTCCGTCCCCGGCTTCTCCCGGAGCGCATCCAAAGCGCGCCGCTCTGTGGGAAGACGCGGAAACGGCATCCAAGTTATGGGGGGTGATTAGTGCCACACGACGACCCCCTGGGTGTAAGTTCAATACCATCGACGCGTCAAACGGTAGCGTCCAAAACTGTGACGCTGCGGATGGCATCTGTCATAGTGATGGACTTGGAGATAACCACCAGGTGGATCTGCAGCTCCCCTGGTTGGATGGCCCGTTGTTGGCTGGGCCCGTCCACACCTTTACTGTCTGGGTCCAGTCTCACCACACATCTACCTGTGCCAGAGTCAGTGAGTGTAAGTGTAGCATTTAGTTTTGCACATTTAGCAAAAGAGAGAGTTTCTCTCAATAGTTGGTTTAAAAACAAACAAACAACAAAAAAAAGGTGACCTTTGAACTTACGTTGGCCAGGTGGCTGAAACATTATTCCAAATGAAAGCTGATGTTGCTCCAAAACTACTATGAGAACATAAAAGGTGATATGTCAGTGTTGTGTTTTTAAACTTTTTTTTGCACTGCCCCCACATGGTCAAAGGAAAAATCCAGGAGTTCCTGGCTGCAGACAAAATGGTGGCACCTCCACGAGAGGCGCCTTGACTGGACAGGACTATGTGACATCAGCAGCAGAAGTTGGTCTTCTTCATGCAAACCTCCTTTTCAAGGCTTTATAGAATATCTTAAATATGTGTTTCGAAAGTCACCATTTAAAAAAAAAATGTTTTATGTAATTCTTTAATCTTTTTTTTTTTTTTTAATCAAGCAATTTCTCATGAACGATTTATTGTGAATAGGTTATACGTACCTGGAAGACCCCGTGAGCTACTGATGAAAGACCGTGCCCCTCAGCACTTTTATTGCACCCTCTGTTGATTTAATCAAAATCAAATAGCTGGCGTCAAATTGACCCGGCTATTCAATTGTTATCCAAGTTTACATTTAAGAACATTAGCAAGGAACACATAGATCACAATCAGAATACTTTTACTGGTCAAAAACTGCATATTTCTACATACAAGGGATTATAGCTTTGTGGATGCATGGGTACATTTAAAGACAGAACTGTCAGCTGTAGAGGTGCCTTTTGCGGAGGACCACCGTTTTGTGTGAAGCCATGTCCCTCTCAAAAAATCTGTTATTGCAGGTTTAAGATTTAAGATATCAAATCCTGTTTTTGATACAATTTATGGTGAGAATTTCTTAACAATATAAACATGCATTGTTTTCATACAGTAAGTACCCCTTTATACAGTAGTCCACACCTCAGATACGAAAAAGAGAACTCATTTACATTTTTTTTGATAGTTTATATTTAGTCAAATTCTATTTTCTGCATTTGAGAAGATTTCTATGGAAATCAACGGTTAACAGAAAAATGATTTATAAATTCCACAGAATGAACTAAACCTCAATTAATTGTCTAAGGACATCTCTAATGTTCCTATAATTAGAATGCCATGTGAAATCTCCCCTAAGATATTTCAAGGAAATTACAAAATAAAGCAACATGAGGGCACAGATCTTTTTCTTTCCCATACAGCCATACAGTTTTAATATCAGTGTAAACTGTTCACTGTGCTGACTGTTTTAGAGCCAAACTATTGCCTAAGGCACAGCTGCTGTCGAAGTACTGCCTTCACACAGACATTAACAAATATACAACACTCTTCTACAGGCATATAAAAATATTTAAAGGAGACATTTTTTTATAATTAACAGTTATTTCAGAATCAAGTTTAACCGGCTGACTTGCAATCTTTAAATATTACTAAGTTGCAGACAGCAATTCAATTCACAGAAACACTGCCAAAAATTCCGTAACTGAAGATTGTAATAGTGACAGCAAAACCTATGCTGGATCCTGGTGTGACAAAAATTATGTATCTTAACTACTCATATGTTGCCACAGCAAATAGATTTATAACCACATATGAAAGGCAGTACATATGAAAAGAGAAGCTCATTGAGTGGTAAACTGACCGAAAATATGGGAATTAAGAAAGGTGATATTTGAGCCTTACTTCTTATCAGTGCTTGTAACCTGAAATCTGCTAAACTGATATGAGCTATACATATAAAGAGGCATGAAACAGCACACAGAATAAAAACTGGAGCCATGAAACTGAATGTCCTCATTAAAACATTTAATAACCACACAAGACAAAGAGCAGACAGTTGTTCTTAAACAGGAATAGTCAGCTGAGTGCCATGAGTGATGCAAGTGCAACGAAACACCAGGCAATTTCACTGATTAATTGCTGCTCTCTACTCATGACAGTTGATCATGTTAACTGGGAAAATGCTCTAGTGTTGTTTAGTTAAAAGGGCAATTTGCTGATTCAACCATCGGTGGCACAAAGTTGCCTGTTTTATATGCATTCCTAACATGAACCCTATGTTACACACAAAATACATCTTATAAATCTTAAATCATATCTGAAAGAACTACAAGCTAAGTTTTTCCTACTACCTAAAAGAATGGTGGACAGGAGAAGCTGCTTCAAAAGTCATCTCATCGTAACACCATGTATATAGTTCTATAGTTATGATTTAAAAAAAAAAAATCTAAATATTACTGAAGAGTATTAAAGACAATTCTTCAACAATATAAAAAGACAAATGCTCAATAATACAGTTAAATATTTTCCTTGGGCAAAGATGCATAAATTTATCAAATCTGATCCTAAAGCCCTTTTTAACAAAATAATCTATCAAAGTGCTTTAGGTTACATAAAGATGCAGACACTGACAGGAACACTGAGGAAATGCCCTGAAAAAAATAAAAAAAAAAAACAAAAACAAAACTGACAGACTGGGGTCAAAACAAAAATGTCCTTGGCTGAAGTAAGAAAGTAATGATTAAGTAGACACCGAGAAGGTCATGCATCATTTTGATGTTCCAAGTGTTCTTGATTACCCATAACATGACTTGTACAGTTGGAAAAAAAAATAAAATCAAATTTAGTGTGAATAAAAATCCATTTATAATTTATCTGTTAAGGCTAGATGTTAGACATACAAACATTTGAAACAAATCATGAAATAAAGCAGAAATATATATGATTAAACCAAACTACTCACTTAGACCTTAATAAAAACTGTAAGATACCAATGCTCACACAGGCACTTATCAGATACGTATGTTTTTTATTTTCAAAAGTGTGCAAAAAGATAAATGAAAAGCAGAGTAGGAGATTTGGTTTTACTGTATCTCCAGACATTCCTGCTCTCACTCTTCCTGCTGCTCTTCATTCTGCTTCTTGGGTAACTGCAAATGGAGAAAAATATAAATTGAAAATTCTTTTATAGATGTTAAAATATGTTGAGAAAATCCACACTTAAGCAGAATTGACATTATGATTATTTATTCTATGAAGAAATCTTTTACAGTGTAACTGAAATATTAACTTTAGGTCTATCCCAGGGAGATTTCCTCTTAAATGAACAAGCAGTAGCTCATCTACTTATATTTGCATTAAAGCTAGTAAAAAAATTTCTCTAAACCATCCTCTTAAACCTTATATTTCTCAAAGAAATATATGAATATATTTTATACACTTATATGTATTGTTCATATTTGGTCATCACGATGGATTATTCTTCAGAAAAATAAATAATTATTGAAACGTCATTTCTTTCCCATACTGTCAACCCTTACAGTTGCACATCATGCAGATAGTGTACTGTGTAGACTATTTTGGAAGTGAAAGTACTGTCACTATTCTCATAATGCAAAATCATGCAATACTTTTGTTTTATGTTAAAGATTGACTAGAAGCAGATGCCTCTTGCTTTGGTTTGTGTGGGTGTTAATTCACGTGTTGCATACCTTTGTCACCGGATTACTTCTGTTCACTCTCCCTTCTTTGTTTTCTGGTAGATGAGGTCTGGTGGACAAATCAAATCAGAATATGAATAATATACTCTAAAATGTAGTTACAAAAAATACATAATTGATTAAAAGTTATAAATTGGTCAAGTAGAACTAAAGTCATATCAATTTAATTCTAAAAGTTGTTTCCACTAGACTTGATCATTGCTTTTACCCCTTTAGTGTTACAGAGCCTGAGTTCTCAGTGTCATAGAAAGATGAATTAGCCCCGTCTGCTTCTCTGCCCTGCTGGGGTCTGTTTTTCACAGTAACGTCACAGTTGGACGTCTTCCTTTGACTTGGTAGTCCGATGTAGCCTCTCTGCCATTCCTTTGGGTTTTTTCCTAGTGGGGTGTGTCTGTCATATCCAAAGTCCTCGTCCAAGAAGTCAGCTATATGTGGATAGCATATACAATATGTGTAAATAAACATACAGACACAGGGACAAGACAAAAAACAGTGCATGTATGTGCAGACCCTCTAGTATATAATGCAATCAAATAAAAATTGTTTTACAAACTAAATAACTTGTCAGTCTTTGTTGATACCAAATTTCATACATTACCTTGGTGCTTTATTCTTCTTTGAAAACCTGGAGACATCTGACTGAAAGTATCTTTAGCAGGGCTCAGTGGTTTTCTGACAGACGCTTTTGTTATGTTATTCAGTGGATGGGCAGTCTGAGGGCGCATATCACATTTGTCCTAGGGTAAAAACAGACAAATTTCACAAAACACGAAAAAAAATGCAATTGAATGTCTGTCTATTATGTTTCCCCCCACTCTTTCATGTATAATATTCTGCCACTGGCAACGTACCTGATGGTGAAAGACCACAGCCTCTTCTAGGGCAACGCCACAGAATTCACATGGAATGACCACATCGCCCTCCAGTGGACTGGCTGGGGGACTGTAAGACGCCGGGGAGACAGACCGGGGGAAAGTGGCGATGTTGGAGGCAAGTGTGTCAGGGAGACTGTGCATCAGCCCTGAAGCATTCCTGCTCCTGTCCTGTTTAGGTGGAGAGGAGGGCTGCTTACTGAAAGATGCAAAAGCAGAGGCGGGGCTGCAACCAGTCTAAAACAAAGAAAAGAAAGTAGATGAAAGGTTGAAACCTATGTGAACTCTACTTAAAATAGAATCTACCGTGTGCCTCCCAAATGGAGATCGGGGCCACAAGTTCAAACAGGCAAAGGCTGCAACTAGACTGTGAAGTCTCAGAAACAAAGATAAAGAAAAATATTCAAATGTTTGCATGCCATGTGATATCTGACTGGATCTGAGCCTTTTACACTGATTAGATTTGTGCATAGGTAGGTGCATTTCTTAACCACTGGACAATGCAGAATCCTAGTGGGGCATGAAGCACCCTGTGGACAGGTTTCTGAGTAAAGACTGAATGCACCATGACAAACAAAGTGGATTAGAGCCAGTCTTTTGCTACACTACAGTAAGTTAAACAGAGTCCAGATTTTATTAAGCAGAGTGAAAAGGTTCAGTTAGGCAGATTACATCTTTCACTCAGGTTCTAGTTGTATTTTTTATTTTTGTTGGGATGTCATGCATGCAGATATGATGCACTGACCTGGAATTACTAGATGTCTGCCCTCATTTTCTCTAGTTACTGGGAATTTTTTCCTTGAACATTATATGTATATTTTACTTGAATATGGATAAGAATTCTTGAAGAAGAATGAGCATTAGCTTATGAGGTCATTGTTTAATTTTTTATGGACTCTAGTGCAGGAAATAAACATATCCACAGCTTTCCTGGCTTAAAAACTGCTAGGTGCTGGACAGATGATACAATATAGAAACAAAGAACAACTAATCAATCTGCACACTCTTAAAACATAGATGCTTTCAGTGACTGACCTCCTGTTGGCATACATGTTACAAACAAAAAAATAAGTACTTAAGTGTGTGTATACATACATCCAATGTCATTTGTAACACAAAAACTCAAATATAAACTTTTAAGAAATAAATTACTGTGGCAGCTTTATCACTCTTTCTTTAATTACTCTAGAGGATGATCAGCAGATCATTTGTGTTTCTCCATGTCCCTTACCTAAACTATTACCTGAGCTGACCACATTGCAAGAGAACCTAGTACACAAGATAAACAACATCTTTGAACGACAACAAAACGGGGAACCTGGAATCCAGGCGAATGTGAAAAATCAGTTAAAAAAAAATAAATAAAAATCACAGAGCCTTAATGCATATTGAAATCAGAGTTTCTATCTATCTATGGTGCAACCAAAAGATTAAAATTAGATCTCAAACCTGATGCAAAATGAGATCCTCTTCTGGAAACAGTTCTTCACAAAACTCACAAGGCAGCATGGTATCTATAAAATATTTGTTAATCATTAACAAACTGACAACTGAATAACTTAAAAAGTATCCTAATCAATACCAATTTACCTGTTTGATCATGGTCCTGGACTGCACTTGTGCTTGTCCCTGTAGTGAAGTGTTGGTAGTTGTTATTGGGTGGAGCGAGTGGAGAGTTAACAGAAGGGTTAGACGTCTTCCCGATCTTATGGTCCCAGATATCACTCCACAGGTTGCCGTCTACACCTCCAGCCACTGATTCTCCATCACTCTGCAGGCTGAGAGCCAACATGTAGTCCAAGCCGGATGAATCTTCATCGTGTGTTTGATCCCCATGTGGCCATACACAGCTGCTGCTGCCACCGCTGCCGCTGTTCAGAAAAGCACTCCGCCCCAGCACTAAAAGAAAAATGAATTATACAGACATACAAAAAATTATAGCTGATTGCAGTAGCACAGCAACTCTGTTATAAGCTCAGTCATGGGAGAAAAAGATGTTTTGGGATTTGTTACGTTTAATTTTTTGCCAAACCCTTGATGGTAAACAATCTTTTTAAAATCATGTTAGTGATTAAAATACTACAACATGTCTTCTGCTAGTTATAGTATTTTTACCAACACAGAAACACAAAAGTTGACAGTAAAAATAATAGTCAGATATATTTGTGTGTTACAGACTCTACAGACAAGGAGTAAAGATTATGCCAAGTAAATCTGGTGATAATATAGTAGAGTTGGAGATTTAAAGGTATCCTGTGGAGTTCTGAGTACTATTAATGCTATGGAGCAATGTTTCTAGAAGCTGGTCTCCATATTGTTTGTACTGTGCGTGAACACAAGGACGCAGGTGATGTGATACAGATTCTTGCTGCTGGCATTACACTATTGCACTGTTTGACAGTGGGTGACAGTAACGTGCAAAGAAGCATAACAGTGCACCCTCAAAGGCAGGATAGACGACAGACAGCAACAAAAAAAAAAAATGTAAGAATGCCCGTTTTGAAATATTCTTTATAATTAGTTTTACAGATAAATTATATAAAAGCATACTGGATGTAAACAACAACTTTTTTTGTTAACATGAAACCTCCAAGGAGCACCTTTAAATTGCTGTAACAGTTCTTTAAAGCTACACGGTTATATTTTGGGCCGATAAATAATTAGGCTTTGTTGGCACTTTTTCCCCCACCGGAAATTTAAAAATCAATGTGTCAGTGATACAACTCACAGTGACTATATGTTGTATTCCTCTGTGAAGTATTCTTCCAGTCTCCAGGTCCCCTTGAAGTGTTATAAACTCTGGGATCAAATGCATGGGGAAAGCCCTGTTGTTCTGCTGCACTGATGTTGTTATTCTTTGAGCCTTTTTCTTGGGCTTTTATGATGTTTCGAATGGAGTGGGTTTCAAACCATGCCTCTGGAGACTGTGGTTCTACTGGACTGCGACTCATCCTGCTGTTGTTCCTCTCTTGGGGAGGTGTGAGGCTTCCACATAAGACAGGATGCACAGCTTGTTCTCTCAACATTACATTGCACTTGCAGTGTGGGCAGGGCTCAGTGCGTGTACCACAATAATCCTCATGCTCTTTGGACTGACTGAAAACAAGCTCCAGTTCACAGTACTGGCATGGGACCAACCGCTGAGAACATTCAGAGCTCTACAAAAGACAACAATCATGACAGGCACATTTAAATGATTTAGTCGAGATGGTTAAATATAAGAGTTACATGCAGGGAAGGAAAAAGGTCTTCAGAAATACCTGGTGAATCTCAATATGATTCTTTTCGATCTTCAAACCACACTTGCATGTAATCTGAAATGAAAGGGAAAATGCATTTAATTTTTCAGTTATATGTCTTAGTCTGACATCAATTTCTTCTTAGTCATTACTTTGTGATGAGAATTTGAGGCCAGGAGGGACTGCAGTGTATGTTCACTCTGACATGATTTTCACTAAAGAGAGGTTTTATTAGCAAGTATATCATTAGTTTAAGTTAAGACAGACTGCTAACAGCATCTGTAACTTGTATTGACAGTTCAATAAGCAATACAGCACAATGAAGTGTGCTATATTAAATTTGTATAAAGCAGAGTAAAGGATTCACACAGGATTTCCTTCCACCTAGTGTTTTCCCATAAGAAATTATCACCATTATAACATTGACACATACTCATGCCACACAACTGAGGTAATCAAAAAATGGCAATTTTACTCCTGAGACATAAAAATCGTAAAGTCACAGGTTCAATTCGCAGTTTACTGGTTTCTGGGTTTGGGACGGAATCTCTAAAGTTCACTCATGCTTGATATTTGTATCTGGGTAAACCGACAATCACATTTTTCCACATTTGGCATCGTCCTTCCCTTAAAACCAGCACACATCTATTGAAAAAAAAAAATCATATTAAAGTCTCCAGTATTGCCATTCAGATACTACCTGTGTATGCTCCTGCTGCATATGCTCCTGCAGGTCTGACCGAGGCACCGGCTCCTGGCATACACCACACAGCGCAATGTTCCTTTGACAGTGGATCTCATGGGTGGTGAAATTAGCCTCTGGGATGTCATGTTTGCTGAAAAGGTGAAGACCGTTATGGAAAACCTGTTTTCGCCATCATAACTAACTGATTGATTACTTAGTATAAATTACTCAAACTTACCAATTGCCACAGAACTGTGTATTTTCATCTGCCATGGCTTTATCCAAACCTGAGAACAAAGTGTAAAAATTAGTTATTAACGACATAAACCAGCTTGCTCTGTTTTGCTTATTTTCACTGTTTATGAAACGTAAACAGGCAGGATTTGTAGCTACAGAAAGGAATTTGTGATTAATGTCGTGGTATTTATAAGTGGTGTCCGAGTTTCGTGGCGTCAATTTAACTGAACTGGCACCAATATCTTTTCACGGAGACAATTTTAAAATAATCCAGCGAATAATCAGGTCTGACCTTAAGAGCTCAGTTGGTTAAAACTGTTTATTGAAAAATGAAACTGAATGACAGCTCTTCCGTTTACACACCCCGTGTTTCCAGGCAGGTAGCTAACCTTAGCTGAAAGCGAAAGCCTAGATTAACAAGGATATCCCCCCTTCAACATTAATCAAGTAGCATCTCGAACCTGCTCAAAAGAGAAAAATGGACAATGTTAGATGCGTCGGGTTTCGCTAACTACGTAGCTTAGCATTAAATAGACAAGAGAGCAACCACCACGTAGCGTCAAGTTGACGCTAGCTAACTAACTTTATACGCTCTTCACGAAGTAAATACCGAGCCAGGGAGGTAACGTAACGACGGGTTTTTGGGGGCTTCGGTCGTCCAGTCCGGGCAAAAACGATTTCAACGACGTTACTCTCGGTCGGTTGTCTGATTTGTAAACGTATAACCGAAAAGAAACCCGTTGACGACAGCTAACCACTTGATGCTACCCCGAAAACCAGTTCGTTATTTCCTCTATGGTCGAGCTCGAAAAGTGAGCCCCGAGTCGAGTCTCTCAGGCTGCCTACGTACATTCCACTACGCCTCCTTTAACATTCCCAAAACCAAACCAATTCCCACGATGATTTTTTAATAATGCACATCGTCAAAAGTGCACCACAAAGAAGGATGGTCTGGATATACAGGGGACGCACATATGACATAGGTTAATGGTTATAGCTGACCGTAAGACCAAACTCAGGGGGAAAATTCTAGGCGGTATCCAGGGCTGAATTTTGATTGGTTGAATAAACACCGTGCGTTTGTAAATAGGTCTCGGTCGACAATGCTGTTTTCAGTCTGATGTTAACGACAATATTTTATTCTTAAATTCACAGTAAAGGTGAAAAACATACATAAAGGTTGTTAGTTCTGTACAGACGGTCGGTGGACTCCTCTCCGTTTTCTTTAATCGCAGCGGTAACAACAGAAATTTTTGGCGAATCACGTTCCTCATCATTTTTCAGCAAATGTCAATCATTTCATCTGTTTGCATCCATCTGCACATTCGGTCGTTCGGCATATAACGCAAACTCTTAAGTTATGTTTAAAGGGCTCCCAAAAACGTTTTGAAAGGAAACTCGAGGATTGTCACTGCAGATAATATTAATTTTGTTTATACAGTACTCTCCGAAAACCGAAAATAGCTTTACAATAAAAACAGAAAGCATAAAAAGCATAGAGAATAAACAAAGTAAAAGCAATAAAAGAATAGGGTAAAATCAACTAAAATTATATAAAGTTAAACCACTGGAAAGAAATTTCAAACAAGTGGGTAACTGATTTAAAAATAAGGCAGAAGTTACAGCTCTGATCTTCTCAGGCAATTATTCTAGAGTCTAGAAGCCCTGACTGCAAAAGCTCTATCACCTTCGTCTATCAATCTAGACCTTGGAATAAACAGAAATGATACCTCCGATGATCTGTATGATTCGGAAGGGACACGAGGCAGTAACAAACCTATTAGATACCTGGGGGCAAGGCCTCTCAGAGCTTTGTGAGTAAACAATAAAACCTTAAAATTGATTCTTAAAGCAACAAGTAGCTGGTGATGAGAGGCCAGGATGCTGCATTAGTCTGGACAGGCTTAAATTCGGTGTGGCCAAAATGAAAAAACACCACAGCATTGTCCTTTCAGTGTTTATTGAGTTTTTGATCTACCAATACTGTCAACGTTAGACATTTTCATTTTTGTAAGGCACAGTTTTGTTCAGATAAAACACTGATATCATTTACAGCAAATGTTTGGTTGTAGTACATACTGTACATCCTCACACCTCCTATTAATGACAACCCAATGAGTGGACCATTATTGTAAATATATAAAAACTTAATTCATTTCAGAGACCTTGTTCCTCACCTGAAAAGGTTAAGTCAATTATTTATTTTACAGTGTAATATGAAATGTAACTCCATGTGAAAACAAAATTGTGACAAAAAGGAGACACATTTAATACAAATGTGACTGGACTGAAAGAAAGGACGTATTGTATATCCAAATAACATCTTTAAAATAAACCGGTCCTTCAAAATATACTGATGTGCCCATAGATGAGTAACATAATTAATGGTATTTTTACCAAGCAACTTTAAGGGCTGAATGTGGATAAACCACCATCAAGAGTGAAATAAACATTTTTTTCCATAGCTGAAAAACCTTTCAACAAAGTATTGGGACAGTCTTCTATCAAAAAATGGCAAATTATAAAATGAACACTCTACTACACCTAATCACATTGGTTGGTTCCTGGTGATGCATTAAAGTTATCTAACAGCTCTTAATTGGTAACACGATTGTCTAATATGAATTTAGGTCCACCATGAAGTAGGTTTTGGACCAGTTCCCTTGCTCAAACCTTTCCTAACAAAACATTCATCAGAAATACAAGCTGCATCAGTTTTTAAAAAGGATGGCGGTACAGACAGCCCTGCTGCTGTAGCCTGAGATAAGCACATGAAATGACCATGATAATTATACTTGCACCAAGATTAATAAAGGCTTCTGTTGAAAAACTACATACATCTCAGGTCACTCGTCCTTGTCGTTCACAGGTGCAATAGTTACTACTCCATTTTCCAATCCAGGGGGAAAATATTTAGTAAAAAACTAATAAGTACCAGCATTGAGAGAACAAACATGAAGAGTTCCACAATTAATCGGCACCACAGCAATGAACTAAAATGACAGTAAAACTAAAAATTCACATTAGACTACTTTTGCTGTTGATAGGATGATTTCTATTATACAACTCTTTTATTGGGTTCATTAAACAAGCTTTAAGTGGCTATTAATTGCTATAAAGCAGATTAAAAATATCACTGTAAGCATTATATCTCGCATTTTACTATTTTAATTAAGAAAACAGCCAAAAAATGTGCAAAAAACAATATTGCATGACCAAATTGAAAAAGCTATAATGCAGTCGATTGTGTTTTTTTGTGAGGCAAGAAAAAAGGCATCTCACAATCGTCTCCTCGCATGCACCTTTGTCAAAGAGCATGTCAATCAGAAAAATGAGACAGATGTGGGATATCAGATATCAACCAGCTTGTGACATAGAGCTATATACCAGTAAATTTTTGTGCCTGCCTTCAAGTTAGAGTGAAAATACCTCACATACACTTGTACTGTCATAGGTGGAAAGTCCACCAAAGACCTGTTTTTCACCACTTTACTTTCCATCTTTCAGGTTACTCTCCACTGTACACTAATGAAAGACATTTAAAAAAATCTAAGAGTGGGATATTTGGTCATAGTAATTACAATAGCTACAAGTTAAAAAGAAAATTGCTTATTTATCAATAACTAATATTTTTAGAGAACAAAAAACTTCTGAAGGAAAAAAGCTGGTTTTCACTTTAACTTTCAAATGTCCTTGGTCCAATATAAAATTCAGTAGATTGCTCTTACAGAGTCGTTTATCACACAGTCCTGTGAAAAATATTTTTACTACACTACACTATTTATGATCTAGAGTGGCAAAATGGGAAAAAAGGCTCAAAGACAGCATAAAAAACAACAGAAGGAATAAAAGGAAAAATACAGTACAACCATTCAGGAAATGAAAAGAAGAAGGCACAGATTTTAAGAGTTGAGACTAGAAGTCATAGAGGTAGCAGAGGTCACAAAGAGGGACAAAGGAGAAAAGGAAACTGTTGAAAAAAAGAGATATGTGATGAAATGTCTATCTGTCCTTGGATCCAAGCTTCTCGATCAAGTCCTGCAGGGGAGCAAGTTCTCGCCTGTCAATGAGGTTGAACTCCTACAAGACGAAATAATAAATTAATTAAACTTTTAGAAAATGAAGAAACATGCATAATGTAGGTCTCTGTTATGGAAAAGACCCATGCTGACTTTTCAAAAACGACAGGACTACTGGAGATAGAGCCACAAAGCCTGCATAATAACTTGCATCTGACATAGACAAGACTAGGAACTGCAGGAAGTTACATACTATGTTTGAAATATGAGATTATTTATTACCAAAACCCATTACGATGTCTTATTATCTTCCTCTTAGAACAGAGGAACAGCAGTTCTTTCATTATGAAGTTGGATCAATGCCGAGCCATTATAACAAAAGTAGTGCGCCTGCAAAGGGTGTCTTTTCAGAGTCATGTCTGCTGCTTGGAAACAGATCAAAGACCAAGAAGCAGCATATAAAGCTTCATTCCTAGTCCAGTATGACTGGTCTACAGACACATCAGATATAAGGTTGTCGTTTTCTTCAGGGCTTTAGCACACAGCAGTGATTAAACACCATATTGTAGTTGGATAATCTCACCTGAACAAAGAAAATGAAGTGCTTGAAAGAGGTGTTGAGATGGGCCTCCTCCTGCAGCTGCATCACAGAGTCAAAATGTTGGTGGTAGATGTGAGCGTAAACCCTGAAAAGACGCTTCAAGATGGTTTTGGCCACAGACATGAAGTTCTTGGGAAAGGGAACTCCTGTTGGACAGAACAAGGTGGAAAAAGCAGATGTCAAGAGAAAAGTGTGTGATGTTTTCGAGCCTCCAGGCTTTTCCGCCTACAATGGAGCAGGACTGCAGTCAGTCTAGTCTTCATGCGAGACCCATGATCAGTTGGACACAAATCAGGTGACTGAAAAATAACTACTTTGCTTTCCCTTGTCTGTATGTTTAGGATCACTGTCCTGCTTCACTATTCTAAAATTGGGTGACTATGTGTAAAAATGGCTTCATGTTCTACACTGTTTGATATGTGAACATCATTAAACACTCTTAGAGCTGAAGCCAGTTTGTTAACTACACAATCATTGCTTTATTTAAAATTGCCGAAGTAGAGCCAACTAAAATATTACTGTCTGTATACTTTCTGACTGCAGTCTAAATGCACTGCTGTGGAGCCTGTACTGATAGGGTCTCGTGTCTGGTCTCAAACACTGATTTTATATAAGTACTCAAGGAAAATACACTCTGAATGGCTATTTTTGACCCGAATCACCTCAGAAGAAAATATACTGCATATCAAATGACAAACCTATTGGACGCTAGAGACTGTGAAACTTTACCTGTGGGTAGACAATATTCAAATCAAATAAAATGGGTGTATGTAGTTGCTTGGTCTGCTGAGGAACAATGAGACTATGCTCTATTTGCTATTAGTTTCTCTCTCCCTGCATTTACCATTAGAAAGGTCCTTTCTTTGTTTGCCAAACTGCTAAAAATCAAAAGAATCAAAACTCACCAATCTTGGAGGGGAAAAGTGTCTCATCATCCAGCTGATCCTGCACCCAGGTCATCAGGTAGTCAATGTACTTGGGCGCAGAGCATTTGATAGGCTTCTTAATATTGGTGCCGTCAGCCCAGTGATACTCATATCTACAGAAAAGAGCAAAATGTTTTGATCTGTCTCACATTATTGACTTGATTCATTAGTTAGAGGAGACCTACATGGGATATGAATATGAAAGCTCCACATGTAACATGTAGTCATTCTTCCGTTCTTTAAAGATATGAAAACATCATTTGGTAGTAGATATGCTTAAAAAACAAACAAAAAAAAAACAAATAAAAAAAACAGAGTAGGGGGGTGAAATGCAAGAGTATCTACAGTCATATTGTTGCTTGTATCTATGTCAACAGGATGTTAACTGTGGTCTCTTCCTTCTGATTAGAGACTGTAGTCAGTCTTGGCAGAGAAGAGGATAGAGGAAGTGCCAAATCTAGATTATAACTAAACAGCCTCTACAGGGATCGCATACTAGGTTTAATTCCTGTTTTTCTCATGTGACATTCAGAAGAAGAATCTCAATTTCATTTACTTAAACTGTCTCAATCTTCAAAAATCTCAGTCCATGGCATGGTTCTTTTGTGAACATTATTTCCAAACCTGGCCTAACGGTCAAATTATGTTTCATCAACTACATTCTACAATGAAGGGGATTTTGACTTAAATATAATGTTATACATATTATAAGGTTACAAAACCCTTGTTTCACTTGTTAAAATTGATTTTGGTACATTGTAATTAAATTGAAGCTGGGGACATTTATTACATGTCATTTCCTATCTCTCTCCCCCCATTTCCTGCCTGCTCTTTACCGTCTTTTCCATAGTAAAAGGCGGAAAAGGCACAAAAAATACTTAAGACATTTAGTTGGTTCAATTTATTTCAACTGCCTTCACCATTATTTACTAAATTGTAGTAAACAGAAATGAAGCTTCAGCCAGCACAAGTTCCTAAAGTAAAAAAGCATTCACCTTGACTTCAAATATTACAACAAGTAGAGTGTCTCTCTCATTGCTCATTAATAAATTAACACACATTCCATAATTACTTTTAAATTTTATCTGTTCTCTTATAAAGACATGCTGCACTGTTTTTTCGCCGAGTGGGAATGTGCCTTTAATGACAGTCCTTTATTATGAAGCCCTTCATCACTTTCTCTGTTGACCTACAATTTAATGTTGATTCTGATCGCTTCTCGTGCTCGTAATGGTCTTTAAAAGCGCTTGAGCTTAGTGTGACATGTTATATCTCAGCTGAACCATGTGAAGTTCCTTCTTTCCTACAATTACGTAAGCACTTACATCAGGCAGACTTTTTCCTCTTTTTCAATGGAATAGGTCAGATGAAACATTTCACAGCTTGCAAGCTGTTCACAGCTTTACAACAAATCAAGTTTTCATAACATTATATGGTACATGTTACAAGTACATATAAAAATGCCTGGGGTCACTGTCTTACTAAAACAAATAAGTAAATATTTTTTAAAAATCTTACTCCAATTTTATTTTCTATCTTCACAACCCTTGATGTGAACTTTTTAAAACTGTTTTGAAAATTTTTGAAACTATTTTCTGTCAGGAAACTCACTATAAATAGAGGTATTATAAAAATAGGTAACTTCATCAGTGATGTATCACAGTAAAGGAGCTGGATCATCAAACAATAAATAATTTATTTTACCTTCATATTTGTCTTACATAATTTTTTAAAAATGTGTTCTTACGCTTCATTTAAGTCTTCATTTTTTTAAACAGCTAAGTTAATCCACTATTGTTCATTATCTTAAAACAATACAAATTACAGGCACTGTATTTGCAATAGGCCTTTGTCACAGCAGACATTTTGACCTGTTATATCAGGCACAAGTGCTACTAATAATGTTAATGATGGCTCGGTTCTATTCAAGTGTCCCAGGAAACCATGACTTTAATAGCTTCTCCTGCCGTGACATGTCAAATTGTCTAAAAAAAGGGCCTATTAGAAGTTCTGTACTTAAAAATAAGCTGCATGCATAAGGAGGACACTTTTTTCTGTTACCTTGGTCCAGCAGACATCACAGAGCAGCTGGTCTCAGTGCAGAACTCAGTGATAGTGCCATAAAGCATATTGATCTGGTTGAAGAAGTCCACCGCTGAAAGAAAGGGTGAATTATTATTTCTTTGTCCTCTAGAAATCATGTTTGTTACAATAATGAAATAACACAACTGTTTTTACAACAATTTATGATGTTCATTTTAGTAAGAATTATCTATAGCCATAAATAATTAAATGCTTTGCTTTTCCAACAACAATGCATATGTATGGTATCCCGATGAACTTGTGTAAATACAACCACATTTTTGCATATCCTGTATATATGGTCTAATTTAACATGTCCTCTCTTTCTTCACATTCTATAGTACATTATTTTTAAGAATTGACATTACATATATCAAAAAATTCCATATTGTTGGTGCACCAACCTAAACTTTTGGATTTGAATAGTCTTGTGGCTACCAACGCTATTAACTTTGTAAACAATCTCAACACTTTCTCAGTTCTGGCTGTTTGTATGACCCTACCACTCTTCTCATAACACTATATGATACAAATGCTCATCTTAATAGTAGCCATACGTAAAAGTTTAAAACGATAGTTTGCGCACCGATTGGTGTTCTCCATTTCAAAAAAATGTCCATTGTGGTCAGTAACTCACTGTTGACAGCGATCCACTCATTGAGATCCTCTCCCTCTGGCAGCTGCACAGCTTGCCTCAGGTTTCCACTGCCCAGAGTTGCCTCAGCGTGTTTCAGCAGCTCATACTGGTGGGATCCCTCTGGGATGTTCTTCTTCGGCTTGAAGGTCTTAGATGAGCGACTGCCACTGCAAAGAAACAAACGTCCATGGAGCTAAGCAACCGTCTGTACGCAAGGCAAGAGGGTGAATTTTGGAGGAGCTCGATGAGGAGTAGATGCTCCATTTGGGCCTTCTACACATGTGACCATCCTTCCTGTCCTGTTTTGTGTAATATGTAGCTGGAGGAAGAATATGAGGTGGTCATCCCTAAACTTGGTGCTCGGCTGCCACATTTGTAATGCCAACGTTGGAGTCTAAACACTAGTCCTGGTCCGTTTTTTTGCGAGACAGAAAAATTACTGTACAATCTGTGTCATGTAAATGAAGCGAATAAGGTGATTATCCCTTCGGAGCAGCACAGTAAATGCGACAGTATGACAGTGTCACTGCAAACGAACGACAACCAGTTAATTACATTGCCTCGACATTCAGTAACCTACCGTCGCGGTTAAGGCAGTAAAGATGTGGATCGTGATTAATACTAACGTGTCTGGTATCTCTATCTTATCTGAGTAAAGAGTGATAAGAAAAGCTAAGCTGGCTATTCAATCGTGAGCTAGCGGTAATCAACCGGCTAGCCAAGTCAGAACGTAACTAACCTAGTTTTAAAAAGTTATAGTTGGCCAGCGCTGAGAAACTATAAATAAATACAGTTAATACACAACGATGAATTATAACCCTACGTAAGTAAAACGCGATGAAAGTGTCACACGAACGTGTTTGTTAACTGGCTTGTTTTCTATAAGTGTCTTTATTTAAATAGTTACTTCCCCCAGTGGAACTTCACAGAAGCGTAGCTAACGTTAACCGCAAGCTGCGGCTGCAACTTAGCAAGCGACCTCTAACTTTACTTACAACAGGAAGCTCATCTTCGCGAAACGATCGTCGGAGAGCTCCGGTTAAAACTCCCAACCCTGGTTTAGTAAACAGAAATTTGTTTTCGAATAACAAACTGGGAATAAGTTGTCAGCGTCGCCTGCTAACAGCTACGTGTAGGCTAACGTGAACTGCACCCACAGTGGCTCTTCCTCTATCGGCTCTCTGAAGAAGCTCGGCAGGCAGACTGTCGCCCCCCACCGGCCGCGTTTAGCCACTACATCTCCCCAGAGTAGCCCTACATGTATAAGGACTTTATATCCATCAAAACATTTAACACACTTTACAGTCAAACTTGGTATAATTCACTCAAATAATTACTCAAATTTAATCCCAGAGCATTCAAACCCGTTCGGCCTTGATGTTTCTCTTCTTAAAGCCACATTTGTCCGATGCTCAAATTTTGTAACCCTATATTTTTTAAAATGTATTTATTTGTGTGTGTGTGTGTGTGTGATAACGAATGAATCCGATATAAGCGAGTCTAAGTCTAAATGGACAGCACCGTGCAAAAGTTTGGGGAACTAAAAGAAGGAATAAGACCATGAATAGTTTTATGTTGATCAGCTGACCTCAAACGAAGTTCTGTAAACAGGAAATAAAAAGAGATGAAATCAGTGTTTGGTTTGACCGACCTTTATCTGGACATCAGCACCGTTTATTTACATTTTTCTAACGCACATCTGATCGCACATTTCCAATGTACAGTACCTGTGAGGTAGGTGGTATAAGGCGAATGATTATTAGAAAAGTATCTATATGTGATTTATTAAAGGTCTGTACGGGAACCTAGTACCGAGGTCAGTTCAGTTTATCGATTACTTACTGCGGAGAGAGAGAGAGAGAGAGAGAGAGAGAGAGATACACACACACACACACACACACACACACACACACACACACAAACACACTCTCACACACACAAACACACACACACACACACACACACACACACACACACACACACACAAACCTATTGCGTTATCTGTGCGGTTGCGGTGTGGCAGCACATCCCAGTGACGCAGGCCCCGTGCGTGAAGGGGGGGGAGGGCTCTAAAGGCCGTCTGCCCCTCTTCCTCCCTCTTCCTCCCTCTTCCTCCCTCACAGACGTCGCTCTGTCAGCCCTTGCGCGCCGCCGCCGCCGCCGCCGTCGTGTTTCCGTGCCCGGCCGTGGTCTCTCCTCTCCCTCTCCGCCGGTCAGGATGGCAGCGCTCAGGACCCTCAGGAAACTGTGCCAACACGCCCAGCATCAAGTCTGTAAACTGCACACGTCCGCCTCGAGGTGAGTGGCACCACCGGCTAAAAACCCGATTACCTGCGGGTAAATTTCACCAGCACTTTTTTACACGTTTCGCGCTTTTCTTTCCACGTCGATCGGACCCTTGTCTGTATAGGTTTGTGCCCGTTGAGTACATTGGTATGTTTGGGGGGAGGTTTGCTAACGTTGTGCACACTTGGAAAGGGCCGTGCGTTTTTATTCCAGGGGTTTGTTTGACTGTAGTGTACTTAATGTCCGCAGTTGGTCACATTCAGTTTGCGCCCCTAGCGCCGTGCCGGTAACATGGCAGCGGCGGGGATGGCTGATGAAATCGGTCCGGGTGCTTGCACCCTGTCAAGTGGGGAGCAAGGTTTCAACTGGAGACCGAGGTGTGGGTCCGCACACGGGGGGGGGGACCTGCATATGCATTTGAATATTTATATCCTGGATGACAGGGGACGATTTTAAAATGGTAAACAAAAAGGATGATAACGTCTGTGTGCAGCCTCCAGTGCGGGTATTTATTGGAAACGTGCTGTCTGCAGCATGACTGAGATACTCGATAATGAACTGATGTTGCACGCAAGCCCTTAAAAACCCAAACCTCGTGTGACCCCTGCACATGACCCGCAGAGTCACAAGATAGATGATCTTAAAATAAATTATATTGTGCCCCCAGCACATGACCTGCAGTCATAAGATAGATCATTTAGACATATTTCTTTTATAATGTAATACTGATCTAAAGCAATCTTAAATTAGATCCATAAGAGTCGAATTATTGTAAGCAAGATACTTTTATTTATATAGAACATAGTATGTTACGTATGACTTAAATGGCTTAACTTGAAATTGCACTGAGCAACAAGTGATGCATGCAGAATTATAAAATGTCACAATAACAAAGGAATAAAAACCTACAAACAGACAGCTTCCCTCTGACGCGGGTCTCATTTGACATGGGCTATGTGACACGGATACGTGGCCATACATCTGAAAAGAGATTTCCCCCACAGTAGACCAGCTTTGTATTTAAATTCATGCGAGGGCTAAAGAGCAATTTGCTGCTCTGTGATCCTGACACATTTTCTCTGGGACCTGGTACACTAGCCCCATGGCCTCACCCTATTTTAACAAAGATGTGATACTTTTCTGTGAGGTTTAATTAGTTATGGCAGAATGAAAGGGATTGTTACATCACTGTTGATGGCTCATTACTCTTCAGTTATTAGCTATTGCTCTCTGTGTTTGCTGTTATATAACAAATAACCATCTTGGTATTTTTTTTTTTTTTTGATAAAGCAGCATAACGTTTCACCCATGTCTATATAATCATATAGTACAGACTATTGTACCTTATTTGTAACCATCAGGTACCTCTGACTGTACATGGTGTTACAAGAGCTAATAAAACATATGCCTCAGTTAGGTGGAGACCTGCAGTCTCTAATTTTAGAGGCTAGAACTGGGGCTTGTCCAGGTTGCATAGTTGAGTGTGATTACAGGTTTCTGGTGTCAAAAGCTCCATTCAGCAGCAATGAAAAAGACTGTGACTTGACTGTGTCAAGCAGATAAACCGATTCAGGGTAGTGCCATAAAGCTTATCCAAATAATTCAGTTAAAAGAATGTTCAGTTACAATAATTTTGAACTGACTGTATTTTCATTCTATTTTTGTGAAATACAGAAATTTTGCTCGTCAGACCGTTTTAAAAAAACGTACAAAAAAAAGTCTCAGCTTTCTTAGTTACATTCTATTTATTTATTTATTTATTTATTTATTTATTTATTTATTTATTTTTAAGGCTGAGGGGACATAGGGGGTTTGAAACTTGTGTTGGCAATTTGTCATAATTTTACTAAAAAAATAAATGCTCGAGTGAAAAAGTAATTAATTGTGGAGAAAATCATTAGTTTCAGACCTAGATTGAGAATGACAAACCGACCCCTTATTTCATTGTCTGAATAACAGCAGAACCACCACTTTGTAATATATAAGTTAGTGATTATTTGTCCTCTGACCCCGGGTGTTTTTGTATACCAACTCTCAGACAGGAGGCGGTGGTCATCTCAGGAAAGAAACTAGCGCGGCAGATTCGGGAGGAGGCCCGGGCTGACGTAGAGAAATGGGTTCTAGCCGGCCACAGGAGACCACATCTGAGTGTGATTCTCGTGGGGGATAACCCAGCCAGCCATTCCTACGTCCTGAACAAGACACGGGCCGCAGCTGATGTCGGTGAGTGGAAAAACATGCTCTGTCCTCGCACATGTAAGCACAAAGATACTACAATAAAACCACAGAAGAACAAATGTTTCCTTGTGTTTTGAGTTGTTTTCCCACCTCAACCTCCGACAGGAATCTCTAGTGAGACGATTCTCAAGCACTCAGACATCACTGAGGAGGAGTTGTTGGATCTGATCTACAAACTCAACACAGACCACCGTGTGGATGGCCTGCTGGTCCAGCTGCCTCTGCCAGGTATAGAGAAACTGGAACAGTAGAATAGAAAGACTGACAATGATTATAGGCCAATATTATAGCTGAGTGCAAATATAGGTCAGTATCTGTTTGTATTTTCTAGTAACTTGTACTGGTGAACTCTTAAAAACTCATCTGTGTTCTTGCACAAAACTTGTGACATGTTGTTGTCCTGACTGTCACTTGTCATTGTTTCCAAACAGACCACATTGATGAGCGCACAGTGTGTAATGCAGTTTCCCCCACCAAGGACGTGGACGGCTTCCATGTGGTCAATGTGGGTCGCATGTGCCTGGATCAGTCCACTATGCTTCCAGCCACTCCCTGGGGAGTCTGGGAAATTATTAAACGTACAGGTAACAGGCGAGACCACATACTTCCTCTTAGGGCCGAAATGCTGCAGAACAAACTACCTAGACTCACTACCTGAATTCTCATCTTCTAGGTATTCCTACTCTTGGGAAGAATGTCGTGGTTGCAGGACGCTCCAAGAATGTGGGCATGCCCATTGCCATGCTGCTGCATACAGACGGCCGTCACGAGAGGCCTGGAGGTAGGTTAAGGTGTACATGTGGGTTTCTGTGTATGATTGTGTTATATATTAGGAGAGAGTTAGAGTATGCGTACTAAACCTTAGTTCTATTGCAGGTGATGCCACTGTCACCATTTCTCACCGTTACACTCCAAAGGAGCAACTTTGCCAACACACTAAAATCGCTGATATCATTGTGGCTGCTGCAGGTGGGTGTCATTGTCTGCCTGTATCTGACTGTGACTGAACTGTGTGAAGCTTATCTTTGTTGAGAAGACCGAGTTGTTTCTGTTGTCTAACTGCACTGTGTTTGCTGAACTATCAGGGATTCCAAACCTCATTACCGCAGACATGATCAAAGAGGGAGCAGCGGTGATTGACGTTGGAATAAACAGAGTGCAGGACCCAGTCACTGGCAAGAACAGGCTGGTTGGAGACGTCGATTTTGAAGGTAAGGCCGGACCGTGGACGGGAGAATCTGTTTCTGCAGGGAATTACTTGGTGTCTCAGGTGTCTGTAATGCAATTCTCTGTCTGTCCATATTCAGGTGTGAGACAGAAGGCAGGCTTCATCACCCCAGTACCTGGAGGTGTGGGACCCATGACTGTGGCCATGCTTATGAAGAACACTATCAAAGCGGCTAAGAATGTTCTGACGTATCCCCCAGAGAGGATTCGCATGGCGGCTGCGTCTTAATGGGCCAATCCCCGTGAC
Source organism: Istiophorus platypterus (assembly GCA_016859345.1). Taxonomy (NCBI): domain Eukaryota; kingdom Metazoa; phylum Chordata; class Actinopteri; order Istiophoriformes; family Istiophoridae; genus Istiophorus; species Istiophorus platypterus. The sequence continues at coordinate 14,694,803 of CM029115.1, forward strand.
AGTGAATCATTCCAACCACTCCAACACTACCACCACAACCCCCCTGCCTTTTTTCTCTTTTTTTTTTTTTTACTTGGAGCAGCCTGACAAGCTCCCCTTCCACACAGACTGGAAAGATGATAGCTTTAAGGTTATTTTCCTGCTGACATCTTTAACCTTTCTTAAATTCAAGTCCAGCCATGTTTAGACTGTTACATTAGCTCATGCAGCAGCATATTTTATGTAACAGGGTTTTCAGTATTTATCATTTGCAATGTATTTCTGTGGGATTTTGGGAGTTTTAAGGAATCTTGAGAGATTGTTTTATTTATTGCTAAAGTGACATAATATTTAAACATGAATGGAGACGGGTTACAATATCTAACTCAAAGCTGGTGGTGAGCAGTTCTAGTAGAGCGAGTGAGGCCTGTTTTTTTTTTTTCTTTTTTTTTTAGTTTAGCCTTATGTATCAAGAGTGATAAGGGCTAACATCAGGAACAAGTATGTTTATCAAAATACAAGCTTTAAAGATTCACAATTGCCTTTGTAAAAACTTTGAAATAAATATTACAAATATATTCTCACATTTTTGCTCTCTCTTTACAATAATTGTGTCTTGTTATGAAATGAAGAGTGACCATGATTTTGTATACTTCCTGTTTACAGTATCCGATTCACATTAATGCCCATATTCCAAATATAACTGCTTTCTCTACTCGCTTAGATTCGAACTTTGTCAGTCTCATGTTTTTCACTTATTATACCACATTTTATTTTTCACCTTTCCCCCAACTTTTTAAAATCATATCCTCAATCACAAACAAACTCTCTCTTTAGGCCCTATCAAAAAATAGATTCCCCACAGTTATGTCACCCCTTTCCTCTAATCACTGACCCACTTTTGCATGATATGGAAGTGAGAGACTGGGAAAACAATACTTCATGCCTAGCGCAACCTGTATATCTGGTACAGCTCAAACTATTTTGGGGATGAACCTTAACCCTTCATTCACAGAGGTCAGATTCTACACAGAGACTTGCCTTCATCTTTTGATAAGACCCAGTGGCCTTTTGTTGTCCTCATTTAACCCAGTGGCTTGAAGTTGAACTGGTCTTTTGATTGTTTTGTCTTCCTTTTAATTCCCTTTTTTTTCTTATTTTGGAGCTGTGGGAGGTAGCACAGGTCTGTTGGGATAGCCTATTGGGGCAAATTCAATGGGTTCATTAAGTTTGAAGGTTTTCCTTTGGAATACTGCATGGGATGAATGTATGTGCATCTGCAATCTGCTCAACAGGGACTTTTTTCATTATCCTGGTAGAGCTGTGCTAAAACCTATGAAAAGAATTAAAAATTGAAAAACTACCTAACTCAAGATACTTATTCTGCATACTATATGGTCAAATGGGTGGTTAAGGACCATCACTATCTATTTCATAAATGAAAAAAGACCTTTCTATGCAGGCTAAATTCAAAGTAAGATTTTAATATTTTTCCTTCTTACATCTTTTAATTTTAGGGTTTTCTAATAACCCTGAATGGGTGAAAAAGTCCATAACCCCCCCCAGGTTGGGAACCACTGTATTAAACTGAAAAGTATAAAAAGAATTTATACTCGGCTCCACCTCAACCGGCTATGACAGCAAAATGTTGCTTACATGTTAGTGCATCTGTAATAACAATCCAACACTAAAAATACTAATATAATGATATAACACTCTGTAAGAGGTCATATTGCATAATATGTACTTCTACTTAAACACTTTTATACACTTTTATGATGATAGTTGTACTGACACTTTTATTAAGTATAGGTTCTGATTACTTTTTGGTAACATTTACTCAAGTACTGGCTTTAAGGGCAATTTTATGTACCTGTGATTGAGTTTTTAAATTTAATGCAACTTTATATTTTAATCTACTTTTCAGGGGCAAACTACATTTATTTGACAGCTTTATTTACTAGCTACTTTTCATATTCAGACTATTACAAAAACCACAAATATTATCAAGCCACTTTGCAGTATATGAAGTTTTTAACATTAGCATCAAATTTACCAGCTGCAACATTAGACTTAATGTATAGATAATCATAATGCAAAAATATTTAAAATACTTTTTAAAATATAGTAATAATATATTAAAGACTATTCTGACGTGTCTAAAATCAGTTACTTTTCTTTTGGTATTTTAAGTACATTTTGATACTAATACTGAACCATTCCTTGTTACCATTACTAAATTGTAAAGCATTAAGTAAAACTGGGGACTTTTGCTTGAATCTGATTATTTTTACTCTGGTTTAATGCTGCCTGTGTTTGAATAAAAGATCTGAGTCCTTCTTCTACAATTGTGAGCAAAGGAGCATATTCAAACTCGAAGTAGGAACTAGGAAACTCAATAATGTGTTTCCCGACCCCGACGGAAGGAAATTGAAGACGGGCACACTTCCGTAAACGAAAAAAAAAAAAGGCAACCCTTTATGGCTGCTGAAGCCCAGTTGCTCCTATTTATGATCTTCAACCAACTTCTCAGTGAGAGTTTCTCTTCGTTTGGTTTTCTCGGAGATGGATCGCAGCAGATCACATGACAGAGCTGGCAGAGATAAGAAGAAGAAGAAACGGAGACGCTCTTCCTCTTCTTCATCGTCCTCTCCGTCGCCTTCTTCATCCAGCAGCAGGAGTCGGAGCAGATCGTCCAAGAAAGTGGCGCAAAAGAGCCAAGGTTAGCACCTAAATGAGCAAGTTTAGACAAAGTTTTACCATCAAAGAGCTCTGTTCAGTTTCTCCTCTGTTTGTCCCTCAGATGTGAAAACACAAAGAAAGAAGCGCAGAAGAAGCTCCTCCTCTTCTTCGTCGTCCTCTTCCTCCTCTTCGTCGTCTTCGTCGTCGTCCAGTGATCAGAAGACAAAGAGGAAGAAAAGTAAAGCCAAGAAAAAGAAACCGAAGAAGAAAAAGGCCAAGCTGAAGAAACAGAGGAAAAAGAAGAAGACAAAGAAGGAGAAATTGAAGAAGAAGGAGAAGAAGAAAGCTGGTGGACAGCCGTCCACTGGTCCGGCAGATAAACCCCCGTCCTTCCTGGAGGTGTGGCAGAGTGATGAGGCAGCGGTGGAGCTGGGGCCTGGTGAGACATCGCATTACTCCACACTAGGTTTCAATACAGCCATATGCATTGGTGGATTATTAAAATATATAAATATATATATTTAAATATGCGCCACTGGGCACAGGCGTGTAAAAGGCCCGCAGCCTGAAAGACAGATGCAGGTGTGTCCTATGTAGTCTTTGGCGCGTCTTTGTGTTCCTTTCATGCCTTTTTGATACTTTGTAATCAACTTGCGTCCTTGGCATAGTTGTGGTTATTTTCTGTCCTTCAGCTGAGCTCTATGTATTTCAAAAAAGAAATATTAACAATTACTTCATACAGAGACTCTTGCCCAGGGGCCCCCTGACCTCTTGGGCCCCTCTCTGCCTATGAGTAATCAAGTCGATTATTGGGCAAAAATAACAAACTTTTTCTGCTTCCAGCTTCTCAAATGTGAGGTTTTACTGCCTTTTTTGATTTATATAACTATAAAATTTATTATCTTAGAACTTTGACCACTGTTCTTGGTTTGTTACATTCAAGTAAATCTTGAAATTTTATATAACCCGTCAGCTAATATGAACACTGGAAGAAAATTGTATGGTTATTTTATTCCGCTTTGCCCATCCCAGTTTTTTTTTTTTGTTTGTTTGGTTTTTTTTTTAGAACCTCTTTAGGTCATAAAACTGAACTACCAAAGCAAATACGTCTGGTGTAGTGCATTTAGTTATGTTTTCCTCTGCAGTCATGACAGATGAGCAGAAGGCCCGGCTCTCCACCAAGAGGCCTCTCACTAAAGAGGAGTATGAAGCCAGGCAGAGTGTTATCCGCAGGGTGGTGGACCCTGAGACAGGACGGACCAGGTAAGGAAGAGCAACAAAGCACACTCCGACCTCTACTACAAGTCTGTAAAAGAGGGGTCCACTCCTTTGTTTTTATTTTGATCTTCTAGATTGGTGAGAGGAGAGGGAGAGATCATAGAGGAGATTATAAGCCGAGAAAAAAACAAGGAGATCAACAAGGTAAAAAAAACCTTTCATCTGTTAGCTTTGTGAAATGAACATATCGTTAGATTGTGCCTAACAGTGAACATCCATTCATCCCATAGCTAGCCACCAAGGGAGATGGGAATGCCTTCCAGAGAAGACTGGGGATGAACAGGTAGAAAATGCAATAGTCTCCTTGCATAATTGGAGTAACTTCACAAAATCAAACTACCTTCCTCAAGAAGAGGCTGCCTAGACTGCTGATACTGACAGTTCAATGAGGAACCAACACTTTTTCAGTATATTTAATGAACTGTATATTTACTTTGCATTTTATAATTGAAGATTTGCCTGTGGTTGAACTGTATGGTTGTACATTTACAAAATTACAGGGACATGTACTCATTTTGCAAAATGATGGGTTAGATCCAGGTAAAAGTCATTATTTCCCATTGATTTACCTTTTAAAATGTATGCTGATCACAAAGGAGACATAAAGAGAAGCAGACAACTTATGGTGAATTTAAATGTGGTGAGTCCACTGAGATGTTTACAGTGAATCATGCCTATTTATTGTGTCCTTGTTTGAAATCATTTCAGTATGTTAATTTAATTAACAGTCAACCCTAAATGAACTCCTGACATAGGGCGTCTGATATTTAGGAAATGTGACTGCGTCTGAAATCAGCTAATTCATTTTGCATGTCTCCTTCATGTGGAACACAGTATCGTTCAGTACTCTGTGTGACACTACAAACTTTTTTGGTTCTTTTTGTATTTTGGATACATATTCTACACCCACTTGAAGATGTCTCAACTTTAAATCTCACATTTTGGTTCTCTGAATAAATCTGCATTTGTGCAAACTGCAATAAATTCTAAGCCCTGTTTTCTAAGGAGACCAACCTTGTGGGCTGAAACATATCCTTCTTCATGACATTACCATTCTGAGTGTGAAAGAAAACCAAAATTACTCAGTTGTTCTTTATATGTTCTTTATACACTGTACATAAAAACACAGGGGAATGAGTAAAATGAAGTTATCCAAAACCTACAAGATACACACCCTGTACAATGAAAATATTTTCCAAGCTTAATTTACCAAGGTATGTCGTGTGTATATATATATAGCCTGTGAATGCAAACTGTTGATGAAATAGTTGAGACATTGCATTAAACTGGGGAGCAGAGCTTGAGAAAGAGACGGATTGCCTAATGTTGGTGAAATAAGCCTGATTACATTTCCTCTAAAGTGAAAACAAACCACATCCTTTTAAGAAAATATGGCCATTTCCTATTGCCACAAAGTCTACATGAACAGTCTATCCTTTTCCATCACGTCAATTCGGGTGTGAGCAGCGTTCATTCTAGGCCTCTTAACACAATGGTCAATGTAAGGCAGAAAAGGGAAATGTAAGGCCTCTTTTAATGTCTGTTTCAGTAGCAGAACTGTGAGTGAGTATCTGCCCACAGGTTTCCAAACTTCACGGAAAACCTCAACGCTTCGTCTCCACATTCTCTGGATTTTTATATCCAGGCCATTCAAATCTCAGAGGAAGGGAATATAGCTCAGTACTTGCCAGCTTTACATTGAGTGCATGTTTTCCAGCATTTCCTGTTCTTTTTTTCTAATTACTATGAATGTACAAACAGCCATTGTTTAAACAGCAGGGTTTCTAAGAGTAGTTGTTATGGCTTCAAGCCGAATCTTGGAAAAAGTCAAAATTCAGAGGGACAGTGACACAGTTTTGTAATATTTTCGTCTACACTCACTGATGTGTAGTGAACGTAATATTAGAAACTCCTCTCAGTATAACACAATACAATTAAGCAGCACCATGAACTGCAGCCTCCAAAATTACCTTTCACTACAGTTAACACTTCCCCAAATAGTTCCAAGAAATACTGAACATTATGACCTTCATAAATCTAGGTTTTATTACAGGACTGTTGCATTAGACGGCATTAGTTTTAGCTAGGCGCACCTAATAACTGTCAACAAAGTGTTGATTTATGGATCACTCTTGCAGTAAATGTTATGCGGGTTCAGCCGCCCATGTGCTAGAACGGAAACTTCACAAAAAAACAAAGACTGATCATGTTGGTCCACAGGAAAAAACCTACTGTAAAATCCCATACTATTATCATCAGGTCATTGGCACTTTATTGTGAGAAATCTCCACTTCTTAAAAGGGACTCGCAGGTGTACCTGTGCATTTATGTAGCACAGAGACATGGTGAGATACCCTATGCAATCTGATACCTGTAGAATACAGTGTGTGCCTTTTCAAGTGATTGTCAATGCACCGTCTTCAACACAGTCCGCTTGATCTTATGATGTGGTTGAATAATATTGCACGTTTCCCCTTACACTTGAGCCCCTATTGGTCCATTTCAGTCAGCTCTGCACATGCCTACTAGAGAGACATACATCAATTCAATGAAGAAATAAGAAATAAATGGCCAACAGCATAAAGTAAATCTTAGCTGTGTTCCTACTTCTGACAGCATATTGTACAGAATTTATAATTTGCAGATTTTTCATCCTCTAGAGGTGCAGCATAACGGAGAAAGAGACCTTAACCTAAGAAGGATTATCTATGAGCACATTCAACACCTCATTTACAGCGTAGGGATAACCAGAAAGAAGCTATATCCCAAATTTTCAAAACGGATAATAACAAACATACAATATATGACACAAGATAGAAGTTCTGTAGATACAATTCTGATGATCTGCAAGATAAAACAATAAAAATGCAATACTGTGCCAGGCAAAGACCTCTGAGTTTTGGCTGCTGCAACTTAAGTTTGAGGAAAACAAAACAAAACAAAAACACAAAAAAACACACACACAAAAAAACACAACATAGCTAAAGTAATTTTAAAAGACCTTTTGTTCACAAAAAATCGATACATTTTAAAATGTCCGTAATATTAAATAACAATAATTATCGTCATCAATCAATAAAGTTTATCCTGAATGAGGTGGTATTTACCCCCAGAGGAAAGAAGACACTTGAAACTGGTCTTCAGTGGACCAGATACCAGATCTGCACTGTAATATAACAATTATGTACAAGCCTTTTTAAGGCATTCAACTAAATACATACACAATCTATTCAATTTTTACACGAGATACCCTAATCATTTCCTCTCTGTTCATGCAACAGCATAATTATTCTATACTGTTTACTTTGGCACATTAATCATTTACTTGTTGGAGTTTTCCCTTTAGCGGAGTCATACATTACTGATTTAGGCAGGAGTCGCAGTGCAGCATGGTGTGCCGTGGTGAAATGCTAGAAAAACCCCCAAAAAATAGTTTCAGCTGCAACCATAGTTAAAGGGTAATTTCGCAGTTTGCCTCGTGTGTTATTTGGATGGGTCTTTGGTCTGAGGGATGACTAGAAAATAAGCAAAACTGGACTGTATGGTTTTGGTGAAACATTGTTTAGTCATTGCTGTTTGAAAACGCAGAATGTCTTTGCAAGAAGAGGCAGCTTAATGATCATTGATCAAATCGTTTCTGATTTGCTATGTAATGTTGATAAATGAAAAGGATTTTTCTCTAAAAAAAAAGAAAAGAAAAAAAAAAAAAGATTAATTTGGGCTAAAAGAATGTTTGTCTGATCACACCCAGAAAACACATTCAGTCCAGTTTGACCAGATTCTCAGCTCCACTCTCAGACTCCAATATATCCAATTTTCACGTAAAAAGGACATAGTTTAAAACCATTATTCACAAAGTGTACCTCTATTGTGATTCTTGTGCTTGCAGTGGCCACAGTAGTCAGCTGCAGTGCAGTATCAGAATGTGGACCTGATACGTTCTGTCTGTAACCAATTTTGTGTTGTTTGCTGCGGTATCCAGCATAGGGGTGCTTTTATGTGTGACCATCTCTAATCTAAGAGCCAGCTGTAAGAGGAAAACTGACCTCGTATTCAAGACTGATAAACATTTACTGAACATTAGAAACAGTCTTACTTCCCACAATATTAGCTACGTAAATCTGTTTTTGTGCATGTTCCTGGTTCAGAAAGATGCTTCTTGAAATGCCTATTGAGTTGTGTGTGTGTGTGTGTTTTATAATAAATACAGCCATAGCTGCTGTCCACAAGTGTGACTGGCATTAGTTTTATAAAGAGTGGTTTGTAGCACCTATGATTTTCCTTGTGGTAATTACCGTTCTGGTGCAAGCCAACTGTTTTCCACTCTCTCCATTTATCTTGATGTCATGTATCTCTTCCTCAGCACTGTATCTATAAGTCACTCTCCCAAAGGTACTCTCGCACTCTGATCTCATTTTGGGCTTAGGACTCCTGGTTCCAGCTTGGTGCTGCTGCTGCGGCCCCAGCAGCTTGCCGTGATGCTCATGCTGCGCTGGGTTGCTCCCTGGCTGTGGCTGTGAGTGCGCTCCAGCCGCTCCCGCTCAAGCCGCTCACTGTCTGATTGGCTCTGCGTGCGCTCTGGTCTGTTGTGGATGCCGCCTGTTGGGGAGCTGGGGGCCGGCTGGGAGGAGATGGTGCGCAGCAGGTGGTTCCTCTTCCTGAGGAAGTCGCTGTTTGCGCCCAGGCCGAAGCTGCCTTTACGTAGCACCATGCGCGCACTGCTGGACTTGGCTGGCCGGGAACGGTGGTTGTATTCCAGCTGGGACAAATGAGCTGCATATCCCTCTGTGATGAACTGTTGAGAGGATCAGAGCAGAGACATCCTGTCAGCTCGGAAAAAAAACGGCATTTTTGGATCCTGATTAATTTAGTTCAAATGGTTTGAGACATTTAAAAGAATTAATAATTGGCAGTATGAGTGACAGTATTATTATTATTATAGAACAAACCAGTGTCATTTTTTTTTCATAGAACTTTGGGTATTTATTTCAGCATTCTTGAAATATAATAACAGTCTATTTATTAATTTATTTTGTGGAAATGATCAAATGGTACCTGGCACTGGTGCTGCATCTTCTTGGAGGGTCTGCCAACAATGTATATTTGGGAGGGAGGGAGGCCAATGGAGGTATAGACTGAGATGTCTTTAGTTGATCCATAGCCAGCAAAAATCTTCATGTGAGTCTAGAATCATTTAAATGAAGAAGAGAACTGTTGGACAATGGATTTTTATTAACAACTGAATAAATATGTTTCATATAGTAACAGCATGTCAGCATTGTTGATTTGGTTTTCCATTCAAAAATGATCTTTGCTATTCATTCCACAAAGATCAAGACTACGGACCCAGAACTCCCCAAGTCTTACCTCTGTCAAGGACTTGAGGAAGTTGGCTTTGTGTCTGAGCGGGTCATGGACCAGGCCATCACAGAAGGAGACAATGCCATGAGGGAAGTTGTGCTGAGACAACCAAGCCACTACCCGCTGCTTCTGCATGTCTGGACGTCCTGTCACATAGATGATCAAATAGCCTAAATCCTGCCAGTGTCTGCATGAGGAGCAACAAGAGAATATACCAAGATATACATTTAACAACACCACATGCTTATGTGCGTCAATCTGAAAAAAAATTCTGGTTCAAGCCCAAGAAGAGCAGCTAGGTACCTGACCACGTCCACAGCTCCTGCCCGCACTTTGGGGTCACTGCCCATGATTGACACACTGGCAGCAAAAGACCCATCAATACTGAATACCACAAACTCTGTACCACGTGGAATAACTGTAAGGTAGCTGTCTGCAAATGTGTGGTCACCCCTTGGGAAAAGAAAGAACAACAGATAGTAGGAAAATGGAGATTGCTCAAAAGAATTATTTTTTTTCTTGAAATTCACCTTGAGGGCATTTTAACATAATGATCCAAAAAGAAAAAAACGAAACAAACCCCCCCCCCAAAAAAAGCTTGAATAATTTGTTAAACTAAGAAACCATCAGGGTTGGGGTATTGAAAAGGTACCAAACTAATCTCACCTGATAACCATTTTAACTGGGTAGACTCCAATGCCAAGACGCTTGTCTTCTGGGATGACAAAGGACACACGGCCACTGCTGTTGGTCACTTCTGTGTTGAAGTATACCCATTCCCCTGATGGAGGCTGGGTCATGATATGAAGGTCAACCTGGAAAGGTTCAAAAAACCAGCATAACCTTATAATTAAAAAAAAATAGCAGAAACATAGTACACAAGCATTACTGACACCAGTCTGTGTGCTGCTGCATGTGATGACAAAACAGAGTTCACCTTTTCCCCAGCCAATGTGACCATGTCCAGGGGCCCATACATGAAGCGACCTGTCACGACCTGCTGACTGTCTTCAGTAAACACGGCATCATTCACCCGGTGGTTGGCAGTCACATTCTGTCAAAGGAGTAAAAGACAGATTCATGCATGAAATGTAGTTTTTGTATTTTCAACTGAATTATGAATACGTTACTGATGCTGAGAGTTTCTTTTTTTTAGGATTTAATTTCCAAATATCTGATGAAATTTGGTTAGAAAGACGTTGGATGTTGGAACTAGATAAGTTTCAAAGCAGCTCCGGAGCTTCCTGGAACTGGCTTCTTTTCTAGATCCGATGCCTACCCTGATCTTTACATGAGTCCTCTTGCGGAGCCACTTCTCTCGGGGTTTCGAGGGGGTGAATTCAGATACTTCTTTCCCATCAAGCTCGAGGATGCTGGAGTTTTCATGCCTCATGACCTACAGGGGACATTTCAATGACTCATCTTCTTTACCTCCAAAGAGGACTTATAGTGTGCAGGTCACATATTAACAGACCATAAAGAAGGTATTATGCAGGTATTATGAGCTTTACTCACCTGTCGCAGGAGAAAAGACACAACATCAGTGGACTCCCAGTATGATGCATGGAAGAGGTGTGGTAGAGCCACTGTGGGGAAAGCAGTCAAAGCATCTGGACAGTACAGGGCAAAGTCCAGCCGCTTTGTGCCCCACCAACGTGCGGCAACTGTGATGGGAATGGAGTGAATAGGGTGCAGAGATGTAAGGTGAAACTTAAGTGGGAGGCATGTGATGCCATGCAAAGGTGTAACATCCCTCAAGCTAAAGTAAAATGATTATTTCATTCTTTAACCACAATCATCATCGATCCCAGCAGTTCTTCAGCTACAGGAGAGAAAGGAAGGAGTTTATAACCATTATTGACAAGAAAATCAAGTGCTGGAATTCAAGTACAGGAGGAAGATAAAGATAGTTACAGCTGATATATCAGCAACTGAAGATGGTTATTCATGTTAGTTTAGGCACAAAAAAGAATGGATTTGGAAAGAAGGGGCAAGATCTCGATTTATACATTATTCCTCATCAGTGGATGAGATTGTCTTGAATCAAGTAAAGGAAAGGAAAAAGAACCTTCTGGGAGAGCAGCAAGTTTTTGGATTGTGGATGAGTATAGAACAGCAGAAAGAAAAGACCTGTAACCTAACGTAGTCCCCTCCCTTAGAAATATACCTTGCTCCACTTCAGCCTGGGAGTCCAGTGAGACCAGATCAGATATTGCACAGTCCAGCCCCGTTGAAAGGCAGTTCTCGTACTGGCCAGTGGGACTTAGACCTTCACTAGTGTCTGCCTCAACATCCAGCTCTGCCACTAGTTCTGCATCAGAAGATCTTGTGGCCTTCTTACGGGACTTAGGAGGACTTTTCAGGAAGAATTTGTTTTGTGATGATAAGGCAAGTTGGGACAAAAGGCTGAACTTTTTGGATTGGTTAATTTGGCATGATTTGGCTATGGGGAGAAAACAAAGAGAAAGAAAAAAAAACATGAAAAAAATTTATGCATGTTGTTATGTGACAGTTTATGACAGTATGAACAGTCTAAAGAGTCATTGTGGGATGTTTCCAGTGTCAGCAAGCTGCCTTAAACAGAAATCTGAACGTCAAAGCTGAAAAACAACTGTTAGTAACAGTTAAGGTAGAGGTAGGGTGATGTTCTGGTGTTGCATGAGCAGAGATCTGTCACAATTAAATTATGTGCATCTCCAGGGCTGTAGTAGGTTCTAAAAAAGGCAGGGTTCAGAAAAGTAATGCGAGGTAGAAATAAATGTCCTGGTAAGAAAAGTGAAAGAGTGTGTGTGTCGGGGGGGGGGTATTTTGGAGGACAATCAAACAAACAGGAAACAGAGTACTGGTTATTTGAGCAAACATTGCAATAGGGAGTGGACAATACAGGAATGGCTGAGGGGGGCAGGTGTCTACATGCATTACACCATTAGATAAATGCAGCACTCATTCATTGCATTTACATTTAGACAGTGGATAAGAGTAAGACAGACAGTGGAAAGTGGCGCTAGGCTTACTCTCCTTGGGACTTAACAGGAGATGGACAAAATGCCCTGCATGAGTGTCCATTCAATGCAGGAGTTAAATCTCACTAAGCAGTAATAGCGAAAGGAGTGGGGCATTCATTGTCTACCTGGCTGACTAAACTGCTCCAGCTGCAGTGCAGGGTGTGTGTAGAGTCAGAGTAATGGGGTTGAGAGTGAGAGAAATGAGGGAGGAGAGCTGGAAAAAGAAACTAGACAGAGTAATAGAGGAAAGCTAGACTGACAGAAAGAGAAAGAAGGAGAAAGACTGGTACCAGTGTTTGTTTGAGTGGAAGGAAGAGAGAAAGAGAGACTTGTTGGTTTTGAGAACACTTACTGTTGGCTATGTTGGTGGCAGTGTAACTGTCTGCCATTCCTGAGACCTGGCTGGCAATGCTGACCTCACTGGCCCTCCGCTGGCCCCGGGAGAGGGGGCCCGTTACAGGGGATGAGGGGTACGAACTGTCCATGAAGACACCACCATGAGACTGAACAACATCCGCTATCGAGCCGAAACAAGAGATCGCATTAGACAGAGACACAGGTAAAGGGAACTCACAATGATGGGAGGAGGAAGATGCGGGTTAGGGCAAGAGGAGAGAAATGTGACGGCAAGCACCATGGTTTCAGAGGACACGTGAAACCACAAGGCAGCCAAGGTCAGATTTCTGCAGCCGACCGTGTGGAAACACAGGAATATGAATACATAAAACATTTAGTGAATGTAAAATCATAAATATCCACATCTGTTAAAGTCACATGTGTTAGTATCTCTGATGGAAGTGGCTATTATCTAACAGCAAAGTAATATTGTATAAAAATCTTTATGCTTAACATTATATGGAATCAGATGACCTCTAACCATTATCACGAGGAGAAACATAGAGCAGAGTTTTTTCAGGATTTATAGACAGGGGTCCAATTACACTGTGCAAACACAACATCAAAAGCAGAACAATCTTCACATCAAAACCTATCTCTGAAACACAGATGGCTGTAGAAATACCCTCTGTTGACATCAATAATTTTATACTATGGAAATGATGCAGACACACTAAAAACCAGCTTAAAAACCACAGCACAAACACAAATGCTTTGGTCCTCCAAACACTGAATGCAACACGAATATATGATAGCAACAACAAAATCAAACACACCATGAGATGCTGATCAGATTTTTCCAGAGTATTTCCATGGCATGTTGTAAAAATTTGTTAAAATTTCTATTTCATACCAGAAAATCATAATAGGCCAGACTCAACCAGTAAATTAAACTATCTATTCAAAGTAACTTAGATAAAAGACTAGATGCTATGTGGTTGATGAAAAAAATCTGAGCATCTTGGACACGACAGCAGGAGGGAAGGAACAAACAGACAAAAGGAACACAGTGAGTGGGGGTGCAGAGAGATGCAAGCAAATGGGAGAGGCTACACACACTCCATAGTGGCGGGTGTGGCTTTGAGGGAGCCCTCCTGCCAGTTTAGCACAGGCACGGGGATGCAGGTCTCACTGATGGTCTCCTGACAGCGAAGGGACAGGGGAGGCCCGCTGTCAAGAAGCAGCTGAGCGTTGCTCTGGACTGTCTCCACTACAGAGGGAGGCGGAGGGGCAGAAGGGACAGAGGTCAGGTGGGGTTTTAGAGGTAGAGAGCCAGGTTTGCAGACATGGGGACAGGAGGCCAAGAGAGGAAGAAGGAAAGAGGACAAGGAAGACACAAAAACATATGAAGCAAGAACAACTGAAAATGAGACAAGAAAGCAGAGTCAAGCCCTTAGTTCAAGCCCACTTATTTGAACTACAATTGCTCCTTAGTCATAGGCTGTCATATCACACTGTTCTAAGATTGTAAATGCACTGGAATCTGCTAGTCATAAAAAACCTTTCCATTTAAAAAAATCCTTCTGAATTTGTCTTTAAAACTTTACCAGTACTGAAAACTTTGTTAATTAGTTACATAAGGCAAACCTGAGGATATTCAGTGACAGCTCATTTGATGAAAGCTATGACTTCTGACACTGACACATCAAAATATTGGCCTGAAGTCATGAAGAAATATCTTCTTGCGTATTACACCTTACATCACTCCTTAATAAGCCCTGGTTCCTGGTTCAGGGGTTGAAGCAATTTCAACACAGAAAAATTCTCTGCTCCTTAGCTACCTTATTATTACTGTGTCATTTTTCATGGGAAATCATTGATGGACATTTGTGTAAACAGGGTAGGATGAGGCTCTAAGGGTTACTCTACTATAATGACCAGTCTGAACAGAAACCACCAGCAGGACTATGACCACATTTAGATGAATAAACTGCTTCACAAAAAGCACAGAGTAGAAAAATATTTCATTTTTCTTTGAGACAATTTTTCTGTGTGTGAAGGAACTCATAGTGTGCTACTAAAGCATCCTAGAGGCATGTGCTGTCTATGGCATGCATCCATGAGAAACCGTGTCAGCAGATGTGATCTTAAGTTAAAAGAAAAAATCAAACAGCCATTTTATTACAGAGAATTTTGCATTTGTGTCTGTGCTTGTGAATCAAAGTCAGAACTACATGAGCGATTCTACACTGTAATTCATGATTGGATATTTGTTGAATCAATATTAATGATGCTTTTACACATCATTGGACAGAGGGCTCACCCAGTAGGGCAGAGTTTCCGTCTCCCAGGGGAAAGCGTTGGTAACGGGGCACGTTGAAGGGAGGTAGGAGGTGAAATTTCCTCTCCAGTAGAGGCTCCAGGCGGGAGGCTGAGGGATCAGCTGGGTGGAACAGGTTATAGACCTGCTGACAGGCAGGCCGAAGCTGGGCCACTAGAGGGAGAAATTGAACCAAAGACATGAGAAAGGGGAAGGGAAGAGCCTAAAGAATGACCTTAGATTCAGATGGAAAAGTTGTGCAGCAAAATTCCTTTCTTTATCTATCCTCTTTTAAAAGCATGAGGCCTACTAGCATGTAAGTATTGATAATATAAAGGAAATATACAATCAATATTTATATGATATAAACCTATATAAGTGCGTCTCCACCCTAGACAAACCTTTTTGCAGATTTTTCACATGACATGACATTTGAGCAGTTATTACGCTACAGCAAACACTACATTCCTCTGCCACTTACCATCCAGCATAGGAATGACAGTCTTTCTCAAGGCGAGTACAAGGCCCAGTGGAGAGCCAAAGAGGAAGAAGTCAGACACCTCGAAGTCAAACTTCCCTAGGGAGCCTCCATCTAGCATAGTGCTACTGCTCGACCTACGTGAAGCTGCATCATTCCGCAAGACACTGGAATGTAAGCTGAAAAGGACAGCACAAAGTCACTTCCTCACACAGACCTAAAGATAAACCACATTCTAACAGTACATGAAACAAGGACTGAGTGCTTTTTTTTAATGTCCCAGGTAAAGATTTTTGTTATACAACACACAACACACCTGGACAGGAAAGCCTGGTGTTGTTTTATTATGTCAAGTTCATAGGTTGAGGAGTCACTTCTCTTGCGTGGCAGTTGTCTCTTAGTGTCATCGCCTGCACTGGCACGAGGGATGTCGATGTTACTGCGACTGAGGTGGCGGCTGCCTTCCAGGGTTGGGGAGGATGACCCGTGCCCGCTGTTGACAATGATGCCAGGAGAGAGGAGATCTTGATCCTGTGGCAGACATTCAGGAAAGTTTGTTTCAAAAACGTATAGCACTGATCTCACTGTAACGACTAAAATAATTATAGTTGCAAGCACATATTCAACAGGAACTCAAGGTTTATGATCAGCTAAAAAATTTTTAATCCCTACAGTGAATGTTTAGTGTGTTACCTGTACACTGATGACACTGCCCCTGCGACTGCTGTTCTGGCTTTCGTTTACTGTCTGATTGCTGCTGCACAGAGCATCAAATCCCAAGATTCCTCCCACACAGTCTCCAATGAGGCATACCTAGAGAGGTCAAGGATCAGAAATAATTATTTTTGACACACGACATCCTTATGGTTCAGGTTTACTTAAAATATTGATAAACCTTCTCCAACACAGTTCAGTCATTCAAAACTGGATGTTAACGTGACAAAAGAAATTGTTTGCATTTATTGTTAAATGGGGCAATTAACTAAATGTACAGTAACACAGAAACTAATGGACAAAGTATTTTGTTTGTGTTTTAATATTCTTTGATAAAAATTTATCCTGGAAACAAAAGACACTTTTAGCTCATTATAAAATGAAATCTTACAAGACCGAGACAAAAAAAACTGTTGTTATCTGAGAAAATTCCAAAGTACTAATAACTTCAAAGGACCATAACTTACCTGGCCGGAGAAGGCAGACCCATCCAGAGACTTTATAAAATCGGCATACACCTGGTTAGCTCTGACGATGACAGTAGCCACAGCCTCCTGGTATTGTGGAGCAGAGGTGGCCAGGAGGGGCAGAGCTGCCAGTGGGATGTGGTCCTGGCTGCTGGACAGACAACCCTCATCATAGCTGTAAGGGCTCAGGCTGCCACAGAGGTCAAAAATGGTCAGAATCAAATTATGAACAGTCCAAAGCAACCACAGAGGAGTTAGCAGAAATAAACACAGGAAGAGGGGATGATGGTCATTAGCTGCACCTGGACCTTTTCCATTATAAGCAAACAACAGTAGCAGCCAGTAAACATAAACCTATAATCATTATCCACAATAACTGCCTGTAGAAAATGTGTACATGGGTCATCTTACTTGGATACCAGGGAGAAGGCCTCGGCACAGATGGCAGGGCAGGGTACCAAGCGGATGGCGATACGTCCCAGTGCAGCAGGGTAGTGAACACGCATGACTGTGTCAAAAGCCATATTAATTGTGTTGACATCTGCCTGCTTGCTATTCTGGTCCCCTCCACCTGTATCTAGGATGTTCCCTCCGTGTAGAACCAAGATCAGCACATGGATTTTGGAAGCTTGCAGGCACTGCTGGGATGAGCTCTCCTAAGAACAGCGAATTAAGAGAGGGGTGATTGGTGGGAAAACTGAGGAGCAGCTCTTGTAGAATGTTAAATAAATAGAATATTTACTCAAAAGAATATCATATTTATTAGAATGGCTAAACACAGCTTAAAAGCATGCTTACTGAGTGGGGGAAAAAAATCACAGATAAAAAAAAATGATGCCTTTGCCATTGGGCATCAAATTACTTTGATTAGATTTATGAGTCATGGCTTCTGACTACTGGCCTCCATCTCTTCAAACATGGATCACAGAAGAAAATTCTTTTCACAACCATAGAGGGACGAGGACCGGAAGAACAAACAAACAGAGCCAGCCTACACTCCACCTGGACCACTTGTTCCAACTAACAGCAAACAGTGACAATACTTCCCGTGGAAAAGTCACATTAAGTAGAACAGCGCAATGTGTAGTTTTGTCCGAAGCATCTGATGCAAAACTTCACATTTTCAAAGAAGGACTGTATGTACACTCAACACCACAGCTGCAAGTACACAGGAGTTGAACAGAGGGTGGTGAGGTTGGGGAGTGCACATAGTTTTGGGTTTGGGCAACAGCAGGGAAAAGGGTTAGGGGCAGTGAGTACTGGGTTTGTTTTGGCGGATCGAAGTTCTCTGTGGAGATACCGAAGTCCACAGTGCACTGGGGCCAAAATGTTTACTTACTGATTGGTGCCTTGTTACCATGATGGTGGGAATGGGAGAGCTATCAGCTTGGCTGCTAACAGAGCCACGCATCTGAACACAAGAGGACAGAGAGGCTCAGGGACAAAGGCCCTTCTCTTATCCTCCAAAGTGTAAAGCCTGATATAAAACACTAAGTTTATGTTTCATAGATAAACCAAAACTAAAAAAAAATAAAGTTTAGGAAAAGCTTTGGGGCATGAAGGACATGTTCTGTGGTTTATTCTTCAGGAATGTTTATTTCAGACATGTTTCTGCATCAGAGGAAGCTGGTTAAGATTGTGTTTTGTGCATACGCACTCAATGTGTGATACACATACCTCATCTAGTCTGTCCTCACCAGTTGCTCTTTCATAATCCACAGTCATTTCCTTGAACAGCTCCCCTGCAAATGCAAATACACACACACACACACACACACACACACACACACACACACACTCTTAGCATCAAGCTCTGTGTCTGTCTTTGATGAAGCGCTCATGGTCTTCATCATACCAGGAGTTTCCTCTGTGTCCGTGGCTTCAATCTTGTCCATGAGGTCATTAGAGTTCCACTTGGCGATTTCCTTGGGGAAGACCTCCTCACCATCTGAGAGATCCTCTGCAGAGGCAACGCAAGATAAATCAGTTTAAGCGCATATGCGATTCAAATTTGTCAGAGATTGAAATAGTCTTATGAGATATATTTGTCTTATAATGAAACAACTGACCAACATAAAAGAACCTTTTCAAGCTTTCCCATAAAGTCAATCATTAAATGGGTATTATCTAACTACCTGATGTAAAGCATCCCTCACTGTTGCAACCGTCAAATATATATTATGCTGGATGTTTTCATGTTTGAAGTCTGACCTTTGTGTTCATCTATGGCTGATGAGCTTATGTTATTATGCTGTCTCAACTGGCAGGTACATGTGTGCCGGGGACAGTGAACAAAACCAGGTGTCATTTTATTACCATATGGGATTTTCAAAAAAGAAAAACACTTCTATTTACTAAAACGTTAAATACTGAGAAAAGGTTTTAAACTGTTATGTGTCTTTGAAATCAAAGTAATATACTGATGGACTGTGCTATCCATCCACAGATCATCAGTGATATGAAAAGGAAGGTTAAGGATCTAGGAATGAGTATCCCCTTTTATCGCATGATTTCTCTCCTGGGACATTTTGGTCATACAGCCAGTGTCTTCATTTGTGTGAAACAGGAAGCCACCTCCTGTTCACTTTCGTTTGTGAGCAAATTGAAAATAATATCTAACATTTTATGAACAAATCTCATGTAATTCATTTACTTCCACAGTAGTTATATTACAAATAAATAATGGTTTTGAAGATATGGAAATCACTTTTATTTCAGTGACTTTTGTGCAGGCAGTTTCTTACCTGAATAAGACTGTTATAAAGAAAAGAATATAAACTTGTAGAACTTCTAAAGAAACATGAGGTGTCCTGTAAATGGTTCAACATTAAATTACTAGTTTTTAGTTTAGTTTAATTGCTTTTAAATTATTGAATCGATTGCTTCAATGTCTTCCATTTATAAACATGAAGAATGATCTAGTCTTAAATTGGAACAGTGAATCATCAAATAACTATTTCAGTTTCATATGCAACATTTGCATTGTTGTAAATACAGAAAAACACTATCTTAACTCTTTGTGAAAAATCATGGCTTTGCAGGTTCTCCAACACCTTAATTTACAAATCTAAGTGTAGTATACATTTTTTAAATTTTTTAAAGACATTTTTTTTAAATAATGTCTGCAGTACTAGCTTTAAAAAACAAACTAAGTGTGTTTCATTATTCATAGATTAAATATGCCTTAGTAAATCAAACACACCAAAAGTGGTATACTTATGAGTTGTCCTCCGAAAGATATTTGTTCATTTTTAATAAAAAAACAAAACAAAACAAAACCCTGGACATGTATTGCAAGTGTTCGTAATAGATGTTTTGCTGCAAGACAACTATAACCACAAACAAACTTTAAAGATAGAAATCTAATATCAAAGGCAATCTGAGCCACGTCAGCTTCCATATTTAATTTGCATACCTCCATCATGTGATTCATCCAGGCACCAAGGCACACACTTATATTTATATACTCTATCTCAAGTTCATTTTGCTCCACCAACCTAATTTATTTACCATTATTAAGTAACATGGGTTGTCTTTACAGTACAAAAACATCCATAAATCATAAATATCTGTACTGAACACTGGAGCAGCACAACAGTAATCAATGTATTAACTGGGATAGAGGGATATGTACACTAATTATTGACAGGGCAGTCATAACTTTAATCAGATCATTTGATAAAATGTGATGCACTTTGACTTCAGTGACCCAAAACACAGCAATTCATCCATACAATCATGTACACTGAAATACACAATAAATTATTGGATGTCAACTCAATTCAGTCTAGTGATTCAATTCAAGTTACTCACGTCATGAGAAGAGACATATTAAACTTAAAACAGGTGGAAAGTAAAGAGTGCAGCAAAATCAGTATGAATGTAATAAATGATAGCAACATGCAAGATTTTATTTTTGTTTCATCATCATGACTAAATGTCATGAAACAACACTGTTGAATTATTTTGAGGTGGAGTCATTTATTGCTTGGACATATCATGAACTGTAAAGGATGGCGTGTGTATGTGTGCGCATGTGTGAACGGTGATGCAGGAACAGTAGTGTGTTTGAGATTGAGGGACTGATGGGCAGAAACCACGGGATTTTTTTGAACTTGAAATAAGGATGAGACACATGGCCCATGTCCTTGGCCAAACTCATGCAGCAGAGAGCCAGGGTGTTGCACCACACCCACCTACTTCAAACGCATCCCCAAAGCATGCTGGGTATCTGGGAAGCTTAAGAACTGATCTGTGGTTAAAGAGATGTGTGCAGAGTCAGGGGAGGAGGCAGCAAGCAGGTTATTTGAAAAATTAAAACAATAAACATTCAAAGTAACTTCTGCCTTTTGTTTGAAATCAGAACTGTGATTACCATGAGCATCGAAGAACTCCTCATCTGAGCTGTCATCCGAGTCTCGTGCTATGCTCTGCATCCTCCACTCTGAGATGCTATGACGTGACGGGCTCACTGAAAAAATGCACATGAGAGAGAGAGAGAGAGAGAGAGAGAGAGAGAGAGCAAGAGAGAGAGAGAGAGAGAGAGAGAGAGAAAACAAACACTGTTATTTTGGGACATGTGTTTCAGCCTCTTTTTCCCTTTTTAACACATACACACACACATTCTCTCTCTCTCTCTCTCTCTCTCTCCAACAAAGAAATATTGCGCAATCTCCCCCGGCCCACACATACAGTGTTATATAAACATGCAACAGTCTCTGTGGTGCATTAGTTCTTCACAGATGGACTGCTTGGTGGTCGGGGGGGGGGGGGTGAGGCCCAGTGTAACACAGAAAAGCTACAAACACATTGACAACTAAAAGCCAACTGAGGAACATGACGATACTAAAAGCAGGCCTTGTCTATCACATGTCTTCAGTCTATGCCTCATATATCATTAGTGTGGAGAAGGAGAGGGGGGGATCACTCTGAGGGGCAGGCAAGAGGGGGGCACAGCTGTAGCTGTCAGTGCACACCAGAAAACAGCATTGGTGGAGGGGAGGGCCGCTGCGAGGAGCGTCAGCCTCTGGTCTGTGATGTCAGCACTGCTGCTAAAAATAGCACAGGAGAAAACCGCAGGGGGGGAGTTACAGGGGTGAAACAAGGCATGCTGAATGAGAGTCAGGGTCCAGGTGGCAGCTACAGTGAGCACTGCCTCGAGGCAGGGGTGACACTGGAGATGGGTGTGTTCGGACATGCGGTGCGTGATGTCAAAGCTGCTGCTAAAAATAACCCAGGTGAGATCCACTAAGTTAGTGCAGTGGAGGGGTGAGTAAATATAGTCCATCAGAGTAAAACAATTCCAATTTACGTCAAGTGCCGGGCAGAAAAGCAGAGCGTGGTACAAAATCAGAGTGTGCATACTAAAGAGCTGTTCCCAAGGTGTTAAAACTTTATTAACACCGATTTAACGATTTGAACTCCGAGCTCTTCAGTACACTCTAATTCATTCATCTTGTGAGCAACCTGATTGTATCTTTCAACAATATCATCTGTCTTTTGGAAGAGATGAACAAGACAGCCCCATTGATGTCACCGCTTTTTTTTAATAGAGCTAGATCTTTTGAGAATCAGAGGCCCAAATATGGTGGTTGTTAAAGTTTTTAGATTTCTTCATTGCTAAAACCTGTGGCCGTGGCCAACTTGAATTTATGCGAGTTGATAGTGGTAGACCATTACTCTCCTTCCTTTGGAGCAACAGAGTTTTGAGGAAGTGACATGGGGCAGTGAATTTAGCTATATACAACTTTTTGGAAAGCACTGACCGTATAAATGGACAGCAAAAAGATTTATCCAGAAAAATTATTTTGATAAGTTTTTTTTGTGTTTTTTTTTCACACTTTAAAAATCTTGTCGTCATGTTGATCCATTGTAACCCACATGATTTCAACCACAATTGCAGTTCTTTAGAAAAAAGTAAATTGATAAGTTCTAACAGCTACTTCTCAACCTTACAGGGCAGGGAGTATTTCATACTCAAAGACTCCTTTTAGGAGGAGTATCACTTTAGTCTTCTATTCTACTACAGAGAAGTGAAGGAAAAAATCATACAGGACAAGCAAAGTGCTGCTTTGGCTTTGCTCGAGCTTGACACTTGGTTTGTTGAATTCTTCACATACTAACCTCCAGTGTGGACAGGTCTGTGTTTACTTATGGAACAGTTACAATTTGTTGTTAGTCTACCTCAGCCTTTGAGATGGAAGGGAGTCAGGTGGCAGACTGAAAAAATAGGACTTCAAGGCACGTTGAGGTATAAATAAATATGTGGTAATGTGTAAAGGAAGGACGACGTGCAGAGCCTCAGTAAAAGAGGATGAAAAACTATGTTTGAATGAGACATGAGTAATAAATGCAGGCTCCTCTGGTGCCTTTCACACTAGTGCCAGTCTCACATACTATCATACACAGAATTAAAAAAGGTGAAAAGATGAACGTGGCATGCTCCTCACCTCCTCTCTTAGAGGAGCGGGATGATCGGGAGGAGGTGGACCACTGCTTGGTGAGTACACCTCGTGGCTGGAGAGTCTCTCCTCCAGAGCTGACAACAACCTCCTCAGCTTCAATTGAGCTGATTGCCTCCTTAACCTCTTGGTCTTTGTCTGGAGAAGGGGCACCTCCGTTGGCCTCGGTGGCCTCTTCCGCCTGGCTGAACTGGGCCATCTTCCTGGCCAGGGCCAGCTGGGTCTCCAGCTCCAGCTGCCTGATGTCCTCCATGGTCAGACCGTACCACTCGTCCTGCCAGCACCAGGCCTGCCGGTGGGCACGGACCATCACCTTTCTAAGTCCTAGGGAGAGAGGAAGGGAGATATTACACAACAAAATATAGAATCCAAAGGTTTATAAACTTAGATGTAAACTGAATAACAACCCTGTTAGTATACTGTTAGTAAAGCTAACAAATTATGACATTACATTAAAGACTTTCAACATCTGTTTACTCACCAACATCATGAATGAAGCGTTCAATCTTTGACTGCATGCCCCAGTAGCGGAACTCCACCTTGCACAGTTTGTAGGCACACATGATGGGGGTCTTCCCTGGATTATTGTTGTACTCTTCTATCCAGTCGTCTTGTAGAGGACCCCTCTGGGTCTTAACTGACTTGTAGAGCCTTGGGTCCTCTTCTGCTTTATACTCATGAGGTGGGATGGGATCTGTCACAATGTCAATTGGGTCTGACGAAGACAATTCATATTAAGGAGAGCAATGACTAATGCAGCCAGATGTTTTGATTCTAGTGCACAGATAATACATATTCTGTTTAGTTGCAGTGTCTTTAATATCATGTCATGATGTGTACATATATGGATGGGTAAGTAGAACTTGTATGGGTTTGTGTTTAAAGGCTCGATATTCCTTTTATAAATGAATCTCTGGCTGACAGTAAAATATGAAAGTGTGTGACCGATTAAAACTATTTCAGTCACTGTTGCAACTGGGTCACTGCATGCCCTAAAACCATTAATTTCTGAGCACCTTCATCTTCTGATGGGCAAACATGCTCTCAACCTCAGAAAAGAACAGATGCATTACCAGTAGTGTGCCACAAGTGGGCCTACCCTGCTGCTTATGTTTGAGTAGCAAGAGGACTGATGTCAAGACACTATCAGACTAAAACATATCGATACTAGCCGTTACAATAAATAACTAATGTAAGATAAGCTCATTACTTTCTGTATTGTTCTCCAATTTAGGTACATGGTAAAACATGTATGGTATGATGACCTTGCTATGTGATGGACATTTAAAGTTAGTGTAGCTTGATACACATGAATTACTATTTTAATATATGAGTTTTGTTGTTGTTGTTGTTGTATGATTCAGAATTAATACAAAATGGTCTCACCAATAGACCTCTGCCTTTTCTCGGCTGCAGACATATTGAAGACATCTGCTTGGTTGCCTGTGTCGGGTTTATAGTAGGTTTCAATGTCAATGGAAAACTTCTCAACAAAGGGACAGGTGTATCTGAAGGAGAAGAGGTAAAAAAAATTAAGAAAAAAACAAAAAAAAGACACCAAAAACTGTCCCAACAAAGCAAGTGTGCATTAGAGGTTGACATCTGTCTTCATTCTGAGACACACTTTTAAACTGAATGGCTCAGGATCAGAATTTTTTTATTAGGAATGACAATACCCTCTCACTGCTGAGGATAGAATATGTGTGAGCCAGGCCCATCTGTTGGCATCTGTAAACAAAGCTGTCACCGGTTGAATAGATGTGTCAACAGGCACATGCAGTCTATCAATATCCTGACAGTATAGTCAAGGGCACGTCTCTTTTCAGCACCTTCATGACTCTGTGTTTGCCAGGCTCCACACAGACAAATAGACTGCCACCCAGTGACTGAGGGGTCACCAGGATCAGACTGCCTAGGAGCACACATCGATATGATGGTCTGCTTGGGAGTATTCTCAATTTGCTTTGAGGGCTTTATTTTCAGAGAGTGCAGACTAGGCACTATCAAATTCCCCACTCGTGACATCTTATTTTTATTACACTGAATATAAGCAGGGTTTGAGTTATCACCTATCTAAACAGGTGGGGGTTGAATTTCTATCTTTGAAGGTGTGTGCACCTACCAGCTACAGCAGTTGGACACACAGGCAATCGATATTTCTAGTTTCGAGTTTTTATCCCGCCTTAGCAGAGTTTAACGCACTCTCACTTCTGCTCTGAAGGGCCATGGAGGTGGCCTTCCTGCAGAAACAAACCTCACCTTGTGCGTGTGTAAGGGTAGGCGTTCCAGGACTCCTCTTCAACCCTCAGTGCTGCTTTGGGCAAGATGGAGCGGAACCAGCTGGGAATGTGCATGCCAATGTGGTAGACCTTGTGAGTGTACTGGCCTGTCCCACCTGGTCCATCTGTGTAGGGCTTATTCTCCAAGATCTCCACTCCACTACCTTCACCACAGCTCTCCTCTCTGCTCTTTTTCTGGAAGAGGACAAAATTAAGACAAACTGAAGTTGAAGTTGACAAGGTGTTTGGTTGCATATAAGCAGTGTAGTGTAAAGGGAGTGTTGCATGTGAAAATAAAAATACATTTTTTTCCTTAATCTGAAACATATTTTTAAAAAGGAACTGAAACAAACAAAATGAATGGACGGATGTAGTAGTTTTTGCAGATAAGAATTTGTAAAGTTGGACATGGTCAGTTGTCACAACAGCAGTGAAGGAATCAAAATAAACAGCTTCCTAAAAGCTCCACTGGATTGCAAATCAGAAAGCCAAAAGAACAGCTCATGGAGCCACACCTTTCCCATATTTACATTCCAGGTGCACAGAGGGAGAGAGGCTGGGTGGAGCCTATAGATGCAGTTGAGCAGAGCAACAGCTAGGTGACTCCAAGCTTCAAAGACAGGAATGTGTGTCATAGCACGAGGATAATTTGTAATGGTTATGAAATCAATGGAACAGGAAACACTGACAGCAGAGCATAGTCCAAGTGCTGCAAATATCAAAATCACAGAGAGCAAAGAGCAGGGACCATAAATGACAGAGAAAACTGATGTATCATCTTGTCTTTTTCTCTTATCAGCTGTTGTCCAGTCTTTTTACATACAGCTCCAAGTATGTCTAATTCAGTATTTAGTACAGCGCCGGAATAATAGGAAGACAGATTTCTCCAGTCAGTCCAGTGGTGAGAGGCAACACAGGCACAGGCAGTGAATCAGTGGTGTAGGGAAGAGGAAGCCATGAGGCAGCCAGCACTCTGGACCTCATTACCTCTGACAGGTCATTCATTAGCCACCCGCTCTGCTCTCAACAGCTCCAAAGACACAGCACAGACGCCAGAGCAGCCAGTACACAACACGCTGGAACATACCTGATGTAAATGTCCAGTTTACAGTGTCACGTGTGCATATAAGCACTATGAAAATGTATGCCGCTTAGAAGCAGACACATGAATTATGTGTCTCCATAGACTAACAAGTTTAAGCAATCATGTTAAGGAACAGTTCACCTAAAACGCAATGTAACATATCTTTTCACTTATGCAGAGTTTTTTCAATTAGACTGATCATAAGAAGGTCAATCTCATTATTGTGAGTACTGTTATCATTATATTTGGAAAAAGAAATTGCTTCTGAGTTTCCTATTGTAATTATTTTCCTTTGTATTCCACTGACCACTCATAATGTTGCCAAATGATCAAAGGATATCTGGATATAAAGTCAGCAGTCTGGGAGGACAAAATAAGTTTCATTATGTTTTGCTGTGAAACAGTCCCTTAAATTTGGTCGCTAACAGGTTACTGTAGCCTGTCAAAAGCAGTGTCCCTTCTTAACCCCCCTTGAGCTTTGGATGATTCTCTCCAGTTCACCCAGAGAAAGTTTACAAAACATTGGCCAGAGTTCAGCTGTTCCCTTAAGATAAACGGGGAAGTGAGGGAGTAGTTAACAGGCTTAATGTTACACTAACATTGAATTTAAAGTTAGATTCTTAATACAAACAGTATGCTTTGTTAATTTGTGTCCGGATGTAAACTATACCTGTGGGGAAACAGAAATGAAGAAACAGTTCTCAAGATGCTACGCAAGTGGGTCGACTGCTTCCACACTACTGTGAAATCCTTTTCAGCTCAGTACACAAATACAAAGTGAGCACTATGCTGTGAGTTCAAGTCTTGCCCTAAAATCTTTACCACATAGCACTCACTCTCTCTCTAACACCCACCTTTCTTTAAACAGCAATCAAAAACCTTAAAGTTACCATGAAAGCTTACTGTATGTGTTTAGATGTGACAGCTCTGACAGGATGGGAGTCATATCCTGGGTTTTTTTTTCCCTCCTGCTGTCAAGTTAGTGAGGCCTGTTTCCTGTTTAAGATGCTGCTTTTCTCTTCACTCCACAGATACAGTTGCTTAGTCAGAACACGTTAGATGGATGGATGTGTGCAAATGAAAGAGGCACAGTGAGATCCTCTCCTATTCAATTTCCATATTTGCTTTGTACATTACTGCAACTCCCTATGCGGTGATGACACATTTACAATCAGCTATGAAATCAGATGGCGATGTTTTTAGGGAAAAGAAAGCAAATGAGAGGCGAGATGGGGTGGGGCATTGCCTGCCGAGGTACAGATATGGCCAGACTGTCCTAATGCCCTGACTTCATCCATGAGGCTTACACTAGGGATGGATTGCAGGCAAGCAGGCCTACATGCTGCAGTTGCCCTGGAAACATACAGCAATGAAGCGAGGGTATCTACAGGCACCAGCAAAATCCTTGTTTCCTCTCTGCTCAGAATAGTTCTCTCTCTCTCTTTCTTCCACCCCCTCTCTTATTTCTTCCCCTCCCTCCCTCGCAGCCTCTCCTTTTATCCTCCATTTCCTTTTTTTATTCACTCCCTTTCTTGAACAAAACCTGACCACCGGCACATTGCTGATGTCATGGTTGCTATAGTGACAGGAGCCTCACAGCGATGAGGCTGTGCAGAGAGGGTGAGGTCAGGGGGAAAGGTAACTGTGGGTCACTAATGTGAGAATTCCTCTTCCTGAATTGTTTACATGATCAAGAGTGCACTCATGATATACACTGATTTTTCTCAGATTTTGTGTAATCCTGCTATCACACGTGCCACATTTTGCACAATGTCCTGTATGACAAAATCTTACACAGTGCATGCAGAGGACCTGGGAGCACAGATACTGTAGTAATGTGTTTCACATAATAATTCTCAACAATACACTGTCAGCAAAGTGGCACTACAGCAAAGTGGCAAAAGAAATTATCAAGTGTGCAGAAGTGTGGCACAGTGACTAGTTTGTGCTGTCTTGAAATGTCTTCTTGCTTTGGGGCATGTCCGCTGAGTCATGTTCTAAACCGGCTCAACTGAATTACCTGTCTGTTTGGTACACTGCAGGGAAGATTTGAAGAAAAACGACAGACCAAAAGACAAGGTTGTCAAATGAAAAATCTGAGACCAATATACTCTTGGACTAGTGCTGTAATCATCTAATATTATTTCCATTTGTGCAGACAGGACAAAGAAATGTCTGTACAATGTTGGTAAAATTAAGGTTGGTATTCAGAGAACGTCAGAAGCACTTTCAGACAAACTGTTTTCATAGTACCAAAAAAAAAGAAAAGGAGACGGCTGAATAAAGCTGCAGCCTGTGTTGTAGTAATGTTGTGACAATCGGTGGAGGTTAATTTTAGGCAACTTTGTCAACATTAACACTCATTAATTCGGGTGTAACATTAACCGTTGTAGGAGAGACCTGTCTTTTGTTGGACAGAAGCTTGTAGGCATGCTGGGGCTTCCTTACTCAATGCCAAAGTTTTTATTTACTTAAATGGGTTTTCTCCCTGAAGGCTGCAGCTACCATGTATGATCCATGAGTATGAGCTGGGTGACACATAAGTAAATGTACTTCAGGGTCAGTCTGTTGCTTTGTTTTGGCTATAAAAGGAATGCTGAATTTATCAGATTTAGCTGCTGATTTCACATGACAACACACTGTGAATATTTTATTTGCTGCTCATTATTACCATTTTCTGATTTAATTCTTATCTACTTCATTCATATGAACATCATAATATAAGATCACTTAAGAGGTAAGACACAGTAAACCTTGCAAAATGCCTCAAACTGATCAGTTTTTAACTTCAACCTGCTCCACAAGCAACATATAATTTCCACTTGTGCTAGCCATTACATAACCATACAGCTCAAATCCCAACAAAACTGCTGAATGTTTAGTGTCAAGGTCAGTGTGTGCCTCAAGTAAAAAAAAGAATGAAGAAAAAAAAATAGAGAAAAATACACCTAAATGTCTAAATGTGTATCATATGCCTAAACAATGGAAACTAAGTAATACGGAGTTTTTACCATAATAAGTACTACAGTAAGTCTTGTGACTGCACTCTATGCTTCTCTTGTTTACTGCTGCTTAAATGGCACTTGGTAGTACCACTAGATTAAATAAATCCTCCTTCATGCACACATGCCATATAAAGAGAAAATATGTTGCCATGGGGAATAACTAAAAGTGTATAAATCACCCCTTCCTGTTAGCAGCTGCAAACCCTAAAGCTTTTACACACACCCTCCGCCCCAAATGAAACCATCTGACAGAGACAAAGCCCTATGTTCATCTCCATCGTAAAGTATGTGTGTGCACTGAGTCTGCTAAGAACGCAGGGTGCCCCCACCCTGCTTCTGAAGAAACATGCAGCCTATGACGAAAGGAAACCGCTATCCTCAGAGAGTTTAATTTGGATAATCTATCACCACACAAGCTCTCTTTGTTCCGTTACTCCACCAGCATCAGACACCGTGTGACCAATCATTTCATAATTAGGCACACAGACAGACTCTTGAAAAATCTCCTGTGTTAATTTATCTCCTCATTGCCTGTTTGTTTGGCCTGGTGGGTGAGAATTTAGTGGGCAACATGGTATTGTGACCTCACCTGGATCATATAGAGCTGGGCGATGCGGTACTCCTCCACACTCATGGGCATGGGGATTCGGTACTCCTTGATAAGCATGGTGAATCTTGAAGAAGGGGAAAGGGGGATCAGGGAGAAGTCTGATAAGGGAAGGGGGTAGAGGGAAGGGAGGGGGAGAGGGGACAGGAGAGACTCTGGGGCTTCCTATAGGTGACTCGTCAAATCACCAGCTCTTTTCCACATTGATGATTCCTGTGGGGGAGAAAGCAAATAAAAGCACGAGATACATAAGCTGTGAATATATTTAAATTGAACAAGCATACAATTACTGACATTTCTTCTCACAAAACATGATGTAAAGCCTGACGGTGGACCTCCAAAAATACTTCATTAATATCCATCACTCAAAAGTAGAGAAAGCTTTAATCAGCAACAAGGTTCATCATGAGCAAAAGATAACAGCCCACAGACTTTCAGAAGCTGCAAGATTCCTATATACATAACCGAGGACAAAAAGTTATTCTCGTGGCTCACATGCAGATGAAAAGGAGGGAAGAGTCGGAGCGTCGTTAAGAATATGTGCTCAATGTAGTTACTGTAAGTCTGGTCCAAGCCTTGTTATCGAGGATGAGCATCGGCACTCTGTTTCCATCCAGCATTTCAGATCCGAGTAAAGCACTTCCCAGGATAAACTTCTCTTCTTATACACAGGCCACATCTCAGTGTGTGTAGGGCGGGTGGCCGGAGCCTACGGAAAGCACCCGTGCCTTGCCGACAGACGCAACAGCCACCGTGTTTCTCCCAACCCTTCAGCACCGTCACATGGGGGGCTCACTCAGCATAAGAGGGATTACAGTTGAGTGGGGAGCATTACATAACATTGTAAGAGCCCCCTGTGCATGATCAAGGTTTCACAAATAGTAGCCTTAGAATTGCATAAAGCATTGTTTTCAAACCGCTGTTCACAGGATAGTGGTGGGTGTGGGCTATAGATAAACAACGGGTGGGCGGTGTGAGTTGCAGAAGTCTGCTTTGACCGCTGAAGGAAGAACAGCAAAGCCAAATGAGTACAAAACAAGATCATGACTGTACAGCACTGTACCACACTGTAGTGGGAGTTTATCTAAATTAAATATCACAGGTGTCAGCTAAGGTGACACATTAACTGAAGAGGAGTCAATAAGGAAAGGGAAGATATCAACTAGTTGAAAGAACTCTGTCAAAATGAGTGATGGTACACACAAAGAAGCATATTATTATACAGTTTTTTTTGTTGTTGTTTTTTTTTTTTTTTAAAGAAAATTAACCTCAGTCCTTGAAGAGGAAAACAGTTACAGGCTGAATCTTAGGTTAGGTTTTTATTTATCTAGTGAAAGTGAAAGAAGAAAAAAAAAAAGCTACACACCTGTTAGTAACTGAAGAACAAATATTTGAAAACCTAGTTATTGAAGGGACAGTTCAATCTGTCTTCAGATACATCTGGTGGAATCCCTGTGAGCAGGATCTTAGTCTTGGTGCTGTACTGTATGGCCCACTATGTGTGAGGGAAGACAACAACGCTGTCCTGGAACAGCCTTTATTTGGCAATCCAAATGTGACTACACAACATTGCATAACCCCAATATTCACTCATTGCTGGCCTATGGCAGCAACTGGATCTCGCTCTGGCAACAGGCCATAAGTCTAATCACTCTAATCACACTAATATTCCCACTGCGTCACTTATCCGCGGAACAAAGGCCAGCTTTGGTGTAACCAAGGGCTTCGTTCTCCACCTATTGGGTGCTTGCCTCCACAACTCCCCATTGAAGACACATTAACCTAATGTGACAGATGTACTGCCATACCAAAGATGCAGCCTGTCAAATTTTTCAAACTGGACCTTGTGCTTCCAAACAGACTGGGATATGCTCTGGTGCAAAGAGAGTAACAATGTATTGCTATATCTGCTTTACGTAGAAGAACAACGCATTGACAAAATCGGAACAGAACACCACGTTTTGCTGGAAATAACTGCACTATTGGGAACAACTGGGACATAACTAGGCTAGCTGGAGAGGACCAAAGAAAAGCTTGCGGCACAGGAGCCTGAGAGGCCTCTGGATGTTAGAGGCAGGCTATAAAGAGGAAGGTCACAGCGCTCATCCTTGCTGACAGTGCTGATGATAAACAGCTTCAAAATCTAGTCGAGGCATGGTTCAACAATGAGGCAACAGTTTGAATAAGGGTTGCAACTGATGAAACAAACTTTTGAGCGTTTCTGAGAATTTCCTGTGGTCAAGCAATTCTAGATGTGACATCTGTACTGACTGGAAGTCATGCAGCGCAGAATGGTAAGACAGACTTTAACTGTCTTGATTATCTGCCAGAGAACGACCACTGAGTGAACCAAAGCCAAGCTGGCTGGCATTGACTAGCAAACCTCATACAAGGGATTGACACCAGGTATGTAAAGAGAGATAGGAAAACTACAGGCAGCATAACAGAGGGACCCCGTGCAGTCATAGCATTACTCTGTCTAGAAGGATGCATTAGGAGCGTGCAGTGATGATACTGCACAGGGATTTGTAGAGACACTGGTGTTTGTGAATTATGTGCCCAACTGCCCAGCAGGTTTATGACAGTTATTCTATTTTTTAGGGCCTCAACTATTATCTTTATTATGAATTTATTTATTGATTTTTTCTTACATTTATCAAAAAAATGAATACAGTGTCAGAAATCGGTAAAAAAAAAAAAGGCTAAACCCAAGCTGATGTAAATTGTTCTGCTCAAACATCAGTCTAAAACCAAAAGACAATCAACTTAAAATCAATTAAATTAAGAAAAAGCGGCAAATTCTCACATTTGAGAAGGCAGAGCTGCAAATGTTTAGCATTTTTCCTTCGATGTACTGATCCATTAATTGCTACAAAAAAAATCAAATTGCTATAGGTTATGGGTTTTTTCTTATTTGAATCTTATATGGACTGCAATTATACAGCCCATTTCTAGTCTTATTGACCACTCAAAGGGCCTTACACTACTGCCACAGTAACGCATTCACGCACTTTATAATAATAATAATAATAATAACATACACACATACATATATACATACACATACCTATACATATGTGTGTGTGTGTGTGTGTGTGTGTGTGTGTGTGTGTGTGTGTGTGTGTGTGTGTGCGCATTTTATTTTACACACACACACACACACACACACACACATATGAATATATGCATACAAACACATATAAATACATATATATACATATACACAGTCAAAGATATTTGGCCAATGTCATTAAAATATCAGGAACCTATGGCAGTCTATGGTTATATTTATTATTATACATTAAATTTTACAAATGTTGGACACATCTGTGTCAACATGGTTGTTGATAATTCACGTTCTCTTGCACTGAGTGACTAGCCGGGATAAAAACATTCACTAGAGACAAAAACATGAAAAAGAAATTTTAAAAAATTAATATTTTCTTTTAAGCAGAGTTTCTACATTGATTTTAATTTCAGCTTTCGCCTTCCTACAATCTGGTTCTGTTGAGATAAATTATTTTTATGTTTAATTTCAGCATAGCTTTTAATAAAATATGAAAATCTTGTAGGATACGGTTTCTCCAGCTCAGGGGCACAACAGCCAAAGGTGGACAAAACCAAACTGGCTCCAATGTGTCTGTCACATATTTTGTCTGTGTTTTTGAGTCATAATGTAGATACTTAAACTTGATTAAATGATAACAAAGCACACACATATTTATGCATTATGGTCAGGCTTAGAAACAGAATGCAATATCTTCTCCTTTAAGGTTATTCTATAGATTAATGAGGCCTTCTAACTTCTCCTTAAATATGAATCAATATTTCTCTTCTACAGCTGTATTGCAAACTCAGACCTATACTGAAATGCCACAACTCATTGATGGTTTAAACCTGTATATATCTGACTAATGCAGATGCTGTTCACAGCAAAGACCTGTAACGCTCAATCCCCCTGCAGCCTAGAGAGAGTACTGGCACCATGCTTGACCCAGAAAAAAGGCCCCTCACACACAGAGCTTAAAAATAGCCCGTTCACAATAATCCTAGCATACGCAAGCAGAGTGCTTGACGTTGTTTGTTCAGAGAATATGCCCATTCCCTTCTAAAAATACAGTCTCTGCCCACCCTAGGAAGTGACGTAATAGCAGCAAACGCCAATGCACAGCGCTCATCACAAAGCAGCCTCCAGTCTTCCTGCTCCTGAATCGACAAAGCTGAAGCCAACAATAGCTACAACATACTTTTAGTTTTGTACCTTTGCTCACTGCTGCTTTCTTCATCCATCAAATGTGACAAGCTGTGGAGGGATTGTGCACCCAGAAGTGTATACATCTGCAACTACCTCATCTGTGACCATCTCAGAAGGTGTGATGAACCATCTGATCAGCCGTCTAGGCAAGAGCATGACTGTTTAAAATCACGGGTTTATATAACTTATTTCTATTTCAAGGCTGAATTAGACACTAAAAATCTACTAAAAGCTTCTTTAAAGGCACAGAGGAACTTTCCAGATAACATGATGCTACCACATTAATACCACAGGGGCCATATGGATGGTGCCTGCAAACACAGCTACATCTGTGTGATTGCAAGAGCTAGCATAAACAATCAAGTGCTGAAAGATGTGCACATCTGCTCACCTCACCAAACAGGGATAAGTGTCTGACTTAAACAGTTGAAACCTGCTTACTCCGCAGAGCAAACACTGGATTATCCATCAGAGACTGAAGGCTCTTGCTTTCACCTAAACATTAAATCTACCCTCCACTCTGAGATCCATTTTCCTTGCCACCTCAGGCTGTTTTGTATCAACAAAGTGAAAGTGGGATTAACAATTCTGCCTGAAGGTACAACATATAGCTCAGGAATGAAAGCTAT
The DNA here is from genome assembly GCA_016859345.1 of Istiophorus platypterus. Classification (NCBI taxonomy): domain Eukaryota; kingdom Metazoa; phylum Chordata; class Actinopteri; order Istiophoriformes; family Istiophoridae; genus Istiophorus; species Istiophorus platypterus. The sequence goes on from CM029115.1 coordinate 14,729,743, forward strand.
ATGCACAGTAAACTGGCTGGCCACAAGACAGGGAGCAACAGCTGGTGACAGAAAGTAGAACACTGGGGGAGAGGTGTTTACTCACATAAGACTTTTTCCCAAAGGCCACAATGGTAGCACTTCTTTAAATTTAGCCCTGTTTTAAAGAGCATCACTTTGAGGCGGAGCAGCAGAGGAGGTGGTGAATCCCAAAGCTGCTGGGGATTGGGGGAGTGTAGGGGGATGAGGGGTGTAGGTGGGGGTTCCCTCATGACTGACTGAAGGTGAGACCTCTTTAAAACACAAGCGGAAAAGGTTAGCCCCTGGACTGTTTTAGTACCATAGATCTGTTTCACAGAGCGTTGCCTTGACACTGTAGAGACAACTCCAGCCATGACAACCTCTGCAAACAAAGCTTCAGTCTATGACAAGAACCCCTGATTGAGCTAATAGGTTTATCCACCAATCCAGTTAAAATGTCAAAAGGCTAAAGACAATGCTGTTCGTGGCGGGCTATGGGCTGTATGCACTATGTGCCCCGAGTTTACCATCCACCTGCAATGACAATGAAAGCAATGAAGAGTACTTCAAACGAGCACACTGAATAGAGATTATACTTCTCTGTTCCATGGAGTATCTACTATGTACAAAATATTAAGGATCATTAGTCAGGGGTATAACTGATAAAGATAAACTAATTGTTACAGATTACTGAATAAAAACTTGATTTCAATCCAACAAAATCGGCCCCCTCTTAGGGCTTACTAAAGAATGGGCTAATCACTCTTTCCTCCAGATTGACAACTTATATTTTTAGCTAAAAATTTGTTGGTATTAAGGCGTTACATGGTAACTTGAGGAGGTACAGCTTTCATCTATACTACATTTGTGAATGTGCAGGGTATTAATCAACCATTTTACCCTTAATAAATGATTTTTAAAAAATATCTCTAACCATTTGAAATACTCCACGGGACAGCAACTAGAATATTTCTAAACAGGAGTAGTTTGGGCGGAGACTACCTGACAAAGACCATCTTTTCCTTTGTATGACTTCAATAAGCCACCAAAGGGATGAGCAAACATTTATCTTTTTTCCTATTTTAAAAAGTGGACAGAATTGTTTGCATGCTATATCACACCATGCACAGCTCAAAGGCACAAGGAGCAAGAGCAGGGAAAACATTCCGAGTGATCCATTATTTAGCCTGCATCACAGATTCAATTTAAACTGAGGCTAATCTAACAAAACAGATCAATGTAGATGAAACACAATGCAACCCCCTTATATCAAATTTCTTACTATCAAAGTTGAGTACACCACAAAAGAAACAACATGAGTTAAAACATCATGCTAGCAGTGCCATATGCTTCTATGGCGGTTTGATCATGTAAAATGCAAGAGAAAAAAATGCAAATCGTAATAAATTGTGATGCATCATGTTGTGCGACACACTGTAAGTACAGTTGGATCTGCGCCCTAGATTAAGGCCATTACTCTTCCTGTCCCTCTGCTCCTCCACAGGCTAAGGAGGTTAGATGCACAATCTGCCCTTGTTCTTTACTAATCATCAAAGTACAAGGTGAAAGCTAAAAATATTCGACACCCTCTGAGCATCTCCTTCATTGCATTCCTCTTCCTTCTCCTAATCGTCTCCCTCCTACAGTAGTTCTGCAAGATGAACTGCTTTTAAAAATATATTCTCCTTTACAGGGGGAGGTAATGAGCAAGGACCACAGATACAGCAGAAAATGTGGTGTGGTGAGGAAAGCAAAAGTTTGCAGAGGAGATTACTTAAGCGCATGATGATGAATAAACAAACAAAAGTGTTAAGTCTGCATAAAGACCAGGCATTCTTCACATTTATGGCACAAGATACAGTAAATCTAGAGTAAATATAAACTAATCATTAACACTTGAAAATGTTACATAGAGTAAATCATGATTATAAAAGAAAGCCACACCTGAAATGTAATTCCAACAAAGTTATCAGCTATTTTTGATCTTGCTAACTGACTTACAATTATATGCTTGGAAATTGAGTATTGTCAAAATAACTGTACAACATCTAATGGCAAATATGAACTCGATCCAAGGCAGATTGGTGAACATCATAATATATAAAGCTCTGAACCAGTGGAAAATAAGAAAAGGTTTAGATTACATAGCCCCACAGCATGTAATTAAAATTTGACATAAATAAATTTGATGCCCAGTGACTGCAGAGAACTTTAAGCTGCTTTAAGTGGGGCCATTGTTTTCTTATGCCTCAGTGATGCTCATCTGCCCCGTTTTCCAAAAAGAGATCCTCACATTCGGTGTCTAATCAATGCCAAGTTTCACTCTGAACTCCAAAATTAGATGGCCTTATATGCAAATTACACTTGGATTAATCAGCTACATGCCAAGGTTAAATGAGGATCTCCCCTCACTGTCATTCTCTCTGAGCGCTCAGAAAGCCTAAACCAACGGCACAGAGAGCAGTTACATAACTTGGAGAGATACAGAAAAGGGAAGGTTTGCTACTCCAGCATTGTGTCCACTCCATTAGTTAATTCATGTAGCCCAAAGACCAAAGGAAATGCTTTTGTAGACCAAGACAATCTGTCTAAAAAATCTCCATCAGTCCCTCAGAGCGTTTGGAAACAACAAGATGGTGCTGCAAATGTAGGCCTTCTTGCTAATGTGGAGCCTATTGCTGGGTACTTGCTCACCAATGACAGCACAAAAGCTTGGCATAAAGGCTTGAAGGAATAACAACTAATGGATTTCCAGTATCACTGCCACTAGCGATCTCTCACAATTGTGCAATGTGCCTTTGACTCTATGAAATGCCACATTGATGTGGCTGCAACTGCAGTGCGACAATACCTACATTATCAGTCTATGTTGGAATCCAGACAGATTCTCCCTTGTATCAGACTGCATGGTTAGACTGACAATCAATCAGTTTGTAGTGACTCAAAATGAGTTTAGAGTGAGCATCTTGGGATGAAAAGTTAAAAAAAAAAAGTGATTGAATGTAAAATGAAGTATAGAGTCTAACTAGATTTTCACAAAATCTAGAAACTTGAGCTTTGATAAATCTTAGATATTTATAAGCTCTGTCAGCAAACAGCCTTACACAAAGAAAAGGATGAAGCTGAATTCACAAGTGTTAAACATGTCTAGCAGTTTAAAGCATTTGTTATTTTACATTTTAGAAAATAGTGGCATAAACCCAAAAGGTAAAACCTATTCCGTCTATTTTTAGTTTCCCCATGTTAAAAACAACTTCAGTAGCACTCTCATAACTGACAATGCAACTTTTTAATCAAACAACTATGTTGAAGAAGAGAAATTAAACAGATTATACTCTACAAAACCTGTGAAGAAACATGGTTTGCCTGAGGCCAAAATGTATTTCCTTTCCTGCCCCTTTATCCTTTCCATCATTGCTTTAAAGGGGCGGGGGTTACCATGGAGACGAAGAGGGCTCTTTCCTTATTGGTTGCCAAGATGAAGTCAGAGTGATGAGGAAAGTAGAGACCAGACGCTGCTGGAGCAGATACTTTCTTCTGTTTCTTCTGACACCACTTCCACATTTGTCAAGTCTGTTTTTCACCACCACAGTTTATTTCCACTGAACTCTGCTTTCTGTCTTCTGGCTATAGCGGCTACCAGCAATGGTCACCGAAACTACCATACCGTCGACCTAAAAATATGCTACTGTGATACATGTAGATGAGAATTCTCTACATAACAGATTGCAGGATTAAAATAAAGCAGTGGGTGTGACACGTTAGCAAAGCCCTAAGCCTAAACACAGCTTTGTCAGCTTCATAGATCTAACGTGCTGGTTTAAAAGCACTTCATATTTATTGCTAATACTGCACTTTGGTTTAAAATAACATCAAGGTAAGCCCTCTTCTACCTGCCTCACTTGGAGGACTAAAAGAAAACATTCTATGCCATATGCAATTATGATGCAAGTTGGCACTACATAGTTGATTAACTTAGTAGACTACTAAAAGCTCTGACTTCAAAGATCTAACAGAAAGTTAGAAGAATGTGGAGAAAAAGAATACCAATATCCAATAAATTGAAACTTTAAGAATTCAGTCTTTGCATCCCACTTTCTCATGCTCTAGTGACTGAGAGGAAAAAGGATCTGAAAACTATGGTGTACTGGGGAAAGGGAAACAGAACAATACACAACCATCAGCCAAAGGTTATGACAGAACAGCGAGAAACTAGGGCTTAAATGCTATGTAATCAGTGTTTTTATTAGACATTCTAACATATTTTAGTTTTTCAATGTTATTGGAAATCAGCTCTCAACCAGACGTATTTCTGTTCAAGAAAGAACAGAAAAATCCCTAACAAGCGCAGCAATCTAAGAATAACCTCTAGTTTAACTGAATGCAAAAGTCTTAAACCAATAAATTTGTGTAAGGAAGGACAATACACAACTGAAATCTTAACACAACAATCTCCACCTGTTTATGGTACCTAGTTTATACTGTATTTTTCTTTCTTTTGTTTCTGGTTTCAAGAAAGTTGAATTGTTGGCTCCAAAGTTTGGTGGGCACGCCTATATTTATTTAGAGAAAACTAGGAATTAAGGTATATTAACTATCACTGATTAAAAAAAAAACTGAAGCTGTCCATCTAGCCCTTGGTGAAATACCTCAAACTCTCTTGTGCAGCACAAATAATGCAGGCTTCCAAAAAGCGTTCTACCCCGTGAGCAAAGACAGAAGCTTTCTGTCGCACTGACCATAAAAGGCCATTTTCAAAGTTGCACATGGTCCTACGACTTTGGCTAACATTTCACAGTGGGTTCTGAGGTCAGGTTTCCAGCTCTATGGAAAACTAGGTTTTATCACCTTTGGATTTTCTAATCGGAACCATAGCCTATATAAATTATCTGTCTAATCAGTAAAGCATAAAGGATTCTGACATCTCTCTCACACAGATACACACCGCTCTGAAGGGAGACATGGCACTTTGTCAAATGGAAGGACAGAATTGGTATAACGCAGAGAGACTCCTCAATAAAAGCCTGTACTCGGGACGAAAAAAGGGAATGGGGTGAGGGGGCAGCAAGGAGGGGCAGTGAGGGTCTGAGGACTCTATTTTTAGCATCAGAGAAATCAGGTGTCTGTGGCCAGTGGGAAAAAAGGGGAGCGTGGGTAAAGTGACATGAAGTAGCGCTGTCGCTTTCATTTTACATGATCCATGTTAGTCAGAGAGTGCTGCAAGGGTCGGGGGTGGGGTAGAACCAAACACAAACAAATATAATATGGCATATATGGTCTATACTGACAAGAAAAACACAAGAAGAAAGAATCCAACGTGAAACCTGTAGGGATAAATAGTAAAATAGCTCAAATAAAAATGCCATTTTTAGACTTTATTCAGCCACAGCCCTAAGATTGATGTGGACATACTTAAACATGGGCAGAAAGAGGTTCACTTACTAGCACTTTCTACAGTGATTGGGTGTTGCAAGCACAATTCTATTTCACAGCAGACTATAATCATTGCATACAAGAGTAGGTAATACATCACCTACTGGGAATCAGGATGTTGCCTCACAGAAGCAGTTACTGTTGCGTCTTTCCGCTTAAGAGCTAAGAAGCTTCCTGGTAGAGAGGGTGTTTGTCAGACTGCCTTAATTTCACTCTTATGCACAAGCCTGATGAATATCAACACCAAACAACAAACCACTTCCCTACCAGGATGCACACATGAGACTTCATTCATCATCTATAAAATAAAACTCAAATAGGGACAAAGGAAGCTGGTCACCTGCTGTAAAAGACCTCAGTTCTTGGAGTCCAACCATTACTGGAAAGACTAGTGTCCAAAGGGAAAAGGACACGGAGCAGACCTGCACAAAGCATTTGTCTTCATCTCATTTCCCAAACCACGCCACTGAAGGAGCCTTAGCAGTGATGTGCCTTTCATCAGCTGGCTCATCAGGGATGCGTGGGGACAGGTTGTACCCCTGTTGTCCCTGTCAACAGCTCAACACTGATATTAGCATCACCTGCTTTGTTCAAGGGAGCTGAGGTTGGAGGGCAGGTTAGGGGAGAAGGACAGAGTCCATGGAGCTCGAGGTGCCGAGTAAACACAATGTTCCATTCAGTGCTTGGCTGGCACCCAGGTGTATGATGGAGGCTCGTCTGAAATAATGTCATGATGCCTGATTGTCTGCTCAAGATGAATTAAAACAAAAGTTAGACCTTCAGATAACCAGCCAGCTGGCAATGCATCCGTATTTTCCACTAAGAGGAGATCATAAATTGTAAAGATTATTTCAAGGCTTCCTCAAATCCCTGTGAGTGCCATAATGACTGAAAAGGCACTCATAAAAATCTTTATTTTCCACAAATATGTTACTAGCGAAATTGATTGAACTTCCTAAGGCGGACCCTAAAAATCTTTTGCATCACTTTAAATCAAGTTACACAATCGAATCTGCCAGAATTGGTCAGTATTCACTCTAAATATAAGATTAGAAGATTATACTGTCAACTTCTAAAGGACGGCAAGGAAAACTGATAATGCATGACATTCAGTTCTATTTTTCACAGTGAGAGGGGTCCCTGCTTGATCATTCAAGCTGGTCAAGTCACATCACATCAATATGATTTATGTAGCCTAAAAACCACAAATCACACATTTGCCAGCACCCTCTATCCTTAAACCCAGGATATGTGATCATCATCATTTTTCAGTTAAACTGTGACATGGATGCACAAGCAGATCAGTTAACTGGTTGTGCCGCCTTTTTTCTCAAGGTGTTTTAGGCAGGTGTTACGCATGATCTTTACTGTTTGCCATCAAATACAATGGCAGAAAAAGGATATATATCAACAGGATATTGGAGGATATGTCTTAAAGAATATCTAAAAATTTATAAGCCCACAAAAAAAACAGATTATTTGCCTAATATTAAAGACATGATCCTATTTAAAAAATAGTGTTATCAATAATAAAGTAGCAGGTAACCATTCATGTTGACTTACAAATAGATGTCACAAACTAATGCAGCACTCGGTTTGACATCTTATGCAGTTTTTAAATTTATTGTCAGCTGGAATCAAATGCTAAATTTTGTTCTACCAATCACACGCTAGTAGGTTCCCTGTTACCAGTTTTTTTTGCAATTGCCCAAAAAACTCCAAGAACCTAGTGTTGTGTCATATAACCCCTAGTGATGGTGCAGTGCAGTGAAGAAACAAACAGGAAGTAATGTTCCTCCTGACTGTTTAAATCATATTGTGTTTTAGGACATAAGATTAATCTTCATCCTTAAAACCCTTCTTGTCATATTTTTGTTAACAGTTTAGAGAATTCTGCATATCTGACCGGACAAGACTGAGCAACTGTTGGGACATTTATCTAGTACTACATCCTGTTCCAGCACTGATAACCAAACAAGCTAAAACACCTGTCCTCTGACAGACAATAATTAAAGTCCAAGGGATATTCTATAAAGCTGCTTTGTTTATGATTAAACACCTTAAAAGTTCTTTAAATAGAATTAAATAATAACTAGTTAAAATCACCTCCGGTGCTGTCAGTGCCCATAAAAATCAGTCTCCACTGAGTGTCAAAGAAATGATACCAAAATGACACGAGTCTTTATACCTGGGAGTTATGTCAGATGGGGGAAAAATATTTAGACTATAAAGTCCTAGACTACATGAAGGGCTTGTTGTGAATCCTGTTTAATACCTTTGGTGCACACCCACATTACATGCCAAGCTTGTAAAATAAATTGACCTTTCTAATATCCTAACAAAGCAATCACAGGAAACCAGTGCAACAATATGAAGAATTCAACCACTGTGAGAAATTAGTCTGAAAGAGATTACAGGGTACAAGCTTGTTTATTTTACAGATGAATAGAAGAAAATGATTATGGAAAGGAGTAATCTATTACAAAAAAATGGTTCAAAAGCTGAACAGCTGTTCCATCTCTGTCACCATCCACTGCATCTAATCAGCTGAGCCTTAAGATTATATTGCCATGTTGTCTTGGGTGAGACTGGCAGAGATAGTGTGTATATGGTGGGTGGGATAGAAGATGAAGGAGATCAGCAAGCAACAGTCTCCCAAATGGTTCCAAAGAGCTAAAATTATACCACTCCTGTGCTTAAAAAACAAAACTGTACTAAATGTTATGAAGCAATTATTCTTAGCAACAAAAATATTACACACATGTTCAACAGGCTTTTACAAAATCAATGGAGATGGAGCAACACGATTAAGAAAATGTCAAATTGTAAGACAAAACAGGCAAGTGAATTTAGGATTATATTTTACAGTGTAACATGTACAGTATGTTACAGCAGTTGAACCCACACCACGCTGAATCTTTGACCTTTTTTAACAATTAGTTAATTCTTCAAAAAGCCTCATCGCTCATTTTACTGTGTTTGTACCATAGGATTTACTGCCCTTCCTGTACCATCAATCTCATCTGATAATCAGCTCAAATAGTACAGACATGAAACCCAAAGGGGTGGTGAGCCACTGAATACGTCATTCAAACTTTAACTGACAGGAAATGAGTTCTTTCACACTCAGTTGCTGTATACTCATTTTACAATTCAAATATAATTCAAATACAAGCAAACTGAGGATTTAAATAGGAACAAAGAAGGCCTGTCAATGTAAGAATTTTAATAAATAAACAAATTAATAAATTAATCAAAAAAGAAAAAAGAGAAAACACTTTCTCACAAAGACTCCATGCAGTGCTATGAATACTCAAACAAGGCTGGGACACTTGCACACAATCTATAGGCTCCTCTGTCAGGAATTTTCCATGCCACAGTCACACAGACATACGGCGTATATTTACGTATTCTTACAGCGTTTTCCTCCTGACCATCAGGAGGTTCTAATGTACTCCTGTAACTGTATAACTTTAGAGGAGTGGTGGGTAATTTTAGTCTTACAGAAAGAGACCTGTTTGACACGAATGAGCACACATTATCTTAGTACCTGAATGCAATTATTTTCCTTATTTATCAAAAAAGTCATGGCAGTGTCTCCATTTTTGCCGTTTCTGTTGTCTTAAAAACAGCATCATAACTGCTTTAATTCAATAAATACTACTGGTGAACAAGGAATGAAAGAAAAAAAAATCCTAACTGTACTGACAAAGGCCTGATTCATAATCACCTCAGCTATTTCTCGCTCAGTAGTATTATACTGTGTCTGATTCAGACAGAGCTAAAGAGTTAAAGAGCTATCGGGTTTCATTCTGTCTACTTGGTTAGGAAATAATTTGCCAAAGAATAATAAATTTATTTTTCCTATATTAAACCAGACAAAAATGTAAAAAGGTTGAGCTTAAAATCACTTGAAATAACATGTGCAATATATTGCTGCATGTGCAAATACAAAAAAACAAACAAAAAAAAACATTAAATGGAATCATAGTTTGGTCAAAAGGACTTTCTTTTGATTTCAGCAACACAACTGTTATGTTTTGTGACTGCTTATTGCACGTTTGTGACACTATCGTGTCCATAGACAAACACCTGCCAAATTACTCAAAACTGGCTCTGTGGTGGTTCCGTCTACAGTAGTTTTCTCCAGGACTATATTCTGCCATGACGACACACACACACACACACACACACACACACACACACACAGACACACAGACACACAGACACACACACACACACACACACACACACACACACACACACACACACACACACACACACACACACACACACACACACACACACACACACACACACACACACACACACACACACACACACACACACACACACACACACACACACACACACACAGAAGGCGAAAACAATATGAGGTCTGCTTTCATGGCTGTTAACAAGCCTCTTAACTTCAAACATCATATAGGTCTAGAGTCAAAGAAATCTGTGCTGTGCCTTTAAGAAGCACAAAAAAATAACGTGAGAAAGAGTACCGCCAAAGACATTGCACAGTGATTAGACATGTTATTGAGTTAAATCTATCCAACAGTCCCAGTCCCAATGTCTGCACTCACAGACTTGCAAATATACACACACTGTTTGTTTATGTATGAGGTTTAGGATTAATATGCAATCAGTAAATGCTTGTGAGCCCTTGCGAAGACTTTGGAACCCTATACGCACCTTTCTACATGTCTACAATGCTGCAGAACTTGCTTGAGGGAAAAACACTATTAACATAGAACAGGGATTAAAAGGGAAATCATTTTTTTAAAAACCTGGACAGAGGACATCACAGCAAAAAGTCTGTGTAGTTCTTTGCTTGGTGAAATCATACTGATCACACTGTTTTAATCTAAGCAATAATTTAGCAATGACCACCACTGCAAGCCTTATATTTTGCGTGAAACAACATTCAAAAATATAAGGCTTGCATTTTACTTGTCACAGAAATGCACCCTCATGAGAGACATAATTAGACAAAGCACTGTCCCCTCATTCGATGAGCATTTTGCGTCTTTCTACCCTTGTACACTGACACATTTCCACACATTTTTTAACGTGTGAGAAAGTCCATCAGAAAATTGGTAAGGCAAATATCTTGAAGATCTTCTGATTTTACAGCAGAGAAACCTCTATAGTATGTTAACGGTTATAACAGATATGACTGGTATGCACTGTCACACAAGGAAGATTTGAATCATGGGTCATCAGCAATGCTGATGCTCTAATCGATGGACTTCACTTCAAGCAGTCTGCCCTTAATCATCAGAGCAGCACTTCAGTGACTGAACAACAGTCAGCAACATCAGTGAAGTGTGCTTGTGGTGCAGTTCCTCGTAACACAAATGAATAGCATGAAAAAATAACCCGCTAATCTCTGAGAGCCTTATGTGCTACTTGCTAAAATCAGCAGCAGAAGCAGCTGTGTGCATATCAGATCAAAAATTAGTAACATAATAATGGATCTGTCAAGAAGTAAAAAACAGAGTCCTTTAAATAATATTTTTTTTAAGAAAGCTCAGGAAAAAAATGGAAACATTCTTGAAAAATGCTCTTCCAATGAACTTCACCACTCCAGTTACAGTTTTCAGGTTACTTCAAAAATGACAAAGCCAATGAAATCTAAGTTCAGACAGCATATGAGTGGATTACACAATTCTGAAAGATTTCCTTTATAGTTTCAAGGAGGCACAAGGCAAGTTTTAACATGTCAAAGAGAAACTGCACCCAGTATGCATTTTAATATATAACATTCTTCAGGCCCATAAACAACGCAACAACATATCTACGCATGAGTCTCCCGCATTTCTTTCTCTGTCAACAAACTCCCAGTGCAGGCTGGATCTTATTCTTCTATGGCTGAATCAGTGAGTAGAAGCACAGATGGATCGTGGATTGCAACTCTAATTCTAGGAGGTACTGCAATGTTGGAAATAAAGGAGGGGGTCACAGTGGAGCGGTTACGCAGCAGCCCGTGCCCTCATACGACAGCCATCATCTGGATAATGGACACTACAGCCTCCAAACCACCACTACCTCAATGACTCACCCAGGCCCTGCTGAGTCAAGTGGAAGGACTCCTGATGCTGACACTCATAAAGTCATATTGAAATAGAATCTGGCCTGGAGGGAAATAAAATCCTGTTTGTGGCATGCATGTTTTTAATCAAGTCATTAAGATGATTCATTAAGTCATTAAGATGATTCATTAAGTCATTAAGATGATTCATTAAGTCATTAAGATGACCACAGCCTATGTGAGATTGGGGCTCTCCTTCATTTTCCAGTGAACCCGCTGGCAGAGGCCAATACCGTGGACAGTCACAAGCACTGTAATAAGCAGCAGGGTCTCCAACTGGTTAAGTGTCTCTGAGAAAGCAGGCACCAACAGGGCAGGAACACCAAGCCCCCAAAAATCCACCTGGGAATCCAGCAATTGCTATGCTGCTGTGTTATTGGAGGCAGTGCATGATAACATCAAAACATCTGGAGGGGGGTCGAGGGATGAGTGAGAGGAGCGTTTAACAAGCATGTCTGCGTGACAGCAACAGGGCCACAGCATCGATATATGCTGCACTTCTTCAGGCCAAAAAGGGAGGAAGTCGGAGTTAGTCTAAACAAATCTAATGGCGGGTCATGACAGCACACGGCACCAGGAGCCCAAGTGAAAAGCAGATTTAATAAACGACGTGACGCATCTCGGTGACAGGGATGATTTCAAGAAAAAACAAAAAACAAAAATCAATGAACTGGAGTAAACCCACCGTCAGTTAGTTACCTAGCAACATGGCAGCAGGGTAAAAAGACATATTGATGGCTCGCAACGCTCATCACATACCTGGACCCGATGCACGCCGGCGACGCACCTCCGGCCCCGCCACGCAAATCAAAGTTGGTCGGCCTCTCTCTTGCGTGTCGGTGGTGGTGGTGGTGGTGGTGGTGTGTGTGGGGGGGTCAACTCCTTTCACCGGTAACCGTGGGGTTTTTTGTTGTTTGTTTTTTTTTTGTTTGTTTGTTTCTTTCTTTGTTTTCCTTCAGCACGAAGCGGCCGCCGATTAGTCGAGGTCCGGAGACGGTGCCGTCAGCCGAGACGAACGCATCGAAAGTCAGCCGCCGATTTCCTTCACCTCGCCGTCGGTCCGGCCCTTCGGCGGAGGAAGGGTTGAGGGTGCGACATGGAAAGACGACACGCAGAGAAACATCGTCAGCCCCCGGGGGTCGTCCTGAGCGGTGTTAGCCGCCGTTTCTGGCCGTGTTTACAAAATCCGGCCGCATCGCCGCGCCGGGGAACCGCACGCTTCGGGTTTTCCTCCGTCGACGGGAAAAGGGCCGAAGTAGCTATGGTAACGTTAAAACGTCCTTGAATATCTAAGCTTCCCCAGTAGGAGTTGGCGGCGGGGCAAGTTCCTGCGGCGAGGGGAGAGGGACGGGCTCTGTGTCTGTGTGTCTGTGTCTGTGTCTGTGTCTGCGTCTGCGTCCGGACCGGCGGCGGCCGCAGTCGCCCCCGTCAAGGGAACCGGGGAGAGCGAAGAGCGAAGCGATGAAGAGCCGCGGCCATCGTCAAGTTGACGCTCCTCAGGTCTGAGCCGCCGCGACGCTCCGCCGTCCTCCCAGACACGACGCGGAGGGGGCCGTGAAGGCAACGCGGTGCGCGGCGCGCTTCCCGGCGCGGTTTTCGAAATAAAAGCCCGGCCCGCTGCGCGTCCGTTGCGTTATAAGTTGCGAGACGCGCGAAATGCTCGCAGGCGGCTTTTTTCCACCGCGACGCAATTCTTCACTGTAAGAAAAGATTTACGTGATATATACGTAGGGAGAACGTGTCTTTAAAAAAAAGGACACGTCGAGTCTTGCAGTCGTTCTCATCCGAAGCTTAAGAAGTAAAAGCAAATGAGTGAAATGGAGAAAAAAGAGAAACCGAGGGTCAAAAATACTACACGGCGCAAACGGGATTTGGTGTTTGACGCTGAAGGGTCGGTCACACAACTTCCCGTTTTCGTGTTTCCTTCCGCCGGCTTGACGAAGCTCGGAGCCGCACTGACTTCGAGCGGAGCGGCGTCGATGGTAGGGCGCCCCCTGCCGGCGGTCGAGCCCACGGTCTAAACTTGTGTCATGAGTGGTCACGGGTTTCCGCAGGCATCGACGTTATTATTATAGGATGTATGGTTACAAAGGTTACATTTATAGCACTCGGTGGCTGCTGCTCAAGCAGATATGTGTTATAGTCTGACATTCAGCGGAAGACAAGCCTGCTTTTAATCGGTTTAACCATCTACCCTTCATACTGATACATAAATGCATCAGGACTCATCTGCTGAGTACAGCATTTCACTGTCTTCATACATTTATAAGTATATTGACAGTACATTTTCATTTTATTTTTAAATCTTTACAGGCATAAAACACGCATCCATTCCAGTAATTGTGTCTTGTTTGTATAGTTCTAACAAAAATGTAGATAATATTATAATACATTTATTAATCAACTTTACATCTTACAGAAAGCAAGGCAGTAGTTTTGTTTTTGGGGGCTTTTTTGGTTACGAAAGAAGGAGAAACTAGGCTGCCAGCCAAACTCAGATGAGCCTGATGACTGGTTTTACTTCTTACGAAATTATTTTCACTGACTGCCTTGACAGCAATTTACAGCTTACACTACTGTGGGCCTAAAGCCCAACCTCAAATCTGAACAAAGTGCAAAGCTTTGAATTCTCGATGACTCAACAAAAAGCAGCATCCACATTTCTTCTTTGACCTCTTTCAAATGTCACCACAGTAAAAGTAACCATAGATAGGAGAGGTAGGTAAGAGTGATACTCCGTGACCTGGGGCTACACTACATTTTTCTGAAACAAGTTTTGTTGAGAGTTGAAATTTTTAGAGATTTTTGTTATGTATCATAAAACTTATTATATGAAAATGTAAAAAACTGATTTGGGAACCAAGCAGTTTGCACGTTAATGGAAAAGTGAGTCTTTTTTGAGACCACATATGAATGACATAGTCAAGGTTGAAATACACCAAAATGAGGGTCAGTTTTAATGTGGACACTAAAGATAAAATTCAAGCAATTAGAAACGTACCTCCCCCAGCCGCAGAATACTCACAGGTCATCAGAGAGATTGTATTTTCCCTGTGACCTATATAGTTTATTTGAATTACTAATTATAGTCCATGCTAAGGGACAGAACAGGAAGCATTACATCACCGTCCATTATTTATAGCCATATGGAGCAATGTTTGAAACAATTTTGCATCAAATGTATTTGTAGATTAAATGGGCATCAGCAGTTTCATTCAAATAATCACACCTTTTTAGGAATAATGCAGAAACTACAACAGAAAGAATTAATTTCACAGGTGTTTGGCACTTCCTTGCACTGATGGACACCTGCAGCTGACTAGAGTGTGTTATGATATGTAATGTTTGAGGTAAATGACACATAAATGAATAAAACAAAAAACCCTGCTGCTCTGTCAAGTAAAGTGGTATTATTAATCCATTGTTTTATTCCATTCTACCCATGCTGATGCTCCTGTTAGTGAGAAAAGGAGGTTTCATTTAATTAGCCCATTGAAACTGAAACATATCTCCCCTTAGACTTGAGAGGTGGCTGTGCAGTTCATTTCATAAATAATGGAGGCTGTGGTCAGCTTGGGTTTTGAAATAGATACAAACTGTAAACTGTATATGATTTATTTCGACAATTAATAGGTTTCATGGCAGAAGAAGAATCAAAATGTCCGAAGGAATTTCTTCTGCATTACAATACAATTGTCCCCTGTCTCTGCATACGACCAGGATGTTCAAACTGGTATAGAATGCACACTTGTACCTTGGCCTGTTTTTTTCTTCACCTATCTCGATGATAGTTACTTATCTTTGGCAGCAATGAGACACAGAATTTCCAGAAAGTTGAACAGGAGGACCTCGCCATACAGGGCCCAGCAAAAAATTAAATATCTATTTCCAGCCTTAACCACAACTGACACGCAGCCACGCCTTCCAAAACATCTACCAGGGGGAACTTCTGAGGAATCTCAAAATCTAAAGCTCCAACTTTTGGCATTTTATAAGAACATTTTAGCAGTTTCTTACATACGGACATACGATGGCAACAAAGGCTCAACGCAGGCTCAACGCAGGCTCAACACAGGCCTGCTGTTCTGTCCACGAAGAAGAACGCAGCGTCTTCTGATTGGCTGAGAGGTGGGTGGAGCGTAGAAGAAGACAAGACGGAAGTCAAACAAGAGCACAGCTGAGGCAGCTCGAAGGAGGGAGAAAACAAAATGTGGCGAGTCCCGCATGAAAGAGGTCGTTGGTGAGGGGTTTCATGTTTTTCCTCGGGGGAAACGTTTTCTTTTTCCACCCTGTATGTTCACTCACCACGCCACCAAGACTCCGCTTCGTTTTTCGCTAATTCAAAGAAATGTCACGGCTTCTTCCCTTGGTCAGATGTATGTACAGCGAGTCCAGTCCGGTCGTGTGGAGCAGGTCTCCCAGCATCTCCCTGCTTCTTAGACCCTTCCCAGCCGGACTTACGTGTGTTTTTGCAGCCGGCAAAAAGGACCTGATAGACCTACCTGTCCTGAATGAAGACGAGCTTGAAGAGCAGTTTGTGAGAGGATCTGGACCCGGGGGACAGGCAACCAACAAAACCAACAACTGTGTCGTGCTTAAGCACATCCCCACTGGGATTGTAGTAAAGGTAAATCCCAATATTTCTGTCTTTTTTTAATGTTACATTAATCTGTGTGTACTTGTAATCACTGGCACAGATGTGTAGAAATGTTAATAGTGAAATGAAGACTCAAATCCAAATTATGTCAAGTCCATATTTTGGAAATAGCAGCTGATGAAACAGTTTCATCTAAAGCACCGTGTAGTGACTGTTCCGATGCTTTCAATTATATCACACGATCTTCATCAGGCTATACCCGGTTGTCATGGAGATGTAGATGCTGAGAGATCCGTTTCTTGGCTTGAAACTTAAGTTTCACAGTTCATTGAAGTTGCTAAAGTGCTCAGAATAAATGAATATTATGCTGACTGTAAGATCCATAATTATTATATAGTTATATAAATACACATTGATGTGAAACTTTTGTGACAACCACAGTTATGTGATTTACCTAATATGTTCATTTAATCTTTTTTTTTTACCATTTACCCTCCAGTGCCATCAAACCAGGTCTGTGGAAACAAATCGGAAGCGTGCCCGGGGAATTATGAGAGAGAAACTCGATGTTGCATATAAAGGAGAACTCAGTGATGTTCTTGTTAAGAAGAAAGAGTCTGTGCTGAGAAAACAAGAGAAAAAGAAAAAGGCTCATGAAAATCTTGAGAGAAAGAGACTGTTTAAAGAAGCGCTGACTGCAGACTCCAAACCTGGGGATGACACTGTTTAAAATGTTTGCATGGATTATAGAAAGACATGAGTACTCAAATGGTTGTGCATTTTATGCCTGCAAAGACCGAGTAACACAACCTGGAAAGGTACTGTCAACAATATCAAATCCTACTAGCCTTTTATTGTATAGAAGCTTTCATGCAAAGCTGTAGTGTACAGTACTTAAAACAATACAAGACAGAGAGGTATATTTTGGGAAAAAAAATAAAATGTTGTCAAAACTGTTGGTGATGTGTGTGCATTTTTAAATGCTTGAAGGCTGTTTTCCCAAAAAGTCAATCATTGGGGTATGTGCTTTAGGTAAAAGCTGCAGTGTAGCTGCAGGTATTATTACAGCTGTGGCACTTTTGTTTTTGCCTGCTTAATTTTGCAGCATAACATTTTACCAAATTTTCACATGATGTCAGCAAAACCTCCTGTGCTAAATATAGAAGAAGTAGTTGAAGTACAAAACAGCGTTTTTATCCATCTTAAAGCATGCCTGGAGGGTGTTTTCCCATCTTCTTTCAACTCAAAATTTAAACACTCAGGTATTGAATTACATCTAGCTAAAGCAATATAGTCTAATGCACCCGTCCTGCAGAAAATCCTTCCTTTATGACAGATATAATGTTCGGGTGGGTTGAAACAGTTTAAGAGAGGTGTTCCAACTTCCTGGTTTATTCTGAGGCCGAAGTTTGTGTTGCTGTTGAGTTTTTATTGTATTATATATCTGTTATTTAGTCTAACCTAATTGTTATAAATGAGGTGAACGAAATTATAGAAAAACCTGCTTTTTCTAGGTGCACCTATTAAACTGCTAATTGTGCATACACTGTTTGCAATGCATTGAATTGCCACGAATAATAATTACTATTATAGCACTTATCATATTCGTGTAATTCCGCTTAGATCAGGATCAGGTTTTGTAACATACAGGAGTACAGCAGAGTTGGACCAGGTCTTTGGTGGGACTTATTCCCGCGTGAGAGATTGGCGTTTGTTGACTTACAAACTACTACGTTGATGACGTGCCCCGCCCACCTGGACTAGACAGCCAATGAGAGGAGCCGTAAGGTTTTTAAATCCACCAGACTCGCACAGCGCCGCTCCGTCGTGCGGCGTCGTGATGATCGTCGTTGCAGAAACTGAACCAAACACAGGGCAACATTAAACATACTCCTCTTCCTCTTTGTATTTTATTCTGGCGGCTGAGATGGCAAAAGGTAAACTTGCTAATGTCCTCTCGTTTCGATAATTGTTAATGTTATACAGGCTGCAGTAGTTAATATGTCGCCAACAGCTAATGCCGGCTATTGTAAAGCGACCGAAGTCGTTGAAATAAACTAGGCTCACGTTTCCAAATAAACTCCTCGGGAATGTTTGGCATTTGCACATTTATTGGGTGAATGAGGCGGCAATGCTCGCACTTTATTTATTTCCATGTTTATAAAGGGAAGAAAGATGCGCTGAGAACCGACAAGAAGCCCGAGGACACTGTTGAACAGGAGGTCACTTCACAGAAGGAGACAAAGGAAAACAAGCCAGCGACTAACAAGGTATATTTTATATTTTGTTTTTTTACGCTTTGCAGCTTCTGTGTTGACCAGTTAAAGTAGCACACAGAGTCGCTCTTTTCCCACACTGGAAACATATCGTTACTTTAACAGGGGTCCTGCCTCAGCCTCGTGTCTTGTCAGCGGATATAAGCTTCATTCACTAACCAGACTACAGGAAGCCTCGTTTTGTTTATAATCAACGTTACCCAGACTTGAGCTTTTCACTCAAAACCTACCCCAGGTTGTGCACAGACCCTTTATGACCTTAACCAAACAAAAGGTAAGGTTTAGGTGTAGAACGAAAGTTTAACCGTAATGCAGTGCACACCACAGCTATTGGTTTATGAATGTGGCCAAAACTTAGTTTGGGATGTAAACACGTTTCAGTGTCACTAGAGAAACCCTTTAGTGAGCAGCACATTTCTGTGCATGTGGCACTGGCTGGGTACATGTTCACCCTGTTTTATTAACACACTATCCAATATTTCAAATATATAATCTGCCAATCAGAAATGGTACCGTTGACATGAAGACATGAACCACTCTCAGCATGAGATGGCAGGCAGACAGACGTGCATTCAGTGTGTTTTCTGTTGGTTCAACTGTGCCTTTTCAAGTGATGAAGTGATTCAAAGAGCAGCTCTGAACATGTTCAGCTTGCTTTAAAATTCGGAAAATCTTGAACTCATGCATGTTGAGTGGTTTGGAACAAGAAACACAACATTAGATACAGTCTAAACCAGCTACATGGTTCTAAACATAGCTTCATAAAATATGGTTTTACTTATTGCATCTCTTCCGATTTGCATGCTGATACTAATGATAGAGAAGCTGAATGTGTTTACATCTTCTACATCCCCTTCATTTTTTTTTCACCAAGGTAAATAATTATTTCTTTATTGCAGGTAATCATAGGGAAAGTGCAGTCAATTTTCCAGAATCTACGGACTCCAAGCAAGCCTAGGTCCCCTCTGAGTGACAGTTCAAGCTTGCTGATCCAGGAAGAAAATGAATCTGATGCAGCTAATCCTGACACTTTAAAAATGAAAAAAGGTGAATACCTAATTAACTTTTAAATTGTTTTGAATCAAATAATTTGAAATGCTTTGTTGGTCATTTCTGTTGCATATAATCTCCCAGCCATTTTGCCGTTTACCCCTGTTACCATGTGGTCAGCAGTTCTATATGTACCACAGAAAAAATTCCTTTGCATGTGAATGGTAGCAGTGTTCCCTAACCTATATTACGACACAACTTCACCGTGTTTTTCAAGGAACTTCATTTTCTTGATTAAGCTTAAATGGTCAGGGCAGCTATAAATTTCATTCCTTGTGTCTTCCTCATTTTAGACATACCTAATGAAATTAATTCTGAGAGTTGTGAGTCCAAAGAGCAGAAGCCTGAAATAGCTTGTCACAGTCATGGGATCAGACAGCAATTCACTGACCAGCCTGATCAAAAAGAATCCACCACGCACTCAGATGCCAGTTCTGCAACAAGCAGCAAGGTTTCAGCACCCACAGCTCGGAGCAGAACTGGTCACAAACGTGGAGCAAAAAAGTGAGTGCACGAAGCCAACATGTCAGTGTCTATTAAAAAAAAAAAAAAAAAAAAAAAGAAATAGCCCCTTTCACAGCTGGTTGTTCAGTCATACTATCTCATTAATTTGGTAATGTGTGCTTTCAGGACAGAGAATAAAGCCCTCCAGAATAGAAAGGTCACAGACTATTATCCTATCAGACGGAGCAACAGAAAAACTAAGACAGAGTTAAAGGTTCGTATAAAAAATGCTTATTTGTTACAAAGAGGGTTTTTACATTTTTTAACAGTTAGAAAGTTATAATATCTTGATTTCCTTTTGTTTTTTTTATGGTCATTTTTATTTTTGTGATTGTGGGTCTATAAAAACTATGCATTTCCACTATAAGAGGGTCTAATTTTGAACCAATTATTCAAATTATCAACAGAGTGAAGAACACAGACACATTGATGACCTGATAAAGAATGGCACTGAGGAAGGATTGCAGGTAACACTTAATGAATTGTTATTGCTTTAGAGCAGACTGTATGCAGACCACTGTTCGCATTTGTATTTCCTGTAAATCAGTAATAAGATTTGGTTGGGTCATATTTAATATTTTATAGTTGTCAAGCAATTCCCACAGATAAATCAGATCATCCTCACACTTTATTCCTTTAAAATGTTAACAGGTCAAACACACAGAAGGAAAAGGAAGAGGGGTATTTGCTCTCAAGGATTTCAAAAAAGGAGAGTTTGTTGTGGAGTACCATGGAGAACTACTGGAACTAGCTGAGGCTAAAATAAAAGAGGCCCAGTATACTCAGGATCCCCAAACAGGCTGTTACATGTACTACTTTCAATATCAATCGAAAACATACTGGTAAGTTTAAATATCACCACATCAGTTTTGGATCAACACATTTTCACACTTGATTGCATCTTACTTAATATCCTTGTTCAATTTGTCAGCTCTCTGTAAATAACTAATTGTAATTGTGCATTCTGGGGGAAATTTCCAGTGTTTTTTTGATGCAAAACTATTAAATAAGAACTAGTCTCTAAGATCAGTAAATGAGTCTTACTATTCCATGGAACATCAAAATCTGTAATCTGTCACATAACATTTATATTGTCTTAGAAAACTTTATCCCCACTGACTATTGACGTGAATAAAAGACTTGGTCTTACTCAGCACAGTAGTTCTTTTAACAGTCTCATAGTAAAAGGATAATTCCTAAATTAAATTAAGATTGCAGTAGGCTTGAAAATTAAATATTTTCTTCAAATTTTCTGCCTGACTTCTAATGTAGATACAGGTCTTGCATTGTAGTGACAATTTAATCTTTATATGTTTTTGTATTATAGTGTAGACGCTACAAAGGAAACGAGCCGTCTGGGAAGACTGATTAACCACAGTAAAACTGGCAACTGCCAGACTAGGCTTCATGCCATAGATGGAACACCCCATCTGATCCTGGTGGCTTCCAGAGACATCAAAGCAGAGGAGGAGCTTCTGTATGACTACGGTGATCGGAGTAAAGCCTCAATCTTGGCTCACCCTTGGCTCAAATACTGAAACTTTAACCAGAAGTGTTTGTATTTTGGATGAATTGGTCCACTCTGCTGTCCAGTTCCTCTTTATGTAAAAGATGCTATAGATGAGCAGCTTGTGAGACCTTTTTTAATGAAATATAAAAGATTTTAGTTTTAAATTTGAAGCTAAAACTTCAACTCATGAAAAGTGTATTTTTGCAACTGCTGTTGTTTTTTTTTATCCTGCTTTTATATTTTTCATATCTAATTGTAGCAGAGATTTAAGCATGATGGGTATTTCTCCTGGATAAGTAGTGTTTCACATTGTCCATGGGGTACTCAACTTTGCAAATTGTAAATTATTACATGTGTTGTAAATTGAGGAATAAAACAGTTGAGTTCCCATTTCAGCTACAGCATGATTTATGGCGAGAAATGCCTGAAAAAAAAATATTAACAATGGTGCCCTATTATGACATCTTCCTCAATGCTTAATCTATTGGCCTCAGGCACTCCAATGACATATTTATGTCCATTCTGTACTGCAGTTGGTAAAAACAAGGCTGCTTTGTACCATATAATTGCTATGGCCTTTTTTTTTATATTTTTCTTTTCCTGAAAATGACTTTCCACTCATGGTCCCCATCCAATCTGACAGAGCTTTAGAGGACCTGCAGAGAAGATTGGCAGAAAAATCTCCAAATCCAGGTTTGGAAAGCTTGTTGTATCAAACCAGGCTAAAAGTGCTTCAATTGAGTACATACTTTTCTCTTTCTCATTATAGGGTAATGAGTGTAGACTGATTAGGGGAAAAATGAATTTAAATAATTTTAGCATACAGATGCAACATAATTAAATATGAATGCACTGTATGTGCCACAAAGTTTTGAGTGGACTCCATTAAATACATTACTTCTAATTTGATTCTGTTATGCAATAATAAATCCGAAGCTTCAAAGGAAGCATTCTAATTTATAGTAAGAGAGTTTTGAAGCACATTAAAACTAAACCAAATCAAAAGTAATTCTAATCATCTTTCTGCTCTCTGCTTTGCTCTATTCATCCGATCAAAGTGATGCTGTATTTTGTGGCCTGTGTTTGTGAGTTGGCATCTATATTCTATGATTCGTTTTATATAAGCATGAAATCAGATGAGAAGTAGTACCTGTAACACCACTGTGAAATAACATGGAAGCATTTTAAATATTCAACCTCAGAAAGAACATATTATTCAAAATTATTTGACCTCTGGCAGTTGAGAATGAAATAAAGTCGCTAAAGTTAGATTACATGAAGCCCCTTAAAGACTTAAATTTCAAGCTTAAAAATAACTTCATTTTGAGTGAATGCATTCAGCAGCTAGATAATACTTTCCAGTTTCGTCTGACATCTGCATCAAACTTTCCACACAATATATATATTTCTACTACATCAACTCTGTATTACTATAAACCATCTTAGGTTAAAATCACCAGTACAAAATACAGTGCTTGTTAGATTGACAAATAAAAATTGTAAAAAATAGTCATTACAAAAGTGGTTAACTGATGAGAAAATGGTGCTGACAATTCCTGTTTGTCCTCTATATGGTCAGTTCTTGTAAAAGGTTTTTCTTATTTTCGCCGAAATGAAAACCTATAAACAGAGGAAAAAAAAGGTCAAGAGTTAGTTTAAGGAGTTTGTTTCTGAGGACGATGGAAAGAACATGGAACATAAGAGTGAAAATGCCCAGTATGAGAAAACCACATTGAGTCATGGCAGACTAATTACTGACAGCAGTTTGGCGGACGCGCTGCCAATTCCTAACTCCTCTCTCATTCACTGCTCACACAAACATTCTCAGCATCAGCATGAATTCATCTGGTCACAAGTATATCATTATGAGACAGGAGACAGGCTGTGAGAGCAATCCTTCCTCCTCACTTACTTCAGCGTCATGTGGTTGCTGCTGATTTTCTTGAAACCATGCCATCTGAGGTGTCCAGCTAAAAATGGTGTAATTACTTTGTGCTAGGTCTATCAGACTACTTCTCTTTTGTCTGTACATTCGTATTTCTGCATTCATCAAGGAAATCCAGCCTGTTACTCACAGTTTGCTTATGGTTGTCTTCTCCTCTTTTGCATCATTAACTGTGGGTGGACTGGGCTCTGTAGCTGCTGGTGGTGTCTCTAGATCCACCTCCACCATGGCTGGTTCAGCCTGTGGCAGAATCCCACTGCAGAAGAAAGCACAGACGCTGAGAATATTTTCTTTCAAACGTCTTGTTTGTTAAAAAGGGCCAAAGTGAATTCTACTGCCAATATTTACAAAATTTGCGTAATTGTTATGGTTTATTTGTCAAATTAGCAAAAGAATAAGAGTATGATTTTAAAAACATACAAGTGATTACAAAAAAAGTTAGTAATGCCTGTTTTTATACAAAGATTGTATGATTGTAGAACAGCAGATGAGGGTAGGATAATACTGGATATTCTCGTCCATTAAACAAATATTAGAATAAATCTCTGGTGTTGGATGGTGCTAATATTAATATTGTCAGTGTTTGTAACAAGAGACCTATAGATGATCCCAGGAGTACAGTCATTCATTCTTATCGAATTCATCGATTTATAACAGCAACGAGCTGAACAATCCAAAAACATGCATTTTCCCATTAAAGTTTCCACTTAGTAACAAGTCTGTTAGCTGCAACTAAACAACCCCGCAACCCTGCTGTATGGTGGTTACTGAGGCTGTAGGATGGCACTGGGCTCAGGTATTTGCAATGCTCTGATCTCCTCCTGTTTGTGCATATGGGTGGAGAAGACATCACCAACAGCCCTCACGCACAAGGCAGGTTTAGAAGATCGACCTACAGAAAACAGAAACCTTTAAATACACGAAGCATGACCCGTCTCTGAATGGCCTTCAGTCTCACCTCTTATACAGCTGCAGCTCCTCCTGGGCCACCATGAGCTGAGCTTTCAGCTGGTTCCTCTCCTGCAGAACCTCCTTCAGCTCCTGCATGGTGAAGCGCGGTCTGTTGGGGTCCGTCAGGTCCACCACCAGCTGGTTCGGCCCCGCCGTTTGCTTTGACGGCAAGAAAGAGGGAGGAAAACAAAAGGAAAAAAAAAAAAAAACAAACACAAAGAAAGAAGGCAGCCCTAAGCGTCTGCGTGTGTCCGGCATTAACGTCCGACTGTGCGAGGCGGCCGACAGACCGCAACACTCACCGCGCCCTGCCCGGACGACGTCTCCGAGATGATCCGGTCCAGCTCGCCCTTTAGGTTGTCCCGCTCCATTTTCAGCTCCTCCAGAGACAAGTTGTACTTGTTGACCAGGGTCTCGAACATTTCCAGAACGCGGACTATCCTGAACTGCAGATCCGACACCTCTTCCCCGGCGCCGCTTATCTTCAGCAGGTCTCGCCCGATCACGTAGGAAATGTCATAAACGTCTTCGACCGTCAGCTCGAACGCGTCCTTCTCGAAAGCCAGAGCGGGCGACGACTCTTCGCCGAACTCCATGACTGAACGACGCGGCTCCCGCGGATTCCCCCCGCAATAAAGTCGGCTTTCTCCTCCAGGGGCAGCCTACAAAACTTTTTCTTTCTTTCTTTCTTTTCTTTTCTTTTTTTATTAACGGGGGATCGATACTTTCACGAGCAGAAGGTAACCGGCTTCCAGGCTTGCGGCACTTCCCCGATCGCTCAGCCGCCAATGGCGTGACTCGCTGGGCGGCGGAGGACGGCGGAGTATCCTAGGCGACAGGTAAAGCGCAGAGATCGTGTGGGGGTCGAGAGGACTCACTCCGCACCGGGGGGGGGGGGAGATTTGCAACGACGCATTTCACGACGCGGAGGGCGACGGCCACCGGTTGATCGCTCCCTCCGATCAATAGGCTCATCGGCGTCGGGGTGGGAAAGCACGTGATTTGACGTTTTTTAATTTTGGTTGCCTCCTATTCTCTTCTTTCATCCGTCTTCTGTTCTGTTATTGTGAAATGATCCGGGGAATATTCTTGCAAACACGAAATAGTTTTCTTAATAAAGCCTTCAAACCTAAATGATTGCTTCAAGGACAGTAACGCAACCTCTTCCATGTGAGGCATACTTGTCCTCACAATACTAGAATTTTATAGTGAGACAATAGCAAAATACTTTTGTATTCCTTTATTCTCGATAGCCTTTAATGAACAAATGTAAACCAGCACATTTTGATAGTTGGGGAACATTTTTAAAGTTATGGCTGGAATTTATATTTCTTCTGGTGTTTTACCTGTAGGACTGTACTAGTGTGAACCACAAGGTGTGGTGCCAAGGTGTAGTGCTGCAAGTAAAACCCTCCTATCAACAATTTAGAAAATGACACAGCGCTGGAACTGAGCACATTATATCACAGAGTCTTTCCGAGGAAAACAGAGGCACACGTTCATTTATGTGTCTTATTGCAGCTGGACCAATTTCTGACACGATGTTATTATTAAGAGACCTGATTAATAACACTGTCTATAGAGACCACTAAGCAGCATTTTACGTGTCTGTGAAAACTTGGTTCATACTCTGGGGAATACTCCGTATTGCAGGTACTATTGGCCATACTGGCGAGCAAATACATTACGGAGTGCAGTGACACCATTTCTGTACTACGAGCAAGATATGTTGTGATGACGCTGGATGCTAATTCTTTTGACAATACAGTAGCATTTGCAGCAATAAAAAATTGGGCATATCTTTTTCTTTTTTATACAGTATAAAAGGATGAAGCACTGACAGGTGGTGACTTTTTATGAAGCCACAAAAACCCTGAAAGATCATAAATACACATAAGAGTTTCCAGGTTTGGTCAGACGTCTCACATATAATTAATTGGGTTCATTTTACCAAGTTAGGTAAAATGTTACCAAAATGACGGCACTAAAAACAGCAGCGGTTCATTCATCACAGTTTAAACTGTATAAACACCAGTCAGATTTAATCTAAAATAACCAAGTAATGCAGCTACTGAACTAGGTATCGTAAAAACTGTATCTCTAGTGGCAAATGGTGTCAAGAGATACAAAAGTATTGACATAGCATGGGAAAAAATAAGAGCAATTTTATAAGAAGAATTAATATTCACTGTCATACAGAGGAAACAAGTCTCCTGATTGGCAACAACGAGGGATCGTCTGCAATCAAACCGGCTGCCACCATGGGCATTATGGCAGTGAAGATCCTGTCAAGAGAGGAAAAAGGAAAAAAAAGGGTGGTGGTGGTGACACAGCGGGATGGATACAAGGGAGAAATTCAAAGTTAGAGCAGAAACAAAAAGCATCAAAGGTATTGTTTTCATCCATATTATGATTTGCAACCTTCGGTCAACCACAGTGACACTCACTATTGACACCTCACACAATATTAAAAACAAGTTAAATTTGTTTTACTAATTCCTATAAGATCACCTAGGTATGTTAACTGATGATGTTTATAAGATACATTATGGTGACAAATTGGAGTGTACGAGGACATTTAAAACAGGGCGGTGAAGTACTGGTCCTCTTGACATGTACAAAGGTAAACCTTGGAGTATCAAGAAAAGTTTGGCATGTCAAAATCATTACTCACAAGCGCCTAATTCCCGATTCAGACTGATTAGTGGAATTGGAGTATGGTGGAGGAGGCAAAGTACAAACAACGAAGCTGTCGTCCTCCTCACAATCGTCACTGAGAAATATGGAAAGAGTTAGCGTTAATTTTCATATGAGCGTTTTGTAAAATTGAGTCAAATCTAAGGTTTGTTCACAAAACAGACCTTTTGTAATATGCCAACTCTTCTTGAAGCATGAACACTTGGGCCTTGAGTTCATTCTTCTCCTGCAGAACGTCCCGCAGCTCCTGCAGAGTGAAGCGAGGTTTGCCTGTCTCCTTCTCCAGACTCTCTGTCTCCTCTTCGTCCTCTGTATCAGTTGGCGCCTTCTGCAGTCAAAACACACACTGAGCATTTCTCTCTGCACAGCGTGTACACATAGACACTAACAAGGAATTAGGTAGCATTCAAAATCTTTGTTTCTATTCTGTTAGAAAGACTTAATAAATCATATACCTAATGATATAACATCTTGTTTAAAAAAAAAAAAAGACAGATTTTTCCATGTAAACTGAAACCATGTCATGTGAGAGACTTGAAAATACCGTCAGTGACCCATACCAGGACAAACCAGCAGAGACATAATGCTTTGTGTTCAATAGAAATAGTCTTCTAGTGGGCCTCTGCTATAACTACAGTGAGAATGTGTATATTGGAGAGATTAAGCAGGTGTTACCAGTAACAAAGCTGTCGTATCCTCCTCTTCGTCACCTACGTCCTCATTTGTTTCTCTGTTAGATGACCTTGGGGGAAGGGAAGGACTCTTGTTGCGCTCAAAGCAGTTTTCCAGGAATTCAGGGTCCCCTCTACACTCTACCCACACGGAATTTGGTGTGATGGAGTTAGAGGCCACTGTTTCTGAGGACTGGATTTGTGACACAAAACAGCCACTTAGACACTATAAAACCTGCCAGACTTAATGAAATACAGCCCGACATAGTTTCAACCTAATTAAATCAATGGCTGCTGCTGATGAAAAGCCCTTTTCCTTCCTCTCACCGTTATCTGTGATGATGCAGGTGAGATCCCAGATCTTGTAAGAGAGGACTCCTCTAGCTCAGTGATCTCCCTCTCCAGTTCGCAGTCCCGGAGCTCCCTCCTCAGCCTTGTGACCTCCAGCTGCAGAGCATCAAGCTCTTGCTGCTGTGCCTGGGCTGCAGCCTCCAGCTCAGCCCTCTGCTGGATCAGTGCCTTGCCTTGGGCTCCCATCACTCCGATCCTGTGACGAAGGTCCTGGTTGATCCTTGTCAGCCGATGCTGCTGCATCTGGAGCTAAAGTGGAAGGAATTTGGTTTACGATTTCACTAATTTTGGTCAAGGACAGAAAATTGTAAACTTATTATTCTCTCAGGGGCCAGTATTTGAGAAGCATGTAGTCGAAATCCTCACCGCCTCAACATCCTCATTTCTTAGTGTCAGCTCATGGTCTTTAGCCCGGATTTGATCCCTCTGCTTATCCACCAAGTCTTCCAACTTCCTCATCATCCTTCTTTCTTTTTCTGACATTCCTTTGGGTATCATTTAGAAAAAGCACATAGAAAATGCTCACAGACGTAACATCCGTGCGATCTAAAATGTACACTATCATGCCATTCAACAGTTACGGAAAAATATGTGTTTTTTTCCTGTTTTTAGCCTGTTAGCCTGTTAGTATAAATTGCATATATCCTTCCACTTAAACATTGGTTTCCAATTCTTCCAAACTGCCACCATTTGTTAGATTAAATGATCAAATTCAGAAACATCCATTGTATCATTGGGATTCAAAGTACAGTACTTTTGGTAGGTGACTCTAAAATCTAAATCTAAATACACCAACTAAAAGAGTTTTCACCAAAGTCCGTTCTGCAACTGCATTACCACATAATAATATAAATGTGACTTTTAAAGTTAAAAGAAATGTTCACTGAGATGGATAACATTATCTCTCTGGAAGTTGACTGGCATGCTGTACTAAAATGAAGTAAATCCATGTAAAAAGTTATGGTGTGCTTGGGAAATTTGTTATCAGTAATACAAAGTGTACAAAATCTGTAGTTAAGATCAAAAAATTTAAAATCTAGTCTCTTTAAGATTTTCAGGGGCTTCCGCCTGGTATTAAATTCTTTGTAACACTATGGATATATTTTTCTCGACAAATAATGTGTCAGTTTGCAGGGCAATCATATCATATCAACCAGTCTGCATGTCTACTGTGGCCCTGACAGTAGTAGAGCCATGCAAGTCACACACAGGAGTTATATTTTGGTCTGCTTCAAAAATAGTCTCCTTTACAAGCTCCTGACTGCCTCTGTTCACAGCGTCCTCTTTCATGTTACCATACAGTGTATAGCATATGTTGTATAATCCCACGTGATTGCTTTGGGTAAATATGTATAATGTGCAGCAGATGGTTAATCTGTGCAACAAAAATCTGCACTGTATTGTACTAGGAATACATATGGAACTCATATCAGATCTGTACTGAAACTCTCAGCCAAGACAGAACTAATTTAGTATCCGGAGTCATCACAAGAGGCTACAGTACAACACAGCATGCATAGCAAGACAAGGCGATAGAGGACAGAGCATGCTATCTTGTTTTATATCTATCTATCTATCCATCTATATATATATCTATATATCTATATATATAGATATATATACTCACTTTTTTTAGATATTTTGGTAAATATTTATAATTATTCATTAATATCCCCTTTGGGATATTGATAAAGTTGAAAGTGATATAATTCTGACATTTCACTTGTCACAATCTACTATAATCACCATATACAGTTCTATATGTCTCCTGATACTGATTCTGATACTTCAACTCAGGGTATCCACTGATACAAAGTATGAAACCGTACCAGTGCTCTCCTATTCCAAAGATTTAAAATCTCAGGGTGTGGAATATTTTTTAATGTAAACTAACATGAGGCCAGGGATGCTGTTGCACTTAAATCTGCAGGCTTTTGTGACTGAATGAATGCAACTGATAGAAGTAAAATTTAAATTTTTTATAATGACAAACCAAAACTGTTTTTGTTTTTTACAGTGGACCAGTCCTGTTATGGCCAAAGCCCAATCTGCATATTAAGGTCAGTATCACTATTATTAAGATTATTCCACCAGAAAACATTAAGAAACCTCAAAGAAGTGATTAATAACAATTTTTAAAAAAATGCTATTGTTTTATCCCACAGATCATCCTGAGACCTCCCAAACTCATCTGTCAAACTCTAGTTGAGAACCTTTGCAGAGGACAACCCACCCTCCTGTTTCTGCAGGTCTTCCTCTGTGATGGGAGACTCTTTGAGAGAGAGGCTCACCAACAGCCTCTTGTTCTCTGCCTGAAGCTGAGAGATTTGAGAGAGCAGGTCCTGGACTTCTCCTCTCCACACATCCTCTACCAGCTCCAAATCCTGCACGCAGGAGATAAAGGAAAAAGTTTAAAGAAAAGAAGGAAAACACCCACACAGTCATCTGTCTGCACAGAGCACTTGGTATTTGTTTGGAAGGGATCAATGTAGTTGGATGAACATGAGGGCAAAACAAAGTCAACAGAAATTCACTTCAGACTCTGTTGCCTCCAAAATCTGGAATCAAAATATACCAGCTTGGACCTGCATACAATAAAGCCATCATCACTTGGCCTCGTTATTTGAAGCTGTACATCCCTTATATCAGTAGAGATGTTACTTATTTACCTTAGGAATGTCAACACATAGGTCGCAAAACACATGTGCACACAGTGAGAGAGAGACAGGTGCACACAGACAAGGTAAATCAGACAGACAAGTTGAGAGACAGGCTGGTAGGTTCGTAATGAACACGCACAAAATACAGGTCACACAGGACACACGTACACACGCGGTCAGGTCGACGGGAGCATCCACAGACCTTCTGCTGTTTCCTCTCCTGCTCGCATCTGTCGCTCCGCTCCCGCCGCAGCCTCTCCAGTTCCCTCCGCAGCTCCTCGGCCTCCTGTCCGCCGGCCCCGCGGCTCACCAGCGCCTCCAGCAGCTCCAGGACCCGCACCACCTTGGGCACTACCCCGACCAGGGACTCGCACCCGAACCTGTCGATGGTCCGCTCGAACTCCTGCCCCAGCGCCGCCGCTATGTCGTACACGTCCGTGACGGTCAGCTGCGCCGCGGGTCTGTCCAGCGCTGACGGGAGGCAGATTTCCATCTCCGTCCGCTGCTTTATCTACTCCTCAGACGTTCGGCACATCTCTCCGCCGTCTCACACTCCGGGTGGACTCACGCTTTCTGTAGAAAAACGAGTTTACTCGAGCGATCTGAGGCGAGTGTGAACAAGGAGAGAACTAGTCTCGGGTTGTTGACACTTCAAACTTCGCTAGCGACTGAGGCTGCAGGCCAATGCTGCATTCACCACAACTCGTAAATGTCACCTTCGAGTGGGAAACTGGTCTCTGACCCCATCGCGCGTATGTGTGCATGTGTGCATGTATATTAGGTTAGGCTGATTAGTATTTGGACAGTGACACCATTGTCATAATTCTGCTTTTTGTACGCCAACATGAACAAAACGAACGAATCAAGATGCGATGAAGCGCAGACTTTCAATTTTTATTCAAGGGATTTGACAAAACTATCACGTCAACTGTTTACAAATTACAATCACTTTATGTTTAGTCCCTAATTTTCAGGGGCTAAAAATGAATCCGACAACTGACATCTGATCATTTTATGGCCAGATGTGGCCTTTTCCCTCATTATCTCAAGACAACTTTTTGTGGTTGTGCGCAGAAGGCAAAATTGCAATAGTGTCAGTGTGTTCTCGAAGGAGGAGAACGACAGGCTCAATGAGACCAGGGAGAGGTAGACAGACGTCATCAAAGTTGCCAATGAGAAGAGTTTTATGGTGCCACATGCAGTGTGGGAGAACCAGTTTTCATGGTACAGAAGTTTTCCACCAAGCTCAACACTTAAGAGGAGGAGCTGGAGAGGAATGAGAGTCAGGTCCAGAAAAAGCAATGATTTGGTCACCAAAGTAATAAATGAAAAGAAGGCTCTTGAAGCAGAGATTGTGGAGACCTAAACCAAATTGAAACAGAAGGTAACAGAGATCATCGAGAGCAAGGCTGAGTGGCAAGCTAAACTCAAAGCTCTGGAGAGGACAGAGCAAAGAGAGGCAAGAGAAAAGAAAGGAAAAGAAAGTTAAATGAAAAGATGCAGAAGGAAAAGGTGAAAAGAGAAAAGAACAGTTAGGAGAGCAAGAAGAGGGGGAAGAAAGAGAATAAGAGAGAGAAGGGAGAAGTAACATCCCTCTCCCCTCTAAACCCTCCCTAACCCACTAACTGCACTTTACCCCTTACCCCACCATTCCCTTAACCCCTTACTCTCCATAACCTTCTTACTCCCTGCCTCAAATCTTCTCCCCTAACTCTCCACTGTACTACCCATTCATTTCCTGTCTTCCCCCTCCCATTCACTCTTCTCTCCCTCTGTCCCCAAACCCTAACTAACCCATTTGCCCCTAACTCTCCATTCCCCATCATCCCCCTTTTCTCCTCCCCTTAATCCAGGGCAACACGGTGGCTCAGTGATTTGGACTGCCTTCTCTCAGAAAGAAGAAGGTGCTAAACCAGCAATTTCTTCTTTTTAGGAGTTTGCATGTTTGCCCCAAGTGAGTATGGATTTTTCCCTGGGTGAAAGACATGCGGGTGGACTTTATCACATTGTAAATAAAAAATAACTCAAAAATGTTTTTAATCTTAAATCAAAATATGCAATGATTCTGGAGTCTGTAGGCTTTACTGCATCTCATACGTTTCATATAGAGGGAATACAATGTCCTCCAGTGATCAAGGTTTAGCACTGCATCAAAGCATTCTCATACACCTTGGGGCAGTTAAACCTTACAATGAGGATAAGGTCTTTAAAAAATTACATTGACTTCAGTCTTAAGTCAAATGTGGTACATTTTTTAAAGTCAGTTCTCAACTTTAACTCCCAATATTTGTTGCTATACATTATACTGAATAATTTCAAAAAACAGCAGAAAAAAAGTTTATATATTAAATTTTAATTTCTTAACTGACAGGGCAGGGGAGCAGGGAACTAATTCAGACAGTCAAAAATGTTTTAATCAATCTACACAAGTCAACATTTCACTAAGTTACAAGATTCACATGCCCCTAAAAACCATTTACAGCAAACTTAAAATAAGTCATACAATCCTTTATTTTAAGAAAGTGATGTGTGTGGGTTGTTTTTATATAAGCTTTACGCACACAACTGCGCCATTACATCGCACATTTTTTACCAGGGTGAATCGTAACACTTGACAACCAGTCTTTAGGTGGGCCACATTTAGCCGTGACTGTAGCAACCAGCCTGTGGAGAGAAAGTGCCTCAATAGGCCTTTCTGAAACAGACATTTTGATTTTATTTGTTATTGTCATAGGTTTGTCATTTTCCTATTGACTGGTCACTGACCTTCCTGTATGATACGAGCCTGTCAGACACACCAGGGGATGAAGGAGACAAACCTGAGACAGTTAAGAGGTCTCTCAAATAGCATGGGACCTCTTTGTTGATACCGTGATGGACATTGATAACCATCAGTACAGAAAGAGGTAGCTCAGTGTAGTATTTCAAGTTTACTGATTTCTGCTGGCACATATGCTCATGTCCACCCCCTGTATATCTGAACGTGTCACATCAACTCTAGAGTAAACAATTGGGGAACATAGCTCAGGAAAATCTACAGATGTGCAAATGTGTGTAGTAAGGCGTGGATTCAAGGGAGATAAAAAAGTTTAAGCTGCTGAGATCAGAGCTGACTGATTGCAAGTGTGTTTACGTGCAGTCGCTTCAAAACTGAATAGGTGGAAGGTGTTTCTACCACTAAAGTGGAGGTTCACGATCAAAATGCACTGAACCCGTTTGATGCAGACTCCGCTGTTTCGTGATAAGCTGTGACCTTATGTTCACGTCAGTCGCTGTTCGCTAACTTTAATTCGTCTGCATTTTTTAACTCCATAGGGACAACTTACCAAGCAGCGGTCGTAGCATTTGTACATTCTTGATTTTTTTCCCCCCCGCTAGCTACCCAAGAAAGTGTCTAATACACTGTTGTGTTGTGGAACCGGCCCTAATAAATAAAGAGCCTGCTAACCTCATAGTAGCTGCTGCTATCAACAGCTATCGGTGCTAGCTAATGTTTTTAGTAGCAGGTAGCTAACCAACCTTACCGCGCGTTTCCGTTTAGGCTCTTCAAAATAAAATCGTACGCGGGCGGTAATGACCGTAGTTGCAGCTCTCAACACCCGATAGAGCGGTAAACTAATAGAAATAAATTATAATTAAAGCATTTTTGACCACTGTTGTATGGATCTATTCCTCCCTGCTGATGCTGAACGTCATTTCACCATAGGTTTAGCGTCCTATCGCGGATGTCATGATGTTATTGGTGTATTACCTTGTTTTCCCACCATTAAGATATTCCAACACGGCTGGACTTGATTTACGTGCAGCCTATAATAAAGTTAAATTTTAGACAAACACTAGTTAGTAAAATGTTATCAGTGTATTAACAGAGAAGGCGAGTTAGTTTATTGGTAGAAATATTAAAATGTACAGAATATTTTACTTATTTCGGTCTAAAAAAAATGTAAATAAAAGTCGAATATGATTAATCATAATGGCTGGATTAATCATAGTTTTGTTTGGAATTAGATTTAATCGATAAACTCTTCCAGATTATTGAGAAAAACTGGAAAAAAAAACAGATTCCTCTAGTTTCTTCTTAAATGTGCTTTGTGTGATAACATGTAGTTATTGATTAAATAAGAAAAGGAATCATACTTTTAAAGAACAGAACAAGATGAACTGACACAACGTAACAGTAAATCAAGCATTTATTGTTCATTTGTTTTACATTTACACTTCTTACAAGGAGAATCCACCATTATCTTTACTAAAATATATTATTATATCTGAGTGTATAAAGACATTTCATACAGAGGAAAGAACAGAACATAAAAAGATGCATTTGAAGACCCTGTAAGAAAAACTCCCAGAGGCGAAGTGGACGTTAACACCGTCATATTGTACATTTACTAACCCTACATCTTCATATTCAGCCTACAAGAAGCATTTGGTCAGTAGAAACACCTACATCTGATATTTTTGTGTAAGCATTAAATCTATCTATATGCTCTGACATAATATCCAGGTCCTCCTTTAATAAAGGGACATTCAAGAGATGAGTGTAGATATAAATTATACTAGGTGCAAATTGCACACTCTTATACAGACTATGTCTTTACAGGTATTATTCAATGCTTTAGTATGGTACATTTCAAGGCCTCTAAGACAATCTTGAACTGCTGTGAAAGAAAGCTGTTTAACACTGTCCATCAAGAAGGCAAAGCCAGAGGTGCGTTAAACTTTGCAGCAACATGGACACACAGCACATTTCCCCAGTTTCCTTTACCACCCATGACAACATTAATAGCATACAGTGTACATTAAGAAAGATGTGATATGCTCTTTAATGAACATCCAGAGTAAGTGTGCAAAAAGGTTGTCTGAAGCATGATCAAAACTAAATATTAACATATAAGATATGCCGTCGATTTGTGGTCATTATCAAGGTTTGTATTTTAAAAGCAGTACTGCTTAATCATCTAAAATTTTTGTGATACAGGAAAAAAAATATATACTTTCACACAGCCTAAAATCATAATATTAGCCGTTTTTGTTCCTGATGCCTAGTATTATAATAAAAAGGGTTCTGCCAGGATGGCATGCATACATATTTAAAAAAAAAAAAAAAAAGACAGTATATCCCTTATAGGCATCAAAGGTCAAAAATCAGGCTTCTGGTCCATTTTGGCAAGAAGAAAAACAAATAACAAAAGAAAGGACGAACAGTGAGATGCAAGATGAGGCAGAGGAATGTCAGGCTGCAACTTAAAGGATCTGTATGTTCACAAAAAGGCAACGTCTCTCTGGTCAATCCAACCATCCATTAGTGGAGCGTTCTCATCCTCTGCTCAGGCATTTACTTAAGCTAAAAACATACAGGAGACAAGAAAAACAGATAAGATTTATCAACAAGTCGTGTATTATTTTCTCATATACAACACACAGGCTTTTTTTTCTGCAGTTCTTACTGTAGTTTTTGGTGGAACGTTGGGTTTCTGGGCTAATGCAGGTTTCTTCATGAGAGCAGGTTTGGTGGGTTTGGGTGACATAGATACAGGATGGGCCAGTGAGGAGGTCTCGCCGTTTCCCTCAGAAACCTGCTCCAGAGGAACTCCGGCCAACTCATAGTGCTTCTTCCTCAGCTCACCCAAACGCAGTCGCTCATTGTCCAACTGACTTTCTAATTCGAGCACCTTCACCTGAGGGATGAGGAATAAACAATACTGTTATCTACAGTCAAAAGGGTTTCTGCTTTATTTATTTATTCAAGTTCATTTCATTAATTCCACCATGTCAATGCAGCTGACAGCCAAGCTACTTTGTGTAAAACTGGAAATAAACCAGTTAATTTAAAAATACTATTAGCCTTTTGCTGGTGCTTACATGCCTTTACTTCTGCAGAAATGTATCTCCCTCCCTACTATAATTTTCTTTACCAAACTGATCACATGCATACAATATGACTGGTGTCTTTGATGATGCCTGGGACTTTTATAGACTAAGTATCGAGTTTTATTAAATTTCATTCATAAGAAAATATAATCGGGGAATTTTCTGTAAATATAACATTAAATACTGTAAGTAAGACACTTACCTGTGACTCCATTTCTTCTTTTCTTAACTTGATAAGGGACATCCCAGAGAAGTCCATGGTATCTGCACACAAAAAGTGTTAGTATGAAAAAAAGAATGAATAAAATTACAGACACTCATCAGAGTCTGTGATGGTCTAGTACACAAATCAAAGCTGACAAACCCTTTTCCTCCAGATTCTCCTGGCCTGTCCTTGTTGAGGCCACCACATTAGCTGCCATTTCATTCACGTGGCGGGAAGCCTGCTGGAGAACTGTCAGCTTTTTACTGTTGCGGCCTGCTTTAACCTGCATGCAAAGGAGAGCACTCGAGTCTGACCAGGTGACTCAATTTACATTAGGAAAAAAACCCAAACCAAACCAAAACAAAACCTGCTGCATAATTGAATGTAATCTGGTAAATTAGCTCTCTCGAGGCACCTAACATAATGTAAAACAGATTGTTTCTACAGTAATGACAGATTGGCCTCAAATGTTTTTACCATTGTGTTTTTCTTAGAAATTGGACAATTACCTTCGAGGCAGCAACCAGCTGTGCCGTGCTAGCAGCGATTTCATGAGAGCAGACAATCAACTCTTCGTATTTGCCTGTGTGTAGCACCACCTTATCAGCAGACTCTCTGTGAAAAAGCAGGTCAAGCGGTTAAAACAACTTCAATCCATACAACCTGAAAGGGTATCATTCTGCACAGTGGCTAGTAGCCCTGTAACATAAAAAGTGTTAAGGCCATCAGCAAGAATACTTGCATCCTCTTACAATCTATACATGCATTTTACATTTTGTGCCAGGGTTCAAGACTACTTTCAGGGGATCTGGGATAGACATTTATTGTTGATGAGCTGTTGCTCAGCTGTTGTCAGGCAACATAACACTTCTAGCACTGTTCCTGGAAAAAACTGCCTACTGAGGTAATGTTTTTTCTGTATTAGTACTTGTTCTTTGCAGTGATGATAAATTAATTATTCACAAGGTCACAAGTATCAACCCTTTGATTTGATAATAGCCAAGGCGCCACAAAGAGCTTACCAATCAGTGTCGTGCATTTGTTTCTACTAAGTATCATAATTAATTTGACAATGGTGTTTAAAAAAACCTACATAAAATACATTTAGATATATAAGAATATAAACTAGGATTTCCCATTTAACTGAGAACTTACACCATCTCTGTGGCTCCCCATCCCACAGCCTTGGCAGCAGAGATAAGTCCCTCAGTCCAGCGAGAGTTTTTGGCGTAGAACTCCTTAATGGTGGCTGCACCCTTAACAAGCAAAACATCACTACCATTAGCTTCTTTTTCCTCAATGAAACAGAACAGCTTGCTTGGATAATAGGAACAAAAAAAAAATAGTCATAAATTTTCAAAACAAACAAACAAACAAACAAGCAAACCAATCAAAAAAAGCCGCCCGGCTTTGGATTAAAAGTTAGAATAGTGTGACTCACCCTCCCACTCTCAACAATCTCCTTCTGTAAATCTGTAGATGCTATGACCAGCATGCGGATGGCCTAAGCGAGAATGGAGGGGGACAAAAAAAATTTTTTTTTAAATGTACATAAAGGAAATATACACTATGTATGGTTCAGTATGTAGTCTATGGTAGTCTAGAACATTTGTTAGTTAAAAGTGACTATTGTACCTTCATCAGGTCTGTGCAGCTGTAGAGGATTCTATAAAAGAGTGAAACAGATTTAAAATTTACAGTTATTTACAAGCTGCTCCCTCTTTTTCAATGAACAAGACTAGTGAAAGAATGACGGGAAACAACACTGGCAACAAAGGCAGAGATAGTGTTTAACTGATCTAGATAAAGTTCCAAAAAAAGAACAAACCTTTCATTGACCTCCAGTTTAACTCCTGATGTGTCCTTTCGTGCCTGATTCATCATTTCCTGAAAGCAAAACATGAGACATCAGTTACAGTGGATACACTAGAATATCAGAGGTCTGTTCATTATGGTAATATAGTAGTAAGATACATCTTAAAGATTTACAATACTTACATCAATCCTGCGGACTGCCTCCTCAATAGCTGCTGATGTTGCAGCCATTTCTTTATCGACCAGATCTCCAAGCTCATCCTGACGAACATCCATACCTTTCGGCCGCAGCTCCTGGAAATAACAAGTGGGGAAAAAAAATTAAAAACAGATTGTCATAGAAAAATGCATGTGAGTGATACTGAAATTGGAAATTACTTAAAACATCACTGATGAAAACTGAACTCAAAGACTGGAGGATTATATCACGGATATGAAATACAATTTGAATATTTTACAACCTCAAACAATGACTATGTCTAAAGTAGCACCCCGTGTGTTTCCAAATTAAACAGTTAATTACAAAAATATCATAAATTGTATCAACAAATCCTTCGATTGTACTAAACTACACTGGCACTTTACCACAGTTCTAGATTCAGGGAGTCGTTGAATGTGCCTCCTCTGGATTTCTCCTTTGTGTAAACACCAGCTATAATCATTTGTGTATACATAATAAACTACTCACTGACAAAGAGTCAGAGTCAGAGGTAAACTCTCAATTTCAGTAATTTCTTTTTGGCCTCCTTTGAAGCAATACTCTGGTAATTATTGGAAGTTTTAGTTTATATTTACTGTATAAAAACTGATACAAAAACTGCATATCTTTCTTTACCTGGCCCAAGTACAGAATCTTTTCAACAATTATGCGAATGGTGGCTGGGTCTGCCTTCTGGAGGGTGGTCTTGGACTTCAGGTCCCTCAGGTACAGCAGACTCTGAGTGGCACAGCCTCTACAGTTCTCCGTCAGTCCTGTAGGGTGTAAAAGAGGAGAGTTTAACCATTGGCCAGTGACTATGCAAAGTCACTGCTGAAAGTCTGCTTTTAAGGAGTTAAATCTGAACATACTATCATATAAAACTGAGATGTGGCTTAACTGGTGGATGTATGGACTGGTTAATATATAATGAAATTAATAAAGAAATAGCTGTAATAATGCAAAGAGAATATTCATGGGTATTCCTTACGGTCTGCATGGTCAGTGGGTGCCATGTGTGCAGTAGCGCTGCCATTAATGATTGTATCTGCCGCCAAGTGGGAGAAATGGGTGAGAGCCCTCAGCAGCCCTCCAGCATCTGGTTTCAGAAGCACATAGTAAGAAAGCAGTATGCCACATTAAAAAAATATAACAAACCAACACACGGTGTCATGAGGTCAGTAGGATCAAGTCAAATCAAAAGCGATGAAATCTTACCCCCCATGTTACTCAGATAATCTGCATGGCCCTTTTTCACTTTGTTTATGGAGCCTAGAGTGGCCTCCGCCCGACTAATGAGGTAATCTGTTTGTGCAGGAAAAACATAAAATTGAAAAAGAAAAGAAAGACAAACAAAAAAGCATTTGCTTTGTTAAAGTCTCAAGAATAGACAGTGTACTAAATATGGTCAACCAGATAAGATTGTAATAATAGTAATAATATTTCATTTTGCTCTTTTGCACATTGTTGCCGTTGTTGTTAACTTGTACGTTTATGTTTGCTGTGACATAACAGAGCAGAGGTCTGACCTGGAGAGCTAGTGCAGCGTATATGGAGGGGATCATCCAGTTTAGCAACAGCATCTTGGATGATGTTCTCAGCTTCTGTGACGGTGCCCTGCAGCAGAAAAAACTGCTCCTCCAGAAGCTTCTGTTTCAGCTGCTCCTCCTGACTCACCTACATTCATACACACATGAATATTCAAGCAATGGAGCATACATACATACATACAGGTATGTACTTGTTGATGACAAGAGAATTATACTGACATACATAAACTATAATGATGATTAATCTATCGGATCATTTCATGTAACCTATCTTTCTGTGGTCACCTTATGGGAGAACCCCATTCCGATATATCCATAGTCCACCCACACCACCCAGCATTACAGTTTCATCAACATGCAAGATTTATGTTTGACTAAACTGTTCAAATAAAGCCTGTGTCCTTTTCTTGTTTAGGTGCAGCACAGAGCAGAAAGTCCAGATGAAAGATGAACATTCTCTCTATGTTAATGCATTAGTTTATGTACACCCACATTCTGCTTTATAGTCCTTTAAAATCGACCAGTGTCTCTCTTTAAATCTTTATTCACTCAGAAAGGCTTTTGAGCAACTCAACGACTTTCTTTTCAACTACTTTATCTCACATTGACCACATTTTAATGACTCCAAGGTCTATTGACTTTATTCTTAAAAAATTTTAAAAACCCTTTATTTAGATTGCTGCTTTCATGGTATTCGATTTTTATGTGTTAATGTGTTCAAGAGCCTGATTAATCAGTAAATATACTATATATTAGAAAATAACTGCCCTTTTAAAAAAGTTTTCAGCCCTGAACCCCCAATCCATCATGCTTTGTACGAAATAAGCAAAAGCCCTTTCCTCTATAATCATTTATTAGAATCAGATACTAAAGCATATGTCATCAAGCAGCTCAGATGCCTTCAAAACTCTGTCTCAGTCTTATTGAGTGTATACACGTCTAAACTCCACTTCAATTTCCATAAAAGGGGAATAGTCCAAATTCAATTCTACAGGCATGCAGGCTGAGGTAAATAGAAAATCATGACTCTACTCTAAAGCACATTTGCAGTAATGAGTATCTGCTCATGTAAATATAATCACTGCTACAAAGATGAAAACTCACTCTTGCTATGTGCCCCTTATCAAGTTAGATTTAACATCTGTTCATGAGTAACATTAAAATACCTGGGATAATTCGAACAAACTGTAATCATGAGCCAGTGTACTTATCCTTAGAGCCCTGAAAGCTGAATACAGCTCAGTTAAATGGACTGAGTGGAGACAACTGAGCTGTTCATACTGCTGAGCTGGGCTTTACTGTTTTGACTGACCTTCTCCTGCAGTTTGCCCTGCAGCTCTCCCAGTTCCCTGCTGTTCCTCTCTCGCTCCTGCTGAAGTGATGATTGCTGCACCTGCGCAGCCTGCCGCAAAGACGACAGCTCCGCCTCCTTCTCGCTTACAGATCGCATCAGACGCTCCTTCTCTGCCTGCAGGGCCGTCACTGAGCCGTTCATTTGCTCGGATGTCTGGCAAAAGGAGAGAGAGTGATGAGGGGAGCCAAGAGAGGCAGATGGCTGCGAGTACAAGAGGGAGAGTCCGTCCAGAAATGTGTGACATGCCTCGAGCCTCTAAACACAGAACTGGTGATAAGTGCAAATACTAAATGATGGTGATTTGCCTATCATCAAGGTCGTTTGTTTCAGCACCACAGGTACGTGCTCACCTTCTCACTGCTCTGCAGACTCGCCTTGATGCGCATCACTTCAGCCATCTTTTCCTCCAGCTCTCTTTTCAGTTTCTCCATCTCAAACTTCTGCTCCTCCAGCTACGAGGACAATGAAACAGCATTAATCAGATCCACACTGAACATCCATGTTTTAAAGCAATACAACACGTCACCAACCTTCATGTCCGCTTCCTGTTTTATCCGATCAACCTCAAACGACAGCTGTTGTTTGGTCCTCTCCACCTCCTCTTGGGTATGCTGGGTTGCTGACAGCATCTTCACAGTGTCTGCACTCTGTCAGCACATCAGCACATTTAGTGTGATAACACACAGTTAGCTGCTGACATCTAATTTAAAAAAAACCCAACATCTCTGGACTGGTCTGGAGTCTGCGTGTACCTTCCGAAGTAGTTCAGCATGGCTGGCCACCAGCTCTGTGTGCTTCTCCTTCAGCTTATTGTACCGCTGCTCAGTAGCCTGTGCTCTTTCTGCACAGAGAAGAGAGATGACAGTGTGATCTTACTGACTTGTCCATTATTATAGCCCCAAATTTGCGCTGGAGCGTTAATTGCATAACGTACTCTCTGCCTCAATGAAGGTGGTCTGTAAGCTCTCATGTTCTGCATTTCTGCGACGTGTGGCCTCCAGTTCCATGCGCAGCTGCTCATTTTCCACAAGAGCACGTTGTTTCTGAGCACGTTGTTCTTCCAGCTCTGCTTCCAAACTATTGATTTGGGACTTGAGCTGGGTGATGTAGCGCTGAGCCTGCGGGAGGGGAAAAAATAAATAAATAAAAAGATATATGCACTTCACGAAAAATCTACTGGAGCCAGTGCAAATCCATTTTCTTCAATAATCAACACAAAACTTTTAAAATTTTCACAAGATGCATTTATTTTCACAAACACCACAAGTTAATCTCTTAATACCTGCCAAATATTATCTCCCCAGCCAAATGCAATCCCGACAGAGAGAGATTAAAAATTGTATCATGTATTCATGTACCGGAATTGTATCAGAGATGTCAAAAATCTCAAGTAGACATCCACGTCACCTCTCATTCACGGGTCACTTGGCACATTCCACATGGAAGCACCAGCGTTTGCATCCACCCAACACATGACCCAGATTCCTTTGCACATAAATAATAATGCCTTCTACTGTCACATACAGACAGAAAACAGTCCATACCCAAGGAAAAGGTTTTTATCCTTACCTCTGCTTTGACTCTTTCCAGCTCTGCTCTCAACAACTCCAGGTCACGCTTCAGGCTCTCAATCTGGAGATCCCTGTTGGACAGAAAACTTATTGTCACGGTAAGCTGGTACAGACAAAGTGTTGAAATCAATCCATCCATTTAAAAGTCCCAGGTTACAGTGAAAAACATCCAGGCTCACCTATCATCGAAGCCTCCATTCGGTGGTCCAAATGTCTGATCAAATATGTCAAATTGCTGGAAAAAAAAATTAAAATAAATTAATAACCATAACAAAAGTCTTACACAACATCACTGTTTTTTTTTTCTTACTTGTGTGAGTTACTCTGTAACTGTTGTTCCATACCTGGGGCTGTGCCTGGATGCTGGATGTTGAGACATCGCTGACCTCGATTAGTGGCTCTGGGTCGTCATCGTCATCGTCTTGTTGCTCTGGTTCATCTTCATCAGGGATGACCACCACTGGCTTCACATGTTTGGCCAGTGAGGCTGCGTGCAGGAAGTTAGGTGGGGACTGACAATGAGGAGGACAAAAAGTAGACATTGGTTAAACCAGTGACATATTCAGGATGGATGGATGGATGGATGGATAAATAAATAAATAAATAAATAAGGTCTATGAGTATTAAGTTTTTGACACTCAAGATGGAGGCTGTGACTCAGTCCTAAGGTCATTCCACCTCTCCCCATCTCACTGTGCTCTTACATCTGGCAGCTTAGGGATCTGGATCAGTCTCTTGAAGTACATCATGTCTCTGGCTTTATTGAAGAAGGTCTTAAGGCTGTGGGACAAAGGAAAAGTAGTTAAACTTACTCTACCTCATATTCATGCACAAAATATAGCATGTATCTCAGCTATGTTTTCTTTTGTAATATTGC
This sequence comes from Istiophorus platypterus, assembly GCA_016859345.1. Taxonomy (NCBI): domain Eukaryota; kingdom Metazoa; phylum Chordata; class Actinopteri; order Istiophoriformes; family Istiophoridae; genus Istiophorus; species Istiophorus platypterus. The sequence goes on from CM029115.1 coordinate 14,773,933, forward strand.
TTATGTAATATTTTCTATATATAGATGGCTTTCATGCATTTTATCACAACTGGCGGGTATGGCAGACTGTGTCAATGTACTAAAAGTCACGTGAGGCATTAGACAAAGCAGTTAATCTGTTCTACGTAATGAAAAAATCTACACAAAACTACATGTTCTGTGATAAATATTAGAAGAGTGGATCTAATGTTGCCATCTCCCCCAAGCCCGGAGACTCCTTTCTAAACTCAGCAGTACAGATATAAATGCGTCAAACACTCCACCACTCCACAAAGGATGGGGGATGGGAAGCAGTGATGGGCACATTTGCATCTGTTCAAATTGCTGTGGTGACCGGGTGAGGCAGGATAATGTTGCAGACCTCCTTTGGATGAAAAAAAAATGATCCCTTTTCTATGGCGTCACTCTCATTCAGTCATAGCCTGAGGCCTTGGACGACCTACCTGTGGAACTGGTCATGGAAACGCTCACGGTGACCTTGTAGTGTATCAGCAGGGAGACCTGAAATCCATGACATGACCCAATGTTTTTCATCATTTAAGTGATGCATAGAAAAAATAATAAAATTAAGGGCAATAGCTTCAGTTACTTTAATGATACAGATCATTTAAAACATTTATTAAAAACCAATTCTCAATGACATTATGTCTGGGTAATAAGTTGTTCTTACAGGCATGCAGCTTGAATAGCAGCTTGACAGTGAAGTGGTAGAGGTGACTACAGTCCTGGATAACTTGGATAAGTGGAGACAGTCGACACTGGCCTGATGTCAGAGTGGAGATGGCGATGGATGTGTTGAGCTGTCGGATCACTGGGGGCAAAAACAGAGACAGGAGCATACATGTTTCTGTGCTGGAGGTGCAGCATTGATTTTGAAATATTCTTCTAGAATATTGTGCCTATATCTAGTCTAGTTTTTTTTTTTTTTTTTATTCTGTGAATCACCCTGCTGACAGCTGTGTGCAGACACCCTAAAACTCTTCGAGTGAGTCAGTTAGTCTTGCAGATTAAATTTTCATGTTTGGTACCCTTATTACATAAGAGTACCAAACCTGGCTGACTGGTGAGGTACAAACAGAGCTTTTGTATCGGCGACTCCAAAATAGCACTAAGTCTGAGTACAACTTCAGTATACAAGCGACTTTTGCTCACAGTATAATGGCAACATTTGTTTATGGTGTTGAGATGTGATCCTGGGCCTCCACCCTGCAGGCCTGGGAGGAGCATACCATTACAGCTAAACTGGAGGAAATCAACATAATGTCTTCTAATTGCTGGCATTTCCTCATCAGTTAAAACAATTTAAGGAAACACATGACCTCATGAGTTAAAATGAAACCAAGAAAATTCACTTTTTAAATTAAATGGATTATAGTTTAGTATGCAAGTCGCTCACAATAAAATGATCTTGACAGGTTCTTAGCTTCTGTACATAAATAAATAATGTCAGCACCCTGCAGCCCTGTGCTGTAGATCAGGTTTCTCTTCTTGGGAAGAGTAGGATGGGGAAGAGGTGGGAAGATTTTTATTTCTTTTTTACCTGTCTCAGCCAGCCGCAGCTCTGTGTCCATGTAATCGAACACCTCCACTGTGAGCTGGAACCTGCAGGATAGAAGTTGATACCTTTGTTAAAAAGAAAAGAGGCCCTGCTCTGAAACAATAATGATGTGAAATAAGACCTTCAGCAGGGATGGTTTGTTTATTTTATCAACCCATTTGGGTGGCAGCAGCGGTGCTTATGATTGAAGACGATTAGGATCTAAGGCTAAACGGAGACTAAAATAAATAAATAAATAAATAAATTTCACCATATTTGGAAACTCACACATTATTAATGTCTGCCCCTGCAGTGCGTTCCAGGACTTCATCTGTGGCCTCCAGGTTCGGTGGGATTTCTGAATGCTGCATTGAGGTACATTTTTGGCATATTAGTGCCGGTTGTGAAGTAACAGTGTGAATTCCTAACAATTTACGTAATTGTTCATTACAAGCATCCTTTTGACACAGTGTGTGGTGTGACAAATGACTGAAGATGCCCTTTACCTTTATATGAAACTCCATTTTTGTGCAGAGCAGCTTGGTATACATAGCCACCAGCTGTCCGTATCTGTCATGGAGGTTGCCCTGAAAACCACAGAAGAAGACATGCAAGAATGAAGAATTATCAGCTAAAAATATCCAGTCAAGTTGAAGCTTTCTGGATCATAATCTGCATACTTTTGAAGTTATTTTTAAAAGATGTGTTAAAAGATGCATAGACTCACCCATAGTTTTCCAATTTCAACTAGAGAACCGTGATGCCTCATACAGTCTTGTAGAACCTGCAACAGTGACCACTTGAATGAGCAACACTAGTAACACTCAGACATATAATTACAATCCTATTAAACTGAAAACTCCTCATTTATGTTTTGTGTTTTTTTTGTCTTAAATGTCTTAAATGTCTTAAATGTCTTAAAATCACTGTCAATTCACTAAAGCAGAAAGGCAATGTCTGAATTTAAATAAATGTGATCTTTTTTCCTTTAGAACAAAACCCTAGAGTAAAGAACAAAATGACCATGTACGGTTACACAGCTATTTACTCTAGCTTTGATTGCACTACCAAATTGTCCGTGCCGTAATTATCATTCCCAGCTTTACGCTGAAGTCGTGGGGGCTTCAACGTCAGGCCTTTGATCATTCAACAAATCTTCACTTATGACATCTGCATGGCATCATGGATAGAAATAGGCAGTAAGAGAAAGGGACCTGGTGCCTTACATTGCGGTGGCCATCACGCAGGACCTTGTGCAGTACATGGCAGAACTTCCAGCTGAGGATGGAGCTGCTGGCCAGAGGGAAGCCCAGAGCGTATGACCAGAAGGTATAGGCTCCCTTCTCCCTGTGAGTCCCCAGGATGATTCCTGTTGTTGTTGTCATTAAGGAAACACAAACTATCACAGAACTACTGACATAAATATGCATAAAATCGTTTCACTTTCACTGGCTTGGAAACATAAATCTTAATGGTTGCCTCATTGTGTGTCTCTACACTTAAATAAATAAGTTTCAAACAATAACACCATCACAGATTAGTGATCTAATCTACTGGTTTTACGCTTCAGAATTATCCCTCTGTTCAAATAGGAAATATATCAAACTACAGAATAAACATATTTCCCAAAATGTGATTTCCTGATGACTTTAAAATATATGCTTTTTCTTTTTATTAAAGGATACGTCGTGCATGTTTCTCCTTTACAGGCGTCTCAGTAGAGTTGATAGCTTTGCTGATGCTGCTTAGCTGGGAGGAGAAGAGAGGGGAGGAGAAGAGTTAATCTTAGATTTTGGATGGTGTCCTTCTCCTCCCACACAACCATCAGGTCTTACAACTGACACGAAAACTACACAAGTCATGAGAAGTTAAATAAAGACCAGGAGTCAAACAAATGATAGCAGGCTGCAGTGTAAAGACGGGAATGAATCAGAGAAGCAATGACTCTGCACTGTGTACACACAGGGCTGTACAGATGAACTCACCGCTCTCACCTTATGGTTAAATTAATGTTAGCTGGCCAAAAGTAGTAATTCAGGTGTTTTTGTATGACTGTGACCTTAAGCTAAGTCTGACACAAAGCTAAAGGTGACTGCAGAAGAAAAAAGGTACATAGTGATTGGGCAACATGTCGAATGCTTTCCTTTTGTGTCACCACTGGCATCTTGCTATATATTAAAATCTTGTTTTCCCAGTATCTAGGGTTGCTAAACTACCTACCTTTATGTCACCTTTGTGAAATAAAAAAATGAAGGTATGTGGTATTTTGCTTTAGGTTTTGTTGTTATCAACTGAAGATAAAGTCAAAGAGGACAGATCCTGGGTCACAAGATAAAAAATGAGCCTATGAGAGACTGAGTGTCACCAGAACCACAGGACACATGGCAAACATTCTACAACCCGTCCAGCAGGTACAACAAGTGTTACTGAAAAAGGAGCAGGGGGAGAGAGATGAAAAAATACACATGGGCTCAATCTCTGTGGACTTTCAACTGCTTCAATAAACCTCAGATACAGTACATGATAAACACATAGCAAAACAATAACTGGTTGGTATTGTCATGTTACACTAGAGTAGTGTATCATGATATCCCCCATCTAAGAGCCCGGGGAAACAATTCATCAACTGGGGTGTCTACTTGTTTGGCTACCCTGCTAAAAAGAGCAAGACATTTTGTCACTTTCCTGACAGAAGTGGGGTGGAGTGGGGTGGGGGGTGGGGTCTAAGTTCTGTACATGAAAACACTCTTTTCTCCTCCTACCTGTCTTTTGAACTTAACTTGGATCGTCTAAAAACATTCATGTTGCCATTTGAGCATGATTGCACAGCAGAGGAATGTAGAACCATTCCTGATAAAAATCAAACGTGGTTGATCGTGACGTTGCCTTTTGGGATCCTACAAGAGAGATCTGAATCATTCCCTCCCTAACACGTTAACCGTTACATAATGATCAAAGCTGCAGCTGGACAGCGCAATTATCTTGGACTACTGTGACAACACCCATAGCTAAAATCAGGCTGTGTGGTGTGTACCCCACCTCAAGTCTCAATTCTGTGCTGTGTTTTGTATGAGGGAAGTGCACTAATGGTGTAAACCACGCTTGGCCAGAGAATAGCCTTGTTCTACAGCCCTGCTTCCCACTGAGGTGTTGCATCAACTAGACCTGCTAGGGTTTATTAAAAAAAAAAAATCCAAGAAAACAAACAAACAAAGAAACAAAAAACTGCTGGCTGCATTTTCCTGAAAGCTGACAGCTTGGAAACGCATTTTTTTAAGCATCCAAAAATGCTTAGTTGTCATTAGAAATGTGACACAAATGAATATAAACCCATTTATGTGCCCTGTGTCCTTCTTATCACATCTGTTGAGGACCATAGTATCTGTATGATGCCAGCCAGCCGGCTCCATCATCGCAGTATTACATAAGAGACTTATCCGACAAACAGTTCAAGCATTAAAGCAGGAATATCTTCAAGCTCAGCATTTTTTTTAAATCACAATCTTTCTCAAATTATCTTCCTACATAAAAAGGCTCCGAACGCGTAACCATAACGTGTAGTAGAAGTTGCACATACCAGCATTAGACTCTGGTTCTTTGGCCTTACCCTCAAACATAGGCTTAGAAATCCATGTCAGATCTTTGTTTAAAACATAATCACATATCAGTGGCAGAGGCCCCTAATCCCACAAAACCCTATAAAAGCCTCTCTAATATGTTAGAAACCTGGGAGTCACCACCCCACCCCACCCCAATCCACAAACACACAACCACCAAAACATACATGGCCACACAACAAAGCACAGAGGGGCTACTGTGGATGAAAACTGGCTTTCAGAGTAAGAGAGGGATACACTGGTTAATAGGAGGCTCCCCCCCGCCTGCTTCTGACGCAAATGAACTGCTAGTCCCTCGTTTACTCAGGGCAAATGCGGTGGGCTAGCACGGAGGCCTGTGTGACAATGAGGGGTTTGTTGGTGGAGGAAGGCCGACAGCTGGGGTAGAAGATTGGGTTGGATGGGGGCCGTGCTCTGGCACACAGAGCCTGGCACAGAGGCCTCGACAGATGGCTGCTGAGCAGCGAGGCTGCAGGGAGACTCTCATAGTACATTCAGAATGGCTGTCACTCAGAGAGCGGTGAGAGAGAGCGACGAAAGGGACAGAAAGAACGAAGGGCGATGAATGCGGGACGAGCAGTGGAGAGTGACCAAACACTGCTCGCAGTTTACCGTCGAAACAGGCACACGGTGACTAGCTATTACTCTACTGCTGCATTTTTGAAAACAATAGATGATTTTGCACTCCAGTGTACATTCCCTTACACGCCCTTGCTCAAGGCCAATAGGGAAGAAATCAGGACTGGCTAGCAACACTTCAGTTAACAGAAGCGTTGCAAGTAAGTTATTTTCTCTATTGATTTAACCACCATTTACTTCCTTAATTTGGTTTAGAAAACATCAGAAAACTGTAAAACTGGTCACAATTTCTCATGCGTCAAGAGACATATTCAGTGTTTTACCCTGTGAGATGAGGAAAAGCAGCAGCGTTTCGCATTTGAGAAGCTTGGCCAAGAGAATGTTTGCCCTTAAAAATTAATTAATTGATTATTTAGTTGTGAGAATAGTTAGGGATAGATTTTCTGTTAATATGCTAATCAATTAGTAGAAAAATCATTGCAGCTCAAATTGCTAGTCAGCTTCCATAATTTCCTGCGAACCTAACTATTATTTTGGTGAAACTATTTCAGAATAACTGAGCAGAAACCTTGCTGGTAAAGCTCTGCTACTACACACGATACAGAGTCTCTCTATCAGGCCTCACATCAACCTGCACACAAGTCACACACCAATACACATAGATACCATTTCCTTATTGGCATTCTCTGTTAACTGACAGAGCAATTTGATCCAAGAGCTCCAGACATGCTGACACGGTCGACTGTGCGGCTACCTGACAACTCAATGATGTATCTGGTTCAAGCGTCAGTAAATCCCCTGACCGGCAGAGAGGAGAAGTGAGAGGGAGGGAAAGCCTGCACTAATCCCCAAGGCCTGCCATAAGCTGAAATCGCTGGCTAGCATTACTGTAGCCATAAAATCACCACACAGTCCAAAGACACCACACACTCTACGCTGTATTGATACCTCCAACCAAGGCATCTCTGCTTACCTTGTCATCTCTGCTTTTCAGCAGTGTGTCCATGTGCTTTGACGACCTGGCGTGAAAGAGCGTGTGAAGTTAACAAAGTCAAAGCATCAACGCTGCACCTGAGCTGCTTCTCACTGGACATAATGCCCGAAGGCAGGAGCATTTATTGCAAGACCTTATCAGCTTAATTCAACAGACTGCTGCCGGGGATCTGGCTCACAAGGTCACACACAGACTTTAACACAGCTCACACCTACCAGCTGTGGTTAGCTACATGTAGCACTATTGACAACTTTGACAAATCACGAGACCGGTGGACTACGTAGTGTCCCAGAAGCAATAAAGGCATTACAGAGTGAAGGGTTAACCATCATTCACACCATTTTCAGTGAAAACATGGATTTATGAGAAGTGTTGGAAATTTTTTCAATTACACTTTGAAAACTTTTTCAATTTGATATACTTTCTCAGATCAAATGTCTGTGCAAGATTGTTTTGGTGTTTTATTAATTTTTATTGTACTGCTCCTCTGCTCCCCTATCCCACTGCCTCTTTGGGCCCATTATGATTAAACTAGACTGCCTCTCCCACATCAACACAGGCTATAATACCAACACATGAGCCCACATTGGATGTCTTGTTCTCCTCCTAACTGTTCAACCGTCCCAAGGGAAAGGGCACTGCACATGTCATGGTAATGCATACTGTATAAACACAAATACAAAATCTCACAGTGTTTGGAAGGCAAAAGAGAAATATATCAAAGGCACTCTCTCAGCCAAGAAAACTACAACTGATATTCACCTGATGTCTGGGGTTTATTCACTCTTGATGCTAAAAATTAAAACTGAAACATGAATGTCTGGCCACTATGAAGACCCTTGGAAACACAGACAAACATGGCAGCATCTAGAGTCTCAACACACAGTCGCTCATGCTAAATAAGATACAAAGTTTGTTCTAAAAGCCTTTTCACTTTCATAAGTCCTTGCTGAAGGCAGCAGTGTAGAAGTGGAAATAATGATAATATAATAAATGTAAGGCAGTATGAATGGATTAACCTAAAGAGTGAATGAATCAGAGGAACTGATGAATGGCTGTACAGAGGGAGATTGTGTTATTTGGTTAAGACCCACTGTTATGTCTAATCAAATTACAAATACAGCATCCAATTAAATGCTCAACAAAAGATAAATTGTTCTTTAAGAAACTAATTTCTTTTTCCAGGTCAGAGCACAAAATATTTTTACCATGGTATACAAACAGTATTATGATTATATTTTGTGTAGGGACCCAACACTGGTCAATTGTGAGTGAAAATACAAGAGTATTATGGGCATCATGGGCGCATGATTTGTAAAAAAAACATGCATGAGCATTACATGTCTGTTTTCTATCACTAGACTGCTCGTAGTGCTTGACAAAGAAATAAATAAATAAACATAAATTAAAATTAAGTATGAAGATTTAGTCCCTTTTCCCGCAGGGAGAAAAAACCCAGGACTAGAAATACTTTGATAGAAAAAGGTTAAAAGGTGTAGCAGTAAAAGGTTTGAACACCCTTTTTTGTTTATTCACAAATTCTAACATAAGATCTCACCACAAAACAAAGATATCATATTAATGTGTGAACCAATCACAACCAAAGGGCTTTTAATTCTGTCTGTACTCCCACTCAGTGGCCGTGTTTACCCTCTGGTACTCCCATCCCCCTTCTCGCTCTCATGGGCACTGGCTCAGGCAACGGGAGTGAGGGAGAGCAAACACTAAAAACACACACACACACACACACACACACACACACACACACACACACACACACACACACACACACACACAGTGTGTGTGAGACATTTCACCTTGGTACCAAGGTCAACATAAAGAAGAGGAATTGCAGGAGAGAGTGGATTGAATGTGAAGTGCAGAGGAGGAGTTTCGGCCAGTGTATGGGATGAATCAGCAGTACTGAGATACTCTAACAAAATAAATATTATTCTAATAGAGACATATAAAAGGCCCCTTCCTACACATAACAACGCTTTAAACATAATAGCTTATGGCTAAAATGCATCTGTTTAACAAATAATGGCAGAAGACCAATTAAACTGTTGTTTTGTTTGGTCAACACAAAGTAGAACTAGTTCTGCAGTTGACTAGCTGTAGTAAAATGCTGATTATGTAGTGGTATAGAGCCATGCAGTGGTTTAAAAAAAAAACAAACAAACAAACCCCAAAACAAACCATGAGCCAATCAAGAGTTTGGATTCTTCCTCATACCACCCAATTCATTAGCATGTTGCCCAGTAGATCCAGTCAGCTAAGTTGTTCTGGTCTGGCTGCAGACTGTCAGTCATACTAACAAAAGACACCAGTTTAACTGGTTCTGTTCTATTCATGTTGTAAGTTTGAAACTTGTCTTTCACACAGACACATCATGCCTTGTGTAACATTTGCTGCACAACACAAACTAGTAACAACAATTGCTAGTTTTGAAATCTAAAATGTGCCTATTCAAGGCAACAAATAGGCAGCAAGGACATGACTGGCTAAGAAAAAAAATGTTTTCGTAAATTTATGATTATGACAACAGCAGTAAAAAAAGTTTATTCTAGGTATTATTTGAGGAAGATGGGGCACAGAGACCAGAGAAGCACCTCAGCTCCACCTCTCTACACATGCTTCAATAGCAAATAAAACTTTGAGGGAGTAGTGCACACCCTGCAAATGGAAAAGCTCAGCCCATTTCAGATAACAAAATACTCAGCATGCTCCAAGTTGTAACACCCATGCAAAGGCTCCACAGCTTGTTTAGTTACTCAACCTCATCTGACTCTCATGTTTCTCAGTCAGAATGGGGAGTGTGCTGCACTTGAAACAACAGCTCCAGTAAGACCCGGTGGTTCCTCACTTACTCATATACAGTGGGTAAGAGCATGGTTTAACTTGGCACATCATTGCAGTGCAGTGATCAGCCAGAGACTGCAAAGGACTCGTGTGAAGAAAGAGAAGAGCCTCAGTTCCCTTCGGTGAACACTTTCAAAAGAAACTGAATCACATTTCTAAATATTCTGCAAAAGGAAATGCCTCAAAGTCCTGAGCTCTTCCAAGAAGAGAACCCTACAATGACACTTTTAAGAAGTAGTCGGACGTGTGTAAGGCAGCGAAAGGCAGCCGGGCTCGAAGGACCAGATCAGCATGATTACCAGTAGCCAGGCTTCACTGAGGAATGAATGGTGGGACTATACAGAGCACCGTTTGGACTTTTCAGTCCTCTTGCCAAATACCTCTACATTATGCTTAAACGGTCAAATCAAATCTCTCAGAATTGACTGTTTCACATCCTACGCTGGTCTCCAAGAAAGCACATGCCTCTGAAAGAATGACCCCCCCCCCAAAAAAAAAAGAAAAGGGTTTGAGTCCTTATTTCTCACCTTTAAACAACGGAACAATCTCCTTGGGTTTCTTGAGATCACAGTTTATAGTGTAGAACAGATAATGATGAATAATGAGAGGGGGGGGGATTTTTGACACAGAGACGAGATCTCTGGCTTCTACTGGACATTTTTTTTTTTTTTTTTTTTAGCAAGTAGACAAACTGCGGTATTCACAGGCTGCGGCATCTTCCTGACACTTCGGAAACGCTCGATTCCGCATTAAATTCGGTGACTGGAAACGTGGCCTGCGTTGGGTTGACTGTGTCCCACACACACTCACACACACACACACACACACACACCTGCAGCCAGCCCGTCGAGCCACCACAGGCCCGAAAGCAGCACAGGTTTCCCGTCGCGAAGTTGAAGCGCAAAGCCGCCGGGTCCCCGTCGCGTTTTCTACATTTACCTGCTGCTTGTCAAAATGCTCCCTCTCCGCGCCGAGGTTGGCCTCGGTCCGCCTGCTCTTCACCCGTGTGGGCACCTGTCTTATGCTGTTCATCCTCGGCTCCCGACGACGACGAGGGTTTGGGGGGTTTTTTAATTTCGGTTTTTTGTTTTGTTTTAGCGAGAAATACCTATCCTCGCTTTCCTCCCCCCCCCTCTCCTCCTCCTCTTCCTTTCAAAAACAAAAACCGAAAAAAAAAAAAACCCAAAAATAAAATAAAACAAAATTTAATTTAAACCAAACGACCCCGGTAATCCGTCCGGTCGAGCGGGGGTATCAGAGGCTTCTTCTCCTCTCCGGACCCCGGGCTCGGTGTGCGGTCGCCGCGGACATCCCCCTCCGAGCTGCGGCTCTTGTCACTGGAGGATGCGCCGCGGCCGAGGAAGGAGGAAAACGCCGAGCGGAGGCGCGTCGTCGGCGCGTCGGCTGCTCCGCGCTCCGCGCCGCGTTACGTGGACGGATCCTCCCACCGCCGCCGCCGCGTCCTGCCTCCCACACGCCGTGTCACATTTTCCGGCTGCGTTTAAAGTAGCGCAGCGATGTGTATCGATTGGAACCAGCTTTACCCTCGTTATTTATTTTTTTTTATTGTTTTTGGGTTTTTTTGTTGTTGTTGTTTTTATTCCCCCACCACCTCCAAGCTGGGAGCAGTGACGTCATTTCAACGAACCCAAAACTCATTAGGATTTTTCCAGGGGCTTTTTTTGTTTTTGGTTTTGTTTGGGTTTGGGTTTTTTTCTTTTTTTTTTTTTTGATGCTATCGCTTAATCCCGACATTACTTCTGCCTTTTGAAATAACAGTCGAGCAGTGAGGACACAAACCAGGAAATTAATCTCAGATTGAAATCACAGGATGTGCCTACATTTGAGTAGACCGCTGTGTCACAAGGAAATGCGGGGCCCGGCCATTAACTACAGCTTAAAACTCAGAAAGTATCATATTATAAAACATGTCTGATACACACAATACACAGAAAACTCAGTCACAGTTTAAATGCTTCTATTGGGCCTCTGTTTATTCAGATTAGCTAATATGGCCGCAGGTGGTTGTGACCCCTACATGTGCAAGTTTAAATAAAAGAATGAAATGGACAGTGTTTGCCAGTTGCCTTGCAGGATTACACAGTGTGAAAATGAATAAAATGTTAAAATGAGTTTGATATCAGTTTTATCAGCCTATCATTTTCTTTCCTTTTGTGACGGCATTGTTCCTTATGTATTTATGATCAGTTCACTCATGGCCGTCTTAACGTTTCTTCATTAGGCCGCCCAAAGCTTTAAAAAGCCAGCAATGGATCATTCATGTAGGTCATCTGCTTCTGGTTATTTAAATCTCATCTGATGTTTGGATCTAATGAAGGACATCGACAAGTGATACTGGATTTTCTTATCATTTTGCTTTATTTCCATCAATACTTTAATGGATGATGGGTTTTTTTTTTACCCTCGACCATTGCGTCTCTCCTGTTTTGCCATGGTATCTTGAAAAACCTGATTTGTTAGTTTCCATCACTGCTTCCTCCATTTTTTTTATCATTAGATAGCTTCAGAAAAAACCTTTAAACAAATTATTTCAAACAATCAAGACAAAGTTAACAGTCCTACATTCTAAAAGTCTACAGTATAACCAGTTTTCACTGATTTTTGTTAATGCCAACCGTGTTACATCAGGCTTCACGTGCACTGTTGTTTGCCAATCTGCTGTTCATGTTTGGCTGTTCAGTGCCAGACCGAGAGAAACTGTTTGTCAGGAAACTAACACTTCAGTTCTTTCTTATATACTGTGTAGGTTCTGTCCGCATTCAGTCCTCCTCAAAGTTGTATGACTGGAATTTTATGATCGCTGCACCGGGTGGAGCAAAGACCATGATGTTTTGCTCCTAGGCATGCAGGTAGAAGAAACAGGGCTGATGGGACAACAGGAGAAGGGAACAAAAGGAAGTGTTTACCCTTCAGGCCAAACTGGCCCTTTTGCATTTTTTCCATCCAGCAGTCTTTCAACTGCGAAGCCCTATGTCACATCCATATATGACTTACTGAGTGACAGCTGTGACATGTGAAAAGATAGTAACTGATGTAATGACATTATGACCGATTAGTCGTATGAGAAAAGTCATATGCGCACTTAGGTCATTAGGGTTTTTTTTCCCCACCATTTTGTCACTTTGTAAAGTAATATAAACTAGTTGGAATGAGTATGTCTTACTCAGAAACATTCACTCATCAAATGCTTAGCAATACCCACTCCTAGAGCCTTTCTTAATAGCAAACTCCCAGTTTCCAAATGAGGATTAAGAGGAATGATTACTAAAAACTGACTCAGGAAAAATGTTTCAGATCATGTAATCATGGTCTGATACAACAGTCCTGCATTACTCCTCCCTTAATGAATGTTATAATGTTAAGTTTGTGTTTCTGAGGTGTTGATTAAACTGAGTGATCATTTTGGAAGATTTAGCTTGTGTTGCTGTTTAACTGTATTGCATTATACAGCAAGGTTATTTAGCCTATGCTCAGTGAGTTAATTCGAGTGAGAAAAATAATAGAAATACTTTTCAGTCCAATACAGTTCAACAGCACCACGCACTTCATTCAGTTGAATCAACAACTCTCTGAAACATTTTTCAACACAAACTAATTTTAAAATTCATTAAGGAGGAGTTATCGCAGAAGAGTTGTATTAAACTGCATTATTTTTAGTTGCGTGTCCCTAATAAACTGTCAACTGAGTGTACCTTAACAGAAGCATTTTTTAATGTTATCCACTAGACAGCAGTAGAGTTTACATATTGGCAGTGTGAGCTTCCTCATAACCATTTTCAGCCTTTTGTAGCCTCTGATTATTAAATCCTGTGTATGAATGAACCAGTGAATTCATCACAACCAGTGCCCCATCAACCACGACTAGATGACACTGTTAATCATAAGAGAAGAAACTCTAATTACATCCTATACAACTCATATGGTAACGCAAAACAAAACAGGCAATACACTGCTATCTTTTTTTTTTCTTTTTCATATTGCTATAGTATTCTCTGAATTAGATATGAGAATAGTTCATTTGATAGCTACATACTGAAAAATACTATCCTATTCATTTCCCACATCTATACATCTCCGAAATAGGGTTGGAAATCATTTGGATTTTATCTATTCCATTCACCACCTGCAGTACTTAGAGTCTAGTTTTAACTGTTAGACCTGGATTTAGGTATTTTCTCATATTCATCCTTGCAGATCCTCCTTGTCAGACTTGTTGGAGCTTATCAACGAACTGGATCCTCAGGTCTCTCAGCACATTTTCAGTAAGGGTGTGAATTTTAACTTTGGGTAGATCAGTAACACTGAAAGACTTGTCACTCCAGCACAGTCTTGCCTTATTTTTAAGGTTTGGGGTTTTTTTTGCTTAAAAAAAAAAAAAAAAAAAAAAAAAAAATTATCCTCAATGTGAATTTATACACATGGTAGATCAGGTTTTTGTTAAATACCCAACCCAATTTTTCCCTGTGCATCATCCTCTCAACCTTGACCAGTCTTTTTGGCAGGGATACATCATCATCAGCCTGATGCTGCCACCACCAGGCTTCACTGTAGATTAGAGTTAAGGTATCTGGTTTGCAACAGTTGTTCAGTAGTGTTTGCCATACAACAGTGAATTGAGGTTTTGTACAGGTGAAATTAATTTCACCAGCAAAATTTGGAAAAAGAACAGATAAGTTACATACTCTCCAGTTAATGAAATAAAATAAATTCATAGACAAAAACCTGTAGCGAAGAGTGAGTTTCTCAGAGGACTTAATCATTGTTATAACTGAAACGAGAAGTACAGTGTATTCAACTTATACAGAAATTACACAACTCTCAACTCATATTTTGTTGCTGTTATTGACATCCATTGCATTAAATATGGCAATTTTTCCCACACATATGAATGAAAATATAAACTTTTCATTATAAGAAACTCATCCATAATCATGAAAAAAAACATTTTTATCATAAATTTTTATGATAAAAAGGTCACATAATGTCTCAAAACTCTCTCACACCAGGAAATCTATGATCATAATAAAATCCAAGTTATAATAATAATGAAATATAAAGATCATTTTTAGTTATGAAAAAAAAGGTCTCTAAATATTTTTTTCATTTGGTCAATGCAATGTCCACCCTTTTGGAACAAGTAATAAAGATTTATAGCCTCATCATAGCAATGTGTGATACAATCACATCAACATGGACCAGAATCCCAAAGGAGCATTTTCAAAATCTTGTGGAATCAATGTCATGAGGAATTGAGACTGTTTTTTGAAAGCAAAAGGAGGCCCCACTCAGTAATAGTATGCTGCTCTTGATAAAGTCCTCAATGAATGTAATGGTCTGCTGCTTCTAAAAAAGTTTGATCTCTCCAAGAAATCCCCTATGCAATTTTCAGTAATGAAAAGCATTTATTCAAATGTTAAAAGAACAATTGAAGGATTAATGTCAAGTGCAAATAGAGCATCTCAGCCCAAAACAGACTAAGAAAGATTATATAAATACAGTCCAAAGAAGTGTCAGTTCATCTCGAAACTCCATTTGGCATGATGAGCAACTCCTGAAAGTCGGGGGAAAAAAAAAAAAAAAGGAAAATTACAAGTCTGTTGTGTCTATCACAGATCAGTAATCACAGAAATGTGGTGGTTGAACAGCAAATCTGAACTAATAAGGTAATTAAAGCTACATAAATGAAAAAAAATAACATTTTCCTGTCATCAAACAACACATTCATCTCTTTGTGGTGAGGTGTTTATTACAGACTAAGCTGGGTCCAGGATATCAGTTTCACTTACCTTCAGGCAGCTTGGTGAGCCATTTGTTAGCGTTTTGCCTCTTTTGTGCTCTGTGTGTTTCATGTACTCACGGACGAGTGAGTCAGCATCATCCTGGCTGAAGAGCAGATTCAAAGAAACTGGCGTGAAGAACTCAAATCATACATTTGAAAAGTTCAAAAGCGTTCACCAGGTTTTTTGGCAAGTTTTGCTCTGCTCTTGAACCATCTAAGCTTTTTAGACACGAGGTGTTGACCTGTAATTACAATTGACACTTAATTACACTTAATGTGGCTACTTCATTGTCCAACTTCTTGACGGTGTACATTGAGCAACATATAACATCAGCAAATATAATGTCGACCAAATTGACTTTAATGAGATGATGTTTCAATTGTGCCTTTAAATGTTGGATAAATTAAAAGCATTCCTCCCCACAGAACGGATGAAAATCCTGGTTATTGCAGAAACAATGCAAACCATAAATAGTATCATAACTCTAGAAGGTGATATGAAATTTTGTTGAGAAGGAGGTTGGAAAATTCTGAAAGTGTCCTGTTTTTTTTTAATAGCACGAGTTATGGGTATATCAAACTGTATGTATGGTTATGTAGAACAGCTTGTTATTGATCTTATATCATTTCTAAAATATTTTGGAATTGGCTTTTACAGGGAACATATAGAAACCGGTCCTTTATAACCCTGTATACAGACGATGAGATGAAACATCTCACCAGTTGAAGAAAAATCTTTTTTTGGTTTATGGTTAAATTAACACAGACTTGCCTGGGTTTGGTTCTATCTCTTGATGTGTCCTCCCCTTTGACCAGTGCCCAGCCCACTTCAACTACTGATACTAAGATTTGTATATCATTTATCAGTATATTGTGTTTATTTGTTTTTTTTGACTAACTTACAATAGAAATGTTTATGTTGCTTTCCCGTGATATTTGTTGGAACTTAAAAAAAAATAAATAAATAATAAAAAAAAATAAATTCTACCAGCTCTGGCTGATAAGGTAGTCCACCAGGTCTTTCATCTCGTTAGGTTGGCCACTTGACACCATGAGTTGCTTCAGATGCTCAAAGTGTTTGGTCTTGAACAGTTTCTGGTGCTGCCCATTTTGGCTGATGAAAGTTAACACAGTCTCCCTGATCTGAGGGGTTGTAAAGTTAATATTGTAATGTCATGTAATAATGTGATACAATATAATCGAAAAACAAAGAGAAATGTCAGTAAAAGTAGCATCAATGCAAAAATATCTCTTTACATATTTGGTAAATAAGAAGTTTTTACAACATGCTATTAGACAAAGACCACACCATCCCTATCTTCATACCATCAGACCCACCTAGCAGTGTTTCCTGTTTAATATCTTTATTAATCCTGGGCTTTGGCGTTTGCTACATACTGTACATGCTTGTCAACAAATATCTAGTTACTGGAACTGATGCAACAACAGTGGTGTACTGTATTATACCTTATATTATTGATATCAAAAATGTTGATTCTTGCAAAAGTAGTTAAAAATAGTCAAAATCCACATAAACCCTAAATTAACATCTGACCTGTGAGGGGATTCCAGCCAGTTCCCCGGTGTTCAAAAGTTCTTCCACCTGCTCAAGGACAGTGACTGGGTTACAGACAGACAGAAAGCCCTGAAAACAGCAAAAACATATCGATGGTCAGGACAATGTGACTGTAAGTAGAGCCTAAAAGATACAGATCTTCTGAACGGTTATTTCTATCATGTTGTACTGACATAGACATACTCACCTGGATCTGCTGAGCCTTTTTATTGGCACAGGGGATGAGAAGGAGAGTTCCCAGGGCGAAGGCAGGCAGATTGAACTGTGCGAAGCGATTAGCAATTCCTATCAGGTCCAGATTCAATAGGAAAGGGCACCTTGGGAAGAAATATTGAAGGACAGTTGGGACACACATGAAGAAAATAGGCAACATTTTTCAACAAATTCGTGTATCTAGTAAATCATACCTGGGTGCATGAAATAGACAGAAGTGGCACAGTAGCAGTACAGTGCCACTAGTATAAACACTGACATCTAGGTCTATGTATGACTTTAAGTATAAATACAGTATGTAAGCATAGATTTTTATAACGAATCCAATGATCCAAAAAAAAAAAGTTATTCAGTTTTCAAGTCTCTGTTGATGTATAAGCCATTGTAGTACATACACTTGTGCTGTGAAACCTTTAAACTCCGGTTCTCATTTTAAATCAGGTGATTAGGTGTACTATGATTGAGTGCTTCACTGCAGTGTACCCAGTTTTTTACGGTGGAGTATTGTTTTTGAAAATAACCACAACGACAACGGTTCTATGAGTTCATATATTAAGTGCTCAGAGTCTAGTGCTAGCTGTCTATGGAGGTTCTACATAATCCTTGCATGCAGAGCAGTTGTTGATGAATGGCTGAACATGTGAAAAGCATACTTGAGGAGGAGAACAAAGGTCCTGTAGAGTGTTGCCTGTTGATCGGGACTAAGAGGAACAGAAGCTGTCACCAAGAAAACAGATGAGACAGTTAGGAGCATTTTAGAGGCATAATGAACAGTACAAGCATATATATATATATATATATATATATATATATATAAAAAAAATAGATAAGTTAGTGAATTTACTACTAGATAACTCAATTTTTCCAGTATTTAACATATTGTCTTGCTTTCTTTGGGAATTTCACTTTTATAAATCTAATACCTGAGACAAAAGGTGCCAGTATCATACTCTTCCAGGTCCTAGAGAAACTAGCAATCTGGGGAGAAAAAGGAAATAATAATTAAAAATAAATAAATACATTAAAAAAGAGAAAGAAAAAAATAATAATTTCACTGCAATGGGCCTGGTTTGGTTTGGGCCACAAAACCAGCTGCAAATACACAAGACTGTCTGCTCCAAGAGGCCAAATATCTGAGCACTGGCTCTGGTGCAGGTTTCCTTGTTCATGTTTATTTGCATTGTTTTGTTAGACATTTATTATACACTTTGGGACTTGAATTTACTTTTTGTATGACAATACGTCACAGGAAAAACTGACATCAGTTTTGTTTCTTAAAATAAAGGTGACGAGCTGTACCTCCCACAGAGCCGGCACAGCCACTACTTCCTCTAGTACCTTCTGGAGGTGGCTGATCTGAGGGGAGGAAATACAAGCATGAAAGATTTATTTATCACAACACACATTGTTTTTACTCTCCAGTCTTTATTTAACATATTTATGGATGTTGAGCAGTCCATGACCATTAAAAATTTTACAAAACCTGGAAATAAACTTAAGACAGACATCCATTATTATTAAGATATTGTGTTTAGTTTTTTTCTGGATTTCCTGAACTGAAACAACTTGTCTGAATGATGAATTTTCTGCTGCATGCCTACATACCAAGTTGAAGCTAAGCAGCTTCTGAAGCAGACTGTTCCACAGCTGTGGGTCATACACCCGATACTCCAAACACAGGTCTGCCACCAACCGCACAGCCTAAAATGAGGTGGGATGAAAGAGTGTTTTAGTTCATCTGCAAAAAGCCTGTGTGCCGAGTGTAACAATTCTGACCTAGGGAAGCTAAAATTGAGTAATTAGTTGCAATAGTTTTAATGTTAGAAAGTACCTGTGGCTCATGACTGTGGTTCTTCCACAGCCCTTTAACCAAGCCCTCTTTGGGACTACTGAGGAAAGACTGCACTGTGTAGGGGATGTTTAATGCCTCCAGTTGAGAGACAAAGATGTAGCACTTCAAGTAATATCTGCATGAAATTATAAAATACAGAATCCTCGATGATTATAAACTTTCCCTAAATCAACATCAGTTAATACTGTTTAACAGTCATCAGGGCCTCATACTGGATTTTGGTCCTTGGGATCTGTAAACAAGCCTCCAAAGTGTCTGCATCAGCGAGGCGAACTAGACAAAGCAGCGCTCGAGTCCGATGGCTGAAGGTCAGACGAGGCCCAGAAGAGCTGAGGGGCTACGGAGACAATCCAAAAACAGACATCAGCCGCTTTCTCTGGAATCTTTGTTCAATATTGACTCATTGCAATGTATTCCTCACCCAGGTTTCGGTGGATAGGATAGGGTTTAGAAGATGGACAGCATCATCCACGGGGCAAGACTGCAGCATGTACACCACCCTGAGGTCATTTTTAAAAAACAAAACAAACAAACAAACATGATAAACAGAGCTGACACATTTTGGTGTTAAAAATATTTGCCCAATCATCGTGGTTGTTTGAAAACAAAGTCAACCGCCATCAACCTACAGCTCAGTGAAATGCTAAGACAAGTTCCATACTTGACAGGCAACATAAAGTGACTTTTTTTATTCTGTGCTCTACATAAAAAGTATTCTACCCAAAGATGACACAAACTTCCTTCCATGTAGTTACTTTTAACACAGAAAATTCTTTTATATTAGTGATCACCAACCATTATTTAAAAGCACAGATTTAAAGTCGAAAAAGGACAATATGGTGCCATTTTGACCACATTTTGATTATTAAAAAATGTAAAAGAGAAAAAGTCTTTACCTCATTAAGTCTGGGTCGTCCTCAATGTTGCTGACGCATTCATAACTCCCAATATCCTTTGTTTTAGGGGGGAAAAAAAAACAAAAACAAGAATGTTCAAAATTTGACACAATGGACTCAAAATTGATAAAAACACAAAGCAAGTACATTAAAAGGAAATGAAGAGGAACTGCTAATAAGAAGTTAATAAAAATAAGTGTAAGCTTAGACTGTCAAACCTTGGCAACAGCAGGGCCTGTTTTGCAGATCCATTTTTCCAACATCATGTTTCGGATTTTCAGGAGATCCACGTTGTTCACTGTGGCTATTTCCTTTACCACAGCGTATATGTCTGAGACAGAGACGACTGATCAAGTTAAAAAGACCCTACATTGTTGATTACCTGCTCCCAGTTACAGTATATTAAACGATTTCAGCATATATTGACATGCAGTATAATCTAGTGTTATTATGTAGAAAATAATTTATAGCTGATTGTAAAACAATTCAATGCCATTGAAAGCAGGACAGAGCAAATTTGACTATATACAAAAATATTTAGCCATCATTTAATGTATGATGCACCGGGGTGTTGAGTTCATTAAAAAAAACAAAAAACAAAAGACAAAGCTCAAAGTCAAACATTAATTTTCTTCAGCTTCTAATGCTGGTTCCTGTATTAAAGTGGGCTCACCAGGGTAAGTTTGACCTCCTGAGTCTCTGTATCGCCGCTCCACGCTGCTGTGTTCATACAGGGCCACTATGAGTCTGGCTGGCAGCCCAGCCAGTTTCAGATGCTCTGGGCTGTTCAGCTGGTTGGCTATCAGTGTATTCTCAGTAGCCGAGCGCTGGAATTGCAGCTTCAGCTTAGAAAGAAAGGTCTCCCCTCTGGCCCGTGCTGCCTCCTGCTCGGAATGGGGGGGGGGGTACATTAAAACCAACCAATTAAATAAATAAATGGATAAATATATAAAAAAATATGTTGTAATTTTGAGACACTTTAAGTTTGATACTATACATCTCTCTTGGTGAAAAACAAAAACACTGACCTCAAGGTTTGGATCTTTCAGCCATGTATCTCCAAGAGCCAAACAGAACCTAAGTGACTGAGTCTTTTCATAGCCTGTAGAGAGCAGGAAAAGATTCAGTGCATATATGAAAATACAGTACCAAGTAATGTAGTGTAGTGGCTGATCTTCAAATTAGACCTGGTGGCAGCTCCTGGGTGATCTTGTGGGCTGTGGCAGCAGCCCACTCTGGGCTCTGGATGCAGTGGATGTACTTCATCATGGTCTTCGCCACCTCAAAAGTCTCCTTCTTGTATCCATGGCTTTGACCTTTTTTCCTTTGTTCCAAGAGAAGAGGCTTCATCCTCTTCTCGAAAACGTGGTTTGCTGCTGACATGTATAATTTGTCGATGCTCACCTGGAAGAGACCAGAAGATTTAAATAACCTCAATATCAGTCAATCTTTATTGATAAGTCTTTAATTTTTGTGATTTTGCAGAGTAAGCCTACTATTTAGAATAGTGTGATGTACCTTCATCAGTTTGCTAATCAGAAGAAGTGTAGGGAAGGTCTCCTCACTGAGCTCAGGAGCTAAACACAGAAATGTATTTTACTTTTCCTCAGTCTTAACACATCTCAATAACTCCATATATTAATATATTTAAATATTGATAATACAAATACAGATTTTGTTATTGTCCAGACATTTATTAAATATTGTGATTATACAAAATTGGTTTATTTTCATTTATTTCTGAAGATATTCTAAATTCTGCAATTAAAAAACAGGGGTGCCAATAATTTCAACCAGGACTGTATTTTGAGTTTGTCAGCAATAATACTGAAGAATGAAAATAAGAAAATTGCACTTGCTAACTCACAGATAATCTTCCAGTAATGTTTGGTCTGCATTAGCAGGTGGAAGGGCAGTCTGCTGTTGGACAGGTTTGGAAGGAGGCCATTTTCCAGAAGATACGTGTTCTCCACGTCTGACGGAGCGGAGACCCGCTTGTAGGATTTCAGGTGCTGAAGGAGGCCCATTGCCTGTGCATTAACAAGACACTGATTTGGAGTCCGCAGAATACTCTTTGAAGAGAATTACATATTTCATGTTGAATGTACAAGTGTTTTTTGTTTTTTTACCTGACTTAAAGAAAAGCTGGTCACATTCTCATCTGCAGCCTGTATGATCTTAAGCACTACTTCAATCCTCTCATAGTTGTAAGGGTTGAGCTGTATGAGAAAGGCATTTTGGAAGTTAGGCAAATAGCCAAACTTAAATTCTTTTGGGATAGAAACGCTCCAGCAGTTGCAGTGGTGTAGTTCACTCTTATACTTAGTACAGCATGTCAGTAATGTGTGGTTTGACAAGTGAACACAGATATTAGGCAGGCTGTCATTTAAATTTTAGACTAAAAAGCATGTCCATAATGTTTTTTTGTTTTGTTTTTTTTTTTATATTGCATTTTAATTAAAAATGCCATTGTTATCAACTTTCTTGGAGCAGTCTCTTGGTGATATTGAAACAGCATTTTTCTCTCAGATTTGATCAGAAATTTCACTCATGTGTCTTTGCTTAAAAATCATTAACATGGAGCCCTCACATTAATGAGAAACTACTTTTAACATCTCCTTCCTTTATTTTGCCCCCCATTGCTCAAACCTTGAATAGGGCAGCACAGAGACTGTCGGTGAGTTCACTGGTGCTGTGTAACATCGGGATAATCTGCAAGACCCGCTCCAGTGTATCTGCATGACACAGAGGGTGCGCCTCTTCTGTTCCTGAACCCGGATCACCTGCACCTTCCTCATCCTCTTGGAGCAGCAATAAGGTGGTAATGTACTGGTTGATGACACAGTCACGGTCTAAACCAAAGGTGCTGCAGATGGACAGAGGGATTTTCAGCATAGCCTAGACCCAAAGTTTAATTCCACATTGAAATATACTGAACAAAATTGACACTGCAGACTGAGTGGCTGACCTGCAATACTGGAGGATAATGTCTGGGGTGATCCTCCTGTTCTTCACCAGAACAGGGATCAGACTACTCTTCATCTCAGGTCGCTGACGGAACACCGGCTGGATGGATATCTGCAGCGGAGCAAGGTCACACATGTTAAATGTCAAGTCATGCGAAAGAGACACCACCTGACTGCCCCTGGTCCAGTCCCTCGAGCTTAAGTGCTGCATTACCTCCAATTTGCCAAGCTTGATGCCCCACTCAGCGTCAGTGATGACAGAAAGAAACTTCTCTTGTTCCTCTGCCTCATCGTACAAGCAGCAGAGATTGGCCCCGATCTTGGCCACAGCCTGAAATAATCAAGACACAGTTGCTGAATAGATTTGCAGAATATAGCAAGGGTGGAGATGTGCACATACACATGCATGTTTACTATATGTGTAAACAGGTTTTTGTTCTTTTCAAAAAACTACTTGATGTTTGGTCATGGCTGATTTTAAAATGCTCATGATCTAAAAAAGGACACTACAATTACTAAATATGTTATATATAGTTTACAACTTTTTTGTGATTGTGGCGATAAATTACAATGTAAAGTCATTTAAGATGGCCCTTCAAGAGCAGAAAAATGTCCTCAGAGATTCTGATTTTTATGGTGTCAGTGTCACCCTAATCCTCCTTCAAGTCCACAGAATAACTGCTTTCCTGAGTTTCCATCACTAGTATTTATTTATTTTTCTCATTCTCTCTCTTTAATTGTCATTATTGAAACAATAAATGGTTGAACAATAAAGTAAAGAAGCAAAGAGATCATACTGCCTACCAAGATTTTGTCATAGTTTTGCCAGGTGTTGTCAATAACCTTCCACAATATTGTAAAGACTTCTGCTTTGGAGAGAAGTGTACACAGTCCAATAGCCAAATCACAATCGACCACTCTCCAGTTGAACACCTGCAGCACATAGAAAATAGACAGATGCGTTTTTTTTGAAAATATACTGAAATGTAGTAAATCTGCCACTACCCTCTGATGACACTAGATTCAACTGACTCACCTTGTTCAGAAGGGACACAGCTACAGCATTTAGAGAGGACGTAGTTGTCTTTCGCAGATTATTCAGGCATATATTGTACTTCTTAAGTTCTTGGGTATCATAAAGCTGAGAAACAAACATTACAAACATAAAATGTTTTGTTCAGCCTCTCCGGCTAGTAGCTAAAGCTACAATAATTTGTCCAGAAACACAAATGGCAATGGCACTCATGGCACCACTGGAAATGTTGTAGTCCTACCTGTACACTTAGTTTTATGTCCATAACATTAGAGGTGACATGCTGCAAGCAGCTGCCATATGAGTTGACCAGCACTCTGAGGGCCAGCTCCAACTGACTGCACTCCTGTAACATCTGTAACATGTTGGACAGGGGACCCAGGAGGAGCTGCAGGTAGTTTGAACCTACGTGTGGGTGCAGCAAAGAGACAGGGTAAACTTTCAAAATAAAGCTTTGAAAAGAAAAAACAAAGTATCTACTTAAATACCTACCATCTTCAAATGAGCAGTGTGACAGACAGGAGCAGTCCAGTGGGTACAGTTTGGTATCTGCATGAATGGGAATAAATTAGCATAGCATCTGTTGAAGCCAGCCAGCTGGTCTAAGGTTATAAAATCCTAAACAGACATTAAAAAGATAATAAATTTGACTGTCTTCTTACCCCGAGAAACAGGCAGCAGGAAGTTGGTAATTTCATACTGAACAGGGAGCACAGACACTGGGTCCAGAACAATGCAATCTTCATTAAAAACATCCTGGAAACTCCACTGTGAAAATGGATGTTTTTCTGCTTCCAAGGTCAAATCCTGTGACATCACACAATTGAAATACAAATTTAATTTAATGCATTCTGTTAATTTGTGAAAGACAACCATTAATTGAATGTTATTTTTAATTTATGGAAACTTTTAAAATATTCATATCAAATGGGAAGTTTCTGCTGTAAATGTACAAACTCACACTTGAAAATTAATTCTAAATCCTCCAAGAGATTTCACCTAATAGATTCCCTGTTAATAATGTGTAAAATATGATTGCTGATTTAAAGTCTGGTCTGCAGACAAAAAACACATCAAATACTAACCATACCATAATAAAGTGAATGAAGTGTGATTGCATGGAAGAGATGAGATACTGACCTTGGCTATAAAGCCATAGCTGTCTGATAACTGACACTGATGATAGACATCCATTGCTATCCGTGTGCACTTGCAAAGCTCCAGACAGTCCAGGAGCAAATCTGTAACAGTTATTATGATATTAACTTTGGGGATTTTACAATTTACAAATGAATTGAAGGAATAGTAAGCAGCCAAAAGAGCTCAGAACCCAGGTGTCACACAAAGAAAAAAAAAATGTCTAAAGAACTATTTAGCCCAGATGCTCTTTTAGACTAGTCAGTGTGGTTCTGTCATGTGTTTTGACAGTCTAAAAGAGGATTTTCACTGTTTTCACTGTCCAGATTGAATTTTCAACAAGACCAGATAAACTAATGTATTTTGGAATATATTGGAAAGAATGATTTTAACTTGTTCTACAGCAGTGCTGTATGTGTGTCATTTGTATGATTTGTTTCAAACACTTTTTGCTGTACATGAGTCTGAGAACAAATTAACAGGCTGGTTTTCACATGAAAAGTGTATTTATTTTTTACACCAAGATCCCAGCAACCTAACATAGATAAAAAGTTATCTAATCTAAAAGCTGAGATAAAAATCCAGCAACGATTTACTTAACTGCTGTTTTCACCTACATAGAATGTTTTAGAACATTGCTGATGTTTAGAAATGTTCTTTACCTGAGTGGCACACAGTGATGGCCTGGCAGGCCAGACTGTGGATGACTGCTGGCAAGTCCATGTTATCAGGAAGCACCATGGGCACATCTGCCTCCAGCATCTGGCATAATGTCTTGGCAGCAGTGAACAAAACCTTCCCTGTACTGGTGTTATAGTGGTGTTCATACAGCTCACTGAAGACAGAAAAAGAACAAAGAAAACATGAGGTGCTTCCCTATTAAAACAATATAGCTATTGTTTCAGTAAGAACACAGGCATGTGAAGAACACAGCAGCTAGCCCTATCAGCTGCCCCCTGCATTCATACTCACGACACAGCATCCACACATGCAAACCTGAGGATCTTGAGGGCCTTGTCCACCTTGCCCACTCCCAGAGCTCGCAGCGCCAAATCAGACCAGAGCTCTTGTTCTGTGCGCTGCAGCTGTCTTCCCAGACGACGTAAGCCAGCTTCTGTGGAGATAGTCTTGGTCTTGCCATCTGGATCATTAGCCACAACTGGAGTTGTCATAGCCTTTGCCTTAGATGAATGGCGGCCACGCGTGTTTTCATAGGCTGTGATGTGATGCTCCTGAATCTGTTTTCTGATGTTTGGATCCTCATAGTTAGAGGGGGTGAAGAAAACATCAAAGTCCTCCTGAAGAAACAATCATAAAAGGCTGTAGGTAAAAAACCAAATCACAGAACAGACAGAATAACACTTAAAAAACATTCCTTTAAAAAAGGAGCTCACCTGTAGGTGGGCGATTGCTTTGAACATTATGAGGTTGTTCTCACACTCCATGCTTTTCAGAGCATCATCTGCAGGGGACATGAAACCTGGTATAACTCTTGGATGTTCAGGTGCATATTTATAAAATTGCTTTCTCTAACTTTTGCATATAAGATGTGTTAAGAAAATCAAAGTCTGAAAACTGCTGTTTTTTATATCATTGCAGGTGCCAGAAATATATACGGTGTTTTAAAGGAGTCAATTTGTGTGATTATTTTTTTTTTTTTTTTTTTACTGTTCCAGATAGCAAATTTCACTCTCCTGAAGCATCCAACATAAGCAAGTCAGTGCCAAGGGTCAGTTCAACCACTGGAGCTTGGAGGAATTAATTGTCTTACACAAGAAAACAACTGGGCATAGAAAGGGATTTTGAAACTAAGATTTCTGAACGAGGGACACTTTGCTCCCTATGTAACCCTGCTGTCCACCTTTTAGAATTGAGTATAAGTGAATACTTGCGTTTTTGGATTATGTGCAGGTATTTCAGAGCCTCTACAGTCACCTGAGCAATAACCATCTGGTGCTTCTTGTGCTATCATAGTAAGAACAAGAGAAAGTTCAGGTGTACAAAATGCCAGGATAAACAGTATGCTCACCATAGTGCTGTTCTTGCACACATGCAGGCACACGCACACACACACACACACACACACATGCACACACACACATAGAGCAGAAGCTGAGATGCAACATTGAAATGACATTTACTGCAAGAGGAGCCTTTGGTTTTTCTAGTCAACATATGACTGCTGTCTTGAAATCCCATAAAAAAAATTGACCCTAAAATACAAGTACCTAAATGCAAACTTATAGGTGAACATTTACTTCAAACACATCCCATCTTCCCTCTCCTCACCTCATCAGATATGTGGACTTTGTCCTCCAGCTGAAGCCTAGCCCAGGATATGAGACGCTCAACCACACACTCTGCCTCTGCCGAGGACAGCTTCTTTATAACCGTCATGCATTCCTCAGTCTGGAAGAAGCATAAAAGACTTCCTACCAACATGCCAAGAAAACATTGAAAATAGTCAACGGTAAAATTTGGAGATTTCATATTTCCACATGGAAGAGCATACCTTGCCGTGGCCAATCAGCTGGATGAGATACAAGTAATTTATCTGTGAGGTTGGAAGTTTGTATGCCTCAGCTAGTGTCAGGGAATCCTCTAAAGACATCGGCAAGTCTTGCTTCAGGATGTATCTAATCAGTGTCTGGGGAAGATATGTAGGGATTAGAAAGTGTGTAGGCAGACATAACAGATGTCATATTTAACCTAATTAATCAAATCAAAATTACCATAATTTGAGTGCTGTTAGAGAGGTTGAAGTTACGGATCCCGTAGCCCCTGAGAAGTTTCCTTATCTCCATCAGACGGTAGCTTTCCTTTAAAAGCTCTTGTCTGGAGAATAAATCAGGTAGAAGAAAATCACATGAACACTTCTAGTGTCAGTTAATGTTGTTATGTTAATAATAAATATTCCAAGTTGTGGATAATGTAAACATACTTTGGTCCATCCATCTCTAGGTATTGCTGAACCAGTTTTTCCACCACATTACTCCAGGGTACAACAGCTTTCTGCATGATCTCCAGTACAGCATCCACCATGAGCTAGAAGTATATAAAATAATGCAAGATGTCACAGCTCCCAGAAGAAAACTATATTGCTTTTCACCATCTTATTTACTGGCTTTTTCGTTGCTGCTGTATCAGGTTTTCACTCACATTCTCTGCTCATGAACCTTTTGCTTGTTTTGAAATGTGTGAGTTTCGTGGTGTTACGAATCTTACATCGGTGTCTGTCATGCAACCTAGTACAGTCACTGCTTTGGCTTCCCATTCTGTGAAAAGTGTTGTGGTCTGAGAACTGCAGCGTTCCAGCAGATCCTAGCAAAGACATGATTGAGAGGAGAAACAAGGGGCATAATCAGGCATTTGGAAAGTTAAAACTTAGTCCCCAGTGGGCTTGGCTGTGGTAGAGTTTTACCTTGATATACTGTAGAAGTAGCTCATCAAAAGGAATCTCGTGCTCTTCAGCATATGGCAGGATGCCGTTTTCCACTGTGGCAGCAATTAGCTCTGGAGCTGGCACTTTGTCCAGCATGAAGAATGCAACACTCAATACACTTCCCTTTCAAATTAAAAAGAAAATAAATTTATTAAATAGGAACAACAACACACACTTAAAATGTACCAAGAATAAACACAATTCACAAACATGATTTCCCCATTTATATATGTGGTTAACTGGACATTTTACAAAATGATGTGACGCATGGTAACAACGCCACAATGAATTTAAGAAAGATTATTTGAGGGGGATTTTTTCATAATGAAATTAAATGGAAACTATTATATCAATAATACAGATTGATACCTCTAGTCATCTACTGAGATCTGGAGACATGGCTGAGCATTACTAAAGTTTCTGCATTTAAGTCACTTTTTCTACATCAAGCTGAAAATATTTAACCCTGTTCAGTTAATTGTGGCCTACGTAAGATGCGTTGTTTGAAGCACAGGTGTAATTAGAATACATCATTAGTAAAAGACAAACCTTCTCAAAGACTGAAAGTGAAAGCCTGCAGCTGTATTTACGGTGGAGGTCCAGCAGTTGACGGAGGTTGGACACCAGAGACTTGAGGCTCTCCACCTCTTCTGCACCGTAATTATCATCCTTATTTAAAAAAAATAAATAAATACAAACAAACATGGACCACAAGTCATGATAATTAAGTTACATAATATCAGAGGTAAATCATCGTTGTGAACGCACACTTTGATTCATAGCTAATAGAGAAAATGTTGCCAACTTACACATTTCAACCATGTCCATAGAGAGGGCAGTCCCAGCACTGCCAAGTCCAACCCATTCTGGGGCCAAGCACCCTGGAATAACATGTTACACTGATAAATATATAACTACTTTAATTTAATAAAGTAAATAAATAAAAAAAAAATTGAAAATTAAAAATAATCTAAAATCTAAAAAGTGAACTGATATATGTGAGTGTAATGTAATGGGACCCCCCCCCCCATTTACGTCTGCACTTACGGGGTTTTAGGCTTTTATTGCTTTTCTCAAGTCATCAAAATCATTCGGAACGTCGAATCAATAAATGCTTATCACCAGTATTGATCTCTGCACCTTTTTTTTAAATTTACCTTTTCTGTTAGCTCCAGATTCCTTGCCCTCTGCTCTAGCCATCTTGCCAGGATTGTCTATGAGCACATAAAGATACAACTTTTACTTCTGAGAACAAAGCACCATATGTGGATGATGAAATTATTTTTTTGCTTGAAAGAATGTATCTTACCTGTCCTGTTGGGAGCACTCTCCTCACAAAAGGAACAAAGACTGTCCTAAACCAAGGACAGAGGTTTTGGGATGGAAGGTCCTCTGGGATGGCACTGAGCACAGCCTCAAGCTTGCTCTCATCAAACTCCACTGCAACCTGTCCCTGTCACAAAACCACAGCAGTAAACAACATTACAACTGACACCAACACCAAGACATTTCTCACACCAAGTTTGCTTTGTTTGGTCCTTTCCATCAATGCCAGGGTTGAATTTGTTGGTTAGAATTATCCTGTATTATTTCTTTTCGTGCTTTGATATGCTATAGAAATACACAACAGTGATCATGAGAAAGTTTACACACTTATTCTGGAGAATACATGAAGTTTCTGATTCAGTTATTTGTTACCTCATATCTGAGCCAAAGGAGTTGTGCGCCTTTCATGTCTCCTTCTCTTAGGTGTGTCAGAATGTCTCCTAAATTGTCAGTGCTGTTTAGAAACTCAATCCAGGCAATACCACTACAGATGACAGAGTAACATACTAAAGTCACATGTGGAATGTTCATAATGGAAATACCACAATCTAGAAATTTTACTGTAAAACAAAAAAATAAAGTATTGGCCACTGAACCTACTTGAAATTTTCAGGGCCGTGCAGGCTACAGAACGTTGCCAGTCTGGCCAAGGCCTCTTGGATCTGTAAGGAGGAGTATCGTGTGGCAGCGTGGTTTAGCATCTTCTCTGCTGTGTCAAAGGTCGGCCATGGAGCTTTGAGACAGTATTCCACCACATACTGCTCATCCTATGCAACACACACACACACACACACACACACACACACACACACACACACACACACACACACACACACAAATACAAAACCCCTCTATTAGTAAGCCGGTTATACTTGATACCAATTTTCATTTGCTAAGTCTAGCTCAAAAAGCCATGTTTCATCAGACCAGTAAATTGGGATTAAAATGAATACTCAAGCATGGCTAAAAAAAACAAAAAACAAAAAACAAAGCATAGTTTTAGTGCTTTCACACATGAACTGCAACCCTGAACTTTTCTAGACTTTATCCGGAGGAGCTGTATGTGAGAGTGCAAATGTCTGAATCAGTTGAACTGGACATCAAACTGATTCTACCCCGCCAGCTCCAAAGTATAAAAGCCCTTGTAATGTCCAATTGCGACGGTATGTGAATAGAGGAGGTCACTGTCCAGAGAATTCACAGCAAGGATTTAGGGGTGTTGATGACATTTCTATCCTGCCTCCTGCATGCTCTAGGCAGGGGCCACCCCTGCCTATACCAAACAGAGTATTTGTGCGCTACACCTGTGAATTCCAGACACCTGTCTGGACCAGATTCTCTGGACATTGTTCAGAGTTCATATGCAAAAACGGCTTAACACTCACTGTGATTTTCATTAAGTTGGTTTTGGCCTCATCCACAAGATCAGACCACACATCCTGTCCATAGCCACCCACCGATGCAGAGGCCAGCTGCTCCAGCACAAAGTCAAGCTTTACCTTGTAAACAAGCTGAGAAAAAAATTGAATATTTGGGGGGAAAAAAGATAGATAGTTAGATAAAAGTAAATAAATAAATAATATTGGGCCATTAGCTTTGTATAGTCCCATTTAGAGTAGTAAATACCACCATTTTGCTCTACGTTTTTAAAGTAACAATACAACTTCCAAAGTATTTTTCTACTTTAAAATTGTACCTCTCACCTCTCTGGTCAATTAGCAAAAATTTTACATCTTCTATTCCACTGTACACTGAAGACAAAGGGCATCATAGGGCAACATAAAAAAAGTCTAGCCCACAACAGTTACATGAATTTCATGTTTCTTTACATGACAGACAGACAGACAGACAGACAGACACACACACACACACACACCTCTAAATCCAGCTCAAATGTGATGGCAAACTTCTCAGCCTCTTCAAACATGTGTTTGTGAAGAAGTCTGCTTAGTCTAGAAAAAAGAGAAAAGTCAAATAATTCAGATTATACTGACATCATATTGACCATGATTGCATAGACTGCACTGGTTGTAGAAATCTATCCTTGTATTAAAAGTCAGATACCTGTTTTCAGGCAAGGCCTCTGTGAAGCATCTGATTACAACAGAGGATATAGGCTTTCCTCGACTGGCCGGGGGGGACATGATGAGGAAGAAAAAAAAAAAAAAAGGAGACAAAAATTAAACCAACAAACAAAAACAAAAAGCCATTTAATATTTTAAAACATCGACCTTAATTCTCAAGGTGTAGCTTAGCATTATAAACATCAAAGTAATCATAAAAGACATTTCGTACCTTTCCGGGTCTTGACAAATTGCCTCAACTAAAAAAATCGTGTCCTAAAATCAGAGTACAAAACAACTGACTTAATGCACAGTAATATCAACAACTAGAAATAGTACACTCAAAATCCATATTACAATTTAATGAGTTCTTTTGTTTGTTTTCTGTTTTTACCATGTTTATTTTTGTCTGGACAAGACATGAGACTGAGGAGACATCCAGAGAGTAGCAAATAGTCATGGAGGGCAGAAATCGTATTTGCAACGAGTTGATCTTAAAAAAAACAAAAAAAACAAACAACAACACAGAATATCAATTTAAGAATAAGACTTGAGATAATCATGTATTGCACTTTTTCTAAAGGAGTTGTACTGCTACCTGACTGTTGTCTTGCTTTGTTAGGGCAATCATCTTCATGGTGCCCTTGTCTTGGCTGTAATACACACATATTAACTTATATTTTTATATCATTTAAAGGACGCACATCCCTTGGTATATTAACAGCTACAGTTTGCAATAAAACATTGATACATACGCCGCCATGGAGGCCGAGCCACATTCTGTGGTGAGTTCAAAGTCATGAATGGCAAGATCTGGCCAACAGTTAATCATGACAAGGAAATGCAGGTCCCAAAGACCAAGGACATCCTGAGATGAAGAAAAACACAAAGCAATCCATATATTAACTTCAAATACTTTATGATTGAATAACGTGCACCACTATATCAAATAGCTCATTGTGAAATCACTGAACTCACCTCTGTGTCGAGAATATACAAGAGATTTTCCACCACCACCATCTTCCTAACGCCTTTGAAATAAACATAAGAAGAATATATTACATCTCTCGCAAAATGTACTTTAAGAGGTACTCTAACTTTTTCGCATTCTGTTTCTATTTCTTATTTTTCTCTTTTACCCAATTCTTTCTGCTTTACTATTTTCCCTACAAATGTCCAAAAACCTGGGCTCCTGCATTCATCACTTGTTGATTACAGAATTGAAATATTTAATATGTAAATGGTAGTAAATATTTAGTATCTCTCAAAAGGCACATTAAAAATGTATAGCTATATACTACAGATAAATCAAAAGCTTACCTGGTATTAAGTCATTGCTGACAGAGTGAGCAAGACACATCTTGGCCTGATTAGGGTCCATCGTCCAGTGAGTCACAGCATTTTCTTTATCCCCCTGTAATGACGATAATGTTGAGACATATCAAGAAACACATCGTTTCACTGCTTTATATAAGAAGTTAATGTTAATTAAAAGTTTATTGTAATTTATTGTTAAAGATTAGTTACAAGTTTGTCTTGAAAACATACTTAGTTGTGTGTCCCAGCAGTAGGACTGTTTTAAGAAACAGTAACAAATCTGTGTTTTAATAAGATTGGATCAGCAAATGCTATGCTGCAAGATCCTGGTTTTAAGTAATTTATGAAAATGCCTACTTTACAATAAAAATTTCAAGTTCGTTGCTTTAATTTTTTTTTTTTAAACTAAGCACTGTAACAGAATAAAATTAATTGAGAAATGAAATGTAGAAAAATGAGACACGAAAAAGCATATTATGGCACTAAAATAAAATGAGCCAATTAATATTTCTATAACAATCCATAAGTAGAATTCCTTTATTTTTTGCTTTAAATATGATTTTAATTGACAAATGCAACCAAAGTGTCACACCTGTAGGTTGTAAATAAATTAATAAAACTTTTCTCACAGAAACTGACCCCAATCATTAAATGGATTTCATGGCCCAGATTGAAGATCACTGCTGTACTGCAGCCCTCATCATGGTAATCCTTAGTGGAGCTGAAGTCTATCTTGATGAAAGACTGAAGCTGAATTAAGGAAAAAGTGATTATTTACCTGCAGTTCAAAAAAGTTGTGATTTGCTATTGCACAGAAAAATATTGTCTTAACTTACCTCTTTCAAAGCTCCCACATCCATTTTTTCAATGGCTGGGTTTGCAAAAGGAAAAGGAATGTTTATTTTTGGTTATTAAAAAACAAACACAAAAAAAACCCTTTAAGTCAACTGTAGATAATATTTTGATACCCGTCTCAATCTTTTCCAAAGCAAGGTTTGTGATGTGGAAAAACCCATCCTTTATGAGAAGAAACACATGGTACATCCCTGTCAACCAGAAACACATGATTTTGAATTCAGATTCAGAAAATTTACAGAATAACTTCCAAAATTTCCCCATGTTTCAAGTACACATTACGCAGTAATGTCTAACGACAGATTCTTCTTATATTCATGCAGAAATTTCACCTGATGATGCCTTGTCCTCTTCAATGATGAGATAGCGATAGGTTTTCTTATCTCCACTGGATGGTTTCTCGACCAAAGCCTATAAACCCAGAAAATCACACAACATGTTAATAATGTAGACTTGAAACATATCATGCACCACAAGCTCACAACCTCTGAGGAAAAAAAAATCAGTTAGCAGGCCTACTATGGCTGTTACTATCATGGATGTTACTATCATTTATAGTTGAGTAATAGTCTTCAAGTTTCGTAGGTGAAATTAGATAGTATAGACACATAACAATCCAAGGTCAGACACAGGGTGATCATATTTAATGTAATTCTGTTCTTGAAGGCCTTTATAGATATTAAAGAAGCACTCATACCCTGGTGAGAAGGATTCTCTTGTGTGGAACGTAGATCAAATGAAGGTTTCCATTTCTTTCACAGACCAACAAAAACTGTCCTTCCAGACACACATCAATAGCATCCACATCAGTGTCTGAAAAACAAACCTTGGTTTTAATGTACAGTAGTTACAGTGACAGGTCAAATGTGCACTGTTGGAACGACATGTAAAATCTGGCCAGTGGCTGAACCTTTAGCATGCTCAGACTAATTTAGTTTTTACTAGACAGCGAGCCTCAGTGAAGAGAAAACAGTGTCCATCAGTCATCTTAACAAATTCTCAGACAAGCTGGTTTGGATGCAGCCACAAGGGCCGCCTCAGAGGATGCAAACTGACATCTGACTTTGGTAAACAGTGCTAAGATGCAAGGAGGGGGTTGAAATAAATATGTGTACCGAAGTGAAGCAGCAGCAGGATGGTCTGATAGCTCTGGTCAAACAGGATTACTGTCTTGTCAGCAACAACAATGCTCCAGTTCGATCCGCTGGAGGAGGAGAGGCGGGGATCTGTCTGCACCTGCGAGAACCAGCATATCGACCCCGTGAACGGTCCGTGCTAATGGGATCCAGGCAGGGATGTCTGAGCATGTTGGAAACATCGCCATTAAAACGTTACCTCGTCGGCAGTGGAGATCTTGACCAGTGTGTCCACCTGATACAGGCCGCTACCATTTTCCTCCCTTGACACGCTGCCCAAACGGACGGTGTTTGTGTCCTCGTTGGTCAGAAGCTCAACGTCGCTCCATGTCGCCATTTCGTAGAGCTTCGCCTTACATGGGAGAAATGTGAAACTTCGATTTGAGTCGCTTACCTACTAGTGATGCGATAATTAGCTCAGCTAGCTACGTTAGCATTATCTAGTAATTCGGTTGCCTTTTAGCTTCAACTTAACGTTCTGATCACGCTGCTGCTCACAATGGGCGAGACCTACTGAACCAACTAAATACGAGATGAGCTAGTGCCAACTATGAGCAACGGTGAACTTATTACAGTGTCTATACAGCTGTTAGTAACTCACCGCTGAAATAATCAGACAACCATAACACACAGACTCGACATAACTCAACAGTATTAGCTTTAGAATTTGGCGGGTTGCTGTAGGTTAGCAAAGTGTTTTGGAATTCTTTCCCCCTGAGTTTTGCCTTCTGGATACTGCTTCCGTGGCAGGGTACGTACAAATTCTGCCTTCTTCATAAGGACTTGCATTAATGACTCAATGCAAAAGCTCTTATTTTAATTATAACCACATTTAATGCAAATCTGACCCATTTAATTTGACGGGGCTTATTCGACAGGTACACAGCCTGATAGTAAACGCTGCCTGACAGACTAGATTTAGGGATAACATTTCAAAAGTCACGCAGAGGGGCGGGGCATTACGGAAACGTCTGAAGAATCTTGCGGCGTTGCCAGGTTGGATACTTATCGCTCTATTGTGCGCTCCATATTCAACAGTGATTTAAAGATGAGGGCGTTTTCACTCACCGGTAATTTTACATCTTCAGACTACTGAATCATTTGGAGTAATTACGGAGACGACTTTTACAGGAGGTTTATAAACAAAAATAAACCAGCATAATTCCTCCTATTAATTCTTATCAAACTTTGATAAGTTTTCAAATTAAATATCTCCTATCACTCGTAGTTAGTTTAAATATATATATATATATATATATATATATATATACATATATATATATATATATATATATATATATATATATAATTGAATTGACTTGAATTAAATACATTTTTTTCAAAGTTCTCCTGCTTATTTCGTCACTTTGACTGACCTGAGTTCGGCAACCGTTTGTATCTTGCCTGAATCTAGGGGGGATTACAGCGGTAAAACCTGGCAACCCAGATCAAATTAGCTGAGCCGCACGACAACTGTTAACAGCTAGCTACCTCTCCGTGTTCGTTTGCACAGTCAACAAAACAGCGGCGTTACATATACTGTGGGCTTCAGAATTATGTCGGTACGTACCATAACACAACATTAATCAAGATATATGTGAACGCAGTGATACATAAATGGGGTTGCTGATGATTTACAATTCTATTCGGAGATCATTTTTCCTAAAGATGGCGGTTAGCATTAGTTAGCTTAGCAGCCTAGCTAATGCTAAAATTGCTGGGGTGAAGTATGAATGACGAACATAAAGGGATTTAGCTAATTTAGATATTAGGATGGCTAATTGACCGTTTATTTTGTTCGATTGCGCTATAATTAACAATCGGGGAACAGATTTCCGTCCAATACATCGTGTTAGTCAGTTAAAGTCACTGGATTGCGTATTTCGAAGTAGCGCAGCGAAGAGAACGGCCACCAATAAAAATCAGTAGCAGCCCTAGTGGACTTTAAGAGGAGCTAGTGCTATTGATAGCCCTTTTGAAAGCGATGTTTTTAGTCTCCGTGGATTTTAAACACGGGCCTACTGGTTAAATTACACAATATTTTAGTAACTGTTGACTTTAGCGTCCGACAGGACTCGTTTGATTAAATAAGTATTAAAGGGTGTCACACGTAAACCGCAGGATGTTCAATGAGCTCAGAAGTGCCGAGCGTCACAAGGCTGCGCAAAACACAACAAAAAAAGTATATGGATTAGGAAAAGACTTGATTTTCCCCTTAAGAGAAGCATTAACATAGTAGGATGGGCATACAGCACTGCAGCCCATCCTTACTAAAACCGTGTTGTCTTAAAAGCGAGTTTAGTAACTGAATTCCCTCTGCTGACAAGGGGTCTTAAATAATGAGTACAAGGAGGTATTTAGATAAATACTATATAAGATTAACATCTAAATTATAAATTTATTAAGATTAGGGGGGCTAGGGTAAATGTGTTCCCTACTTGTATCTTTCAGTATCAGATATTATTTGATAATACATGTCATCAGTATTGCTTTTATTTTATTTTTTTATCTTACTTCAAGGTTTTCAAATGGGAGCTGTTAAGAAATAGTTCACGCTGCCGTTGTGAGTGTATACAACTAGGACATCATTACTTGAGCATACTGCACCACACTGATTTGTTGCTGATGGGTTTCTCTTACATCCTTTTCCTCTAGGCAAGTGACAACGACTCTGTCGACTTGGCCAGAACAGGCTCCCCAGTTCATCATAGAAAAAAACATAGCATGGAGTCATCCAGATCTCCCAGAAGCTCCAAACACCACCATTCAAGGTCAAGGTCACGATCCAGGGACCGAAAACGTTAGTATTCAGTGACAGTACCCAGACAGTGCTGAAAATGCTATAAAAAGTCAGGGCCACAATGTGAAATTTAATCTCAGTATATACATTCATGAGATGTGTCATTTGAAAGTTTGGGATCAAGATTCAAAGTATACTAATATTTATGAGGTGACTGTGTTCTGTTTGCTACCATGTAGTTACATGACTATGAAGCTTTATGATAACATAACTATATAACATAAAATACATTACACAGTAGCCTTACTGTATATTTGTCTAAATATGTTTCTCTCATCATTGTGTTGTTCAGGAGTTTGCTGAAAATGTAATTTTGAGTTGTTTATTTTTCAACCCTCTGCTTTCTGCTGTTTCCAGGTGACAGAAAATACAGAAGGAGTCGCAGCAGGAGCAAAGAGGTAATTGATTAATTAATTTCTATGTTTAGAAACACATTTAATGTGATTTTGAAGGCCTTAAGTTATAGTCCTTGTTAGTTTTAGGTCGAGGTGAGTATGTTTTATTAGGTTTAACGTGTTACGATAACCAAAGTTTGATAACAAAAGAAATAGATGGAGATGGGCTTACTCACATGGAAAGGGTCCTTTTTTTATCCTCCATATGCAGTCATATCTCAAAGGAAGCTCTCATCCTTGGATATCTGTCATTATTTGTAACCATATTAAATGGTGAAGAGTAGATTTTTTTTTTCCTTTTTATTTTTGTTAAATCCTGTGTGTAGATCACATGATAACATTTCTACAATAAATCATACTCAGCGTGCTAATGCACGAAGAGACTGAACAGAAGACCCTGCTGACATAGCAAAATAATATGTCTACTACTTGGACAGGTAACTATCTGCCATTCAAACTACTATTTGTCTCACACTATTAGTAGAAAAAGTGGAATTAACTCTTGCATCTCTTGCAGCTAGGGATGGGCATAATTAATACACTGAACTTTTCATAGCCTATGTAAAAATTCAGTTTTGTCTTGACTAATTTGTATGTATATAGTGTAACAACTACTGTCAAAACCTTGTTCACATGAGATAAACAGGAAAGTTTATAACTGTTTTTCTTGTTAATTTATTGTTGTATGTTGTATGATTTGGATGATGTAAGTAGAGAAGCTGTGAAAAGTAAGTTGGATGCCCATCCCTATTTCCACCTTGCAATGGGTTCAAGTTCAAAGCATTTAGGTAATGTTGAATTGTTGATTTTGCTGAACTGACAAACCACATTTAAGGTTTTTCCTCAGAATCAGATCTTAAGGTTTGCATGCACACTATTGAAAGATGTGAGAGGTTCCAAACCGGTTTGATTAATTTCTATAATTATATTGAAATTATGCAGTCAGATTTGTCTGTATCACAGAAATGCCCACCATGGAAATCGTGTTCTGAGAATGACATTCAGTATAAGTAATGAAAGTGGATTTAATATGACAAGATGACAAGGTTTTTTTTTTCCAACTTGTCAAAATTTATTACATACCTTCTGCCATAAGCCATGGTACTAACTCTTTTTGTTGCACTATTTTCCTGAAAGAGACAACTTCTTCTTAAAACAGGCACGAAAGAAGGACTCTGAGAAGCCATCAAAATCACACAGAAAAACAGATGAGCAGCAAGAGCATGAGAGACTTTCAGCAGAGAATGGAGAGGAGCGATCCAGACGTAAAGACAGGAAGCCCTCCAAGGGCCGGAGCTTGTCCAGGTCACACTCACGAGAGAGGTTAGTCTGGTCAGTAAACTGCATGGAGAAATATGTTAGGCAAGTCTCCAAACTTACCTAATGATAGAGAAGAAATTTTGAATCAGGGGTCTGGTATAGTTTTTGGATTAATTGCTGAGGTGGCCCTGATTATGCTTTATCTGGAACTTTTTTTCCCCCCCATATTTAAAGTCCTACAAATAACCAAATTGACCCTAATTACTATTATAGAAGCTGTCTCATTACAGACCACTCAAAATTTTTTGATATAGAGCAGATCATCTTAAAATTTATCAAGGATAAAATAATGGAAGCACTTTCATTCCTTTCAGTCATTTATTTTATTCATATTGATGGATCTTGTTACTTTCAGACGGCATCACAGCAAAAGTAGGGACAAACGGCGATCACGATCACGCAGTCGGGACAGGAAGAAGAAGGCTAGGTCTCGCTCAGGTTCAAGGACCAAACACCGTCATCATAGCAGAAGTCGCAGTAAGAGCAGGTGGGCTCAATTTAAATAAGAGCATTTCATGTGGCAATTAAATGTTTTTTAACTTTTGTCCACCATCTTGGCCATTCTGCATGTCACACTTCATTGAAATATTTGTATTGTTCAACCAGAGAGCGAAAGAAAAGGAGTGAGAAAGTGCGCAGAAAGAGTCGAAGCAGGTCTGTTAATCCACCGGCCTTCCGGGGGCGAAACACAGCTATGGATGCACAAGAGGCCCTGGCTAGAAGGTAAGGTAGCAGCTCACAGGATGTTTACAATATAGATGGCTGGTCATTCTGTGCTGGCTGGAAATGTTGGTGGTTCTGCATCTGACTAATTGTGGCTGCAAAGTCTTTGTTTTTGGTCCTTTTTTTAACACATTGTCGAGTTTAACAGTATTTTAAAATTGCCATCTATCCATATATATATCTATATATTTATCCATTCCAGGTGCACTTGGTTTGGGACGTAAAAGTCCCATTCATTTTTCCCATAGACAGTGTTTCATGACTAGCACTTCTATGGCATGGATTGATTTGAAACTCTGTTGCACATTGCCCTTCCTCTCTCTCGCCTCATTTCAATTCATTACATTTCCGTTATATAAAGGTCATAATGCTCAAAAAACCCTTATTCAAATGTGATTTAGCTATCAATGGTTGACGTCTTTTCCACATGTATTATCGCTTCTAAGTACACTGCACTGAGCATAGTGTTGTTTCTTAAACCATCTAATTAAAATGATCTTCTCTCTTTCTCCAGGCTAGAGAGAGCCAAAAAACTACAGGAGCAGAAGGAGAAGGAAATGTTTGAGAAACAGCAGCAGCAACAGCAGGAGATAGCTGCAGGTGAGAAGCACTTACTTAGGATTTATGCTACTTCTTCGAATCTACACAGAGCCTATGCGATAGCCTACACAAGTGGCCTACACCATTGTGAACATTTATACTTCTGCTTTGAGGTCACTCTGCAATTACATCACTGAACCACTAATTGGCATTGGTGTTTATTTGTGTTGAGTGTCTTCAAAGGCGTTTTCCAAAAGTTTGGTTGGCGCACTTCTAAACAGTGCCAACTAAAACTGAGCAGAAGCTTATGGAGATGGAGCTGGTACATGTAGAACAGCAGTTGTTATCCTGAAATCACTGTAACAAAGAAATGAAAGAAAGCATCAGAGGAAATGGTCTGTATGACAGCCGCAAAGGAGAAGCCAGAAATGCGATGCTGCCAAGCCTCATCACCACTACATGCACTTCAGGCTAAGTAGGTTATGGTGTAGGTTACACAGCCGTCGGTACAGCCTAGGTTCGACCCAGAAGCATAAATTGGCCTTCATTGTGCTAAGTTTGATCAATTCAGTCAAATCCAGTTATTTAGGCTGGTCTGTGTATTTTGTTTCCAGTAGCTGCCCCTATCGCTGCAGCCGCTGCTGCAGCAGCAGCAGCCTCAAACCCTGCCCTCAATGTGGCAGCCCTTTTGGCCTCTGGGACACAGGTCACACCTCAGATTGCCATGGCGGCACAGATGGCAGCTCTTCAAGCAAAAACACTGGCAGAGACCGGTATTGCTGTACCCAGCTACTACAACCCATCTGCCGTAAACCCTATGAAGTTTGCAGAGCAGGAGAAAAAGAGAAAAATGCTATGGCAAGGAAAGAAGGATGGGGTAAGACTTGATTTTGCCGTTACTTTTTATTTATTCGAGGTGCTATGCATACCAGCTTTATTTCTTCAAATTGTGTAAATGGGCTCTTGAAAATATGTACACTAAAAAAAGGATATATTTCTAATTTTAAGGACAAGTCCCAGACAGCTGAGTTGTGGGAGAAGCTTAACTTTGGAAACAAGGACCAAAATGTTAAATTTCGCAAACTAATGGGTATTAAAGTAAGTATAATTATGTTACCTTATATATCCTAAATATACTTGATGTGTCAGTTAAATCTTCAGTTTTAACTTTCAGCTTGCCAACCTCTGTTACCTCTCAGAGTTAAATATAATTTGCTGTGTACAGGGAGAAGAGGCCGAGGCAGAGGCTTCAAAACCACTTAACGATGATGGCTTGAAGACTCTTCAAAAACAGGAGGAAATGTTCAGGAACCTTGACGTTCAGTATGAGATGGCTCGGTCTCAGACACACACCCAGAGGGGAATGGGCCTCGGCTTCTCCTCCTCATTCTCACGTGGAATGGATTCTATCTAGTGCCAAACCTGACTGTGTCAGTGCCACTCACCTGATCATATAGGACTACCAATTCATTGCTAGCCCTCAAGCTTGCATGGATGTTGTTCTACATCTGTAATTTATTTATAGATAAACATCTCACTTATTGGAACATGATTATGTAAATAGCCTGATACTGAGTTTGTCTCAGTGTTTATTAATCTGTACATCTCTGGAAAAGGAAGAGTCAGTTTGACTGACTGATGCTGGTTAATATTAGATATTTGTTTTGAATAATGTGATAGTTTTTTTGTTTTTTTTTTAAACTCAAATATATTGATATGTGATTGTTTGAACATAAACTGAATATAATGTGGTTCAAGTGAACACTGTTTACATCCATTTAGCAAAAGGCATCTGAAGTCAGTGTCATTAT
The DNA here is from genome assembly GCA_016859345.1 of Istiophorus platypterus. Lineage (NCBI taxonomy): Eukaryota > Metazoa > Chordata > Actinopteri > Istiophoriformes > Istiophoridae > Istiophorus > Istiophorus platypterus. The sequence continues at coordinate 14,816,723 of CM029115.1, forward strand.
CAGAATCCCTTAGTTTCAATTCTCTTGAGTGGGAAAAACAACATTGGGGTTTAATACATATTGTCTTGAGGATTGCCATAGAAAGAGATGGGCCTGAGGGGCGTAATCACATATTTCAAATATTCTTGAAATAAAGTAGTTTTGTGTCGAATAAGGTTTTTCATACCTCACACAGTATTTTCAATTTCATGTGATATTTATGTGGGTCATTAAATTTTGGTTCAAATAAAGTTAGTATTGTTGCAAGGATTTGACATTAAGGATAAAATTAAAATGTCAAAATAATATGGTTTTAATATAAATGTTAGTGTACCAAATGGAGCCAAAATCGTTTCCATTTGTAAACAATAGCATGAAATTATCAAATTTAATAAGATTTCATTTAAAGTCACACCATGTTGAATTGTTACCCAGCCCTAGTGTTTCGCAAACCTGAGGAAATAGTATGTGCAGCAGGAAAGAGAATATCCAAAAGAAGAAAGTAAAACATCACATACAAACTACGCACTTAAAAAATACTGGAAACGGTTGAGTTAAGTTTCAGGTCTCTCTGTTGACACCTACATGGAAATCCACTTTTATTTACAAATAAGACTGGAGTACAGCACATGAGCCACACCAGTGATGAGATTGTGGTTGGCAAACTCCAGGATGAGGAGAAGGATTGGGTATTCACTGTGTCTCTTCTCCAGGCTGGACTCCTCACTTAAGCCCATCCAGTGAAGCAGCAGTGTTTGCATGGCTTCTGGGAACAGTTCTGTGGCTAGTTCCTCAGCAGGTGGCAAGTCGCTTATTCGCTCGATGTGCCGAACTTTAAAGCCCTCCACTTTCTGACTAATGCTACTGTTGGCTGCATGAAACTGCTGGCCCAGCCATTGCCCTATACAGCTAAGCAGGGAGTTTGAATACACAGAGCCCCAGGCTTTGGCATTTAGCAGGGTTAAAACAGTTTCCTTCACACCCTTTTCTTCTAGATTCCCACATATGTACTGATCAATGTTCTCCAACAGCAGCAAGATAGTTTCCAGTTGTTCTGTGTGGTTTTGAGTCTCTGAGGAGAGTCTGTCATTTAAGCTGTGCAGTTTCTGTCTCACCGTGGCCAAAACTAGTTGGCTTTGTTCAGTTTGCAAGCTCTTCCTAGGAAAAGAGCAGTAATCATGATCTGCTGATTTATCACCGGTGTTGCTGCCAGGTACATCCACCAATTCCCTGTCAACTTGGCAATGCTGAGGTTGTGACACTTCATTTCCTGAGTCCGTATCACATACGCTGCTGGATACTGCTAAGTCGAGCTGCACGCTGAGGCTGTAACTCATTTTCAGGGGGCTGTCATTTATCTGTGACTTCCAAACACCCTAGAGAGGAAAGCCAAAATATATCAGAAGATCATTTGAAGAAGATATAAAAACAAAGCCACTACATCATGCGGAGGAACACATACGCCGCACAGTACTGTACCTGGAAGTTATCCAGCACAGCAAGCTGCTCTTGCTTACTGTATATTTCAAAGGCTACTCGAAAAAGTCCTTGAATGCTGTAGAACCAGAGGCTGTTGTTTGCAGTAGGTACCTTCAACCCATGGAACCTGAATGCTGCTTTGAACCAGGAGGGCGAGGGGGACAAGAGGGTTAGGTGAGAGCGTCTATGCCTGTGTGCATTGAGCTAAGCCACAGCGTTAAGTCTTTATAGTAGTATTTTTTTTCTAATGTACATTTTACCTGAGGAAAACTGTATTTTTGTGGCCAGTCCTTTCTTGGCAAACTTGGCGTGGTATCTGGGATGGTTCTCTGTGCGGATGACAGTTCTGGAGAAGACATCGGCCCCTAAATACAGAGGAATCACTGGACCCTGAAACGGAGATGAGCTATGAGGCCACCTCCTGATGAAGTCTTCATAGAAGATAAAAAGGGGAACTGGGAACTTGGTTTCTTATAGTTTTGTTTTATATCTAAAAGCAGCTCTTGGTATGTGGTTCCTCCTGGCTGGAGCCGTGACTATCATGGCCGAACACACTGGTTCTTTCAGGGGTTAAGGGTAATGGGATTATTTAAAAGTTACCAAAAAAGGTGATGGCAACGAGTTGCTTCACACTCACCTTGCGGGGACGCTCTGTTAAACTGAACGAAGTCGGATTCACCAAGTAAATAAAGCGAAGTTTCCTTGAGCCGCCGTCCCATTGCGGTAAAGTTAAGTGGACGGTTGAGCAACTTGACATTGCTGGAAGCAAATGAAGCCCCCTACTCAGTCAAGACTGTGTCTTGTCCTGTAGAGAAACCAAAAAAGAGATTAATCGAACACAGTAAACGGGAAAGAAGAAGACGAACAGCTGCGACAAACAGATCTGGACGAACGTAGCAGAGATGTTCCGCCACGTGCATTTTACGCCCTCGACGCTGTTTGACAGACCGAAGACCGCGGTGGCTCCAAGTGTCCACTTTCACAAAAAAAGTACAGAGACGAGGGTGCTTTGCCTGAGTACGGAAGTCCAGGGCTTATTCGGAATAACAATGAAAATAAATACGCAAATATAATCAGGACAAAATGTACGTAGTTTATCAAAAGTAAAAGTAGATGCAGAAAAATGTCCCCAGCGATTGTTATACTATTATATCATTAATGATACGTTTATGTCTAAGCAGAGATTTACGGTTCTTGTAGGCTGAGGTTGAGCTGATTTTTAACTTTTTGTATATAAGACTAATAATAGATAATTAATTCCCTTGTCATCTTCTCAGTTAGTCGCTTATCCCAATGTTTGTTTTGTCGAATTGACAAATCCGAACTCCAGACTTAATTATTAATTGTAAGGAAGCGCAGCAAACTGTCAGATTTGAAACGTTTGAACATTAAACAGGACAATTGTCAATATTTTTACCGTCTAACTTTCTGTCAATCAGTTAATCAATCTAACCCCACTGCTTGTATTGTTTGGTACAATACTATATTACACTATATTATATTATAAAACATCATATTTTATAAGGTCGTCATATGTTTTGTATGTTGAAATCTTAATCTGAAGCATAATTAGCAACTGCAGCCGTTACTCATTATAGTAAGGGCAAAATATCCCTCTAAACATGTAGTGAAGTAGAAGTATCATGAAGAAAAACTATTCAAATAAAGTACATGTATCTCATATGTGAACTTAAGTATTTCCACCGCTTTCCACCGTTGCCTGAACATCGTATTCCCTTTTTTTTCCTTGTGGCGTTTTATTAACCTCTAATACAAAACTCTGGGCTAAATACCCCCCATCTCTCCAGCCAAACACGTTCCTTTTTACTGAACACGTGACTCACGGAGGCCCAATGAACACGAAGCGTAGTCACTCTGCCCTCTGACCTCCAGGGCTGCACCTTAGAGCTTGATAAAAAAATGGCTGAAGTTGATTTTGGGGATAGTGAGCTCTTTCAGCAGCTTGACGACTCCGCGCCGCCGGTCCCGACGCACATTCGCTTCACAGATGAGGAGGAGGACCAGGAGGAGACGAGCCAGCTCCGGAGCCGGCTGGAGGAGTGTGACGACCACATTCAAAGACTGACGGAGGAGAATATCCTTGTGTGTGTGGCTAGCACTTTGTATGTAGCGCTAGCTGGGGTCTGCTAGCACAGCAACCCCTCCTGTGTGTAACCAAAACAGAAAATGCACAAGCTGAATGGCTTTTTTTTCTTTGAAGGCTTTCTGTCTGTTTCCTTAACTCGTAGACCACATAAAGGTTTAAGAAGGAAACTGAACGTCCTGACGCGGCCAAGGTAATGGACGGACACTTGGCGATGCGGACAAATAATGATAAAACGAAACTACTCCTCCACTAACCAACGCTAACTTTCTCCTGACTCTACAGTGGGATCACGATTGAAGATGTCAACATCGACGGGCCACTTCTTCAAATCCTTTATGCAAACAACAATATTTCAAAGTGAGCAATCTTTTCTCATCAGTAACTTGGTTTGTTGGCTCATTTGTGGTTTGCACAGCGAGTTTCGTCCCGTCTGTCTTGGCTGTGAAGTTGTTGCAGTAGACATATTTTTAATTATGTCAATGTGATTTTGAAAACCTTTACTTGATTTAACTGAACATCTGTTTTGGTTTTTATATCATGACTAATCGGATTAAATTGCATCATATCAATTACCTCGCTGTGTGCACCTTGCTGCTGGTTTGTTACCGAAACTCTATGTTGTGAATAAGTATTATAGATATAAAAACAACAGTAGTTAATGTCTCCCCTTTAGGCAGTGTCGTCAAGAAATTGAAGATTGCATCTGCAGTGTGATTTTGAGGCACCAGAAACTTGGTCATGAAAAGAACAAATCCGCCTTACACATCAAACCTCAGGTATTTACTCTGAATGTATTTTATTGTCATTAATATCCATACAGTTGTGACTCTGGGGAAAAAAACATGTTCTGCCCTCTATAAAGAATTCAGCTCTTGCTATGGATGAAGATCCACTGAAGTCATCTTCTAGTAGTGTAAGAACAACAACAGAGGCCTTTAAAGTGAGTATGTAGTCGTTTTTATCAGTAGTTTGCACAATTTCTTGCCTCATGTTTTCATACAGTCTACATGCTTTACATTTATCCAACATAAACATTTTTGTTTTCTGTTTTAGGTGGTTGGAAGTGTCTTATATTTCACTACTTTCAGTGTTGATAAACTTGGACAGCCTCTAGTCAACGAAAACCCCCAGCTGACAGATGGATGGGATATTCCAACGTATCTTTAAGATTGATCAATTGGAAACATGTGAAACATTTACTGCCTGTGGATAAGTATTGTCTGCCAGGTCATTTGATTTCCCCACATGATTTTGTTAAGGGAAGAGAGTGATTTCTTTTGCAAATGCGTCTTTTTTTAATGTATGTTGTTAATTTAAAAAAGGGGCAGTATTTAAGCAGGACTTATGATAAGAAGCTTAATTAGAGAAGTTAATTAGATAAGATTTAATTGCAGCCTGGACAAATGCAATATAATTTCCCTTAATTTTTTGCAAAGCTATAACCAGGTTTTCAACCAAGTTGTTGGAACAGATGGGCAGGACATTGAAATCAAAGACAAAAGGTATGACTGTGATTATTAATCAAAGCTTTTAGTTTCTGTCTCCTGGTTAAAACTTGCTTTGTGTAATTGCTGTCTGTCACATAACTGTACAGTAAGGCCATTACTGATCTGTTCATTCTAGATCCAAGTCCATGTGTTTCAACTGTGGTTCCAGCAGTCATCAGCTAAGAGACTGTCCCAAAGTAAGAATTATGATTTATTTTTATGGCATGAACCCAAGTTAAACACATAAGAAGAGTCAGAACTTGATTTTTTTTTTTTACCTCCCTAGCCTAAAGATATGGCTGCAATTAATGAGAGAAGAAAGGAATTCAATCAAAACAACAACCAGGCCACACAGAGTAACCAACGATACCATGCTGATGAAGTGGAGGAGCGGTTTGCTAAATACAAGCCTGGAGTCATGAGGCAGGACTATTACTCTGCACGCAACAGAGAAATGAACAACATTTAACCACATGCAATATCTGTTGTAACAAGTAAAATTAATGATTATTGCATGGGTTTCACTGTCTTGTGCTTAACAGTGAGGAACTATTGACAGCACTAGGAATTGATGGCAACACCCTCCCTCCTCTGATTTATCGCATGAGGCAGCTAGGCTACCCACCAGGGTGGCTCAAAGAGGCAGAGATGGAAAACTCTGGCTTAACGCTGTATGATGGAAGTGGTATGTTTAAAAGGAAACTGAAAACTTTGTGGTGACACTGATTTTCATTTGAGTAAACTACTGCAGTGTTTCTGAAATGTAAAGAAGTTGGCCTTAATCTGTTTTTCTCTCTCTTTTTTTCTCTCTTTTGTAGCTTCAAATAATGACAATATGATAGGCAGTAGCAATTCGCAAAACATCTCTTATGATGTTTCAAAACTGGTAGATTTCCCAGGCTTTAATGTACCCGCACCAGATAAAATGAAAGATGTAAGTTCTACAGTATATTTTTTGTCAAATGTTTTGCTTGAATGTGTCACTAGGTATGTGAATCAATGAAGTTAGTTATATTTAAATCTCAAATTTATTAATGATTTTTTACCTACATATTTTCCCCTGTCCCCAAATTAAGATAAAAAATTTAAAAAATTAAGATTTTTTTGCAAGTACTACAGTATAGAGTCACTCAATTGAAGTACACCATCTTTTAAGTCAGAAGTCTCAATGTGTTGAGTATTGCTTATCCCACACTATTTTGTTTTTATATCATTTTCAGGAGTTCATGCAGTATGGTTCGATTCCCATGCAGAACAACCACATGAAGCAAAATTATGCTGCCTACCTTTCCAACAACTTTCCTATGGTAATTCTCTTGAAGTCCCTCAGGGGTTGGGTGATTCATCTCAAAGCATGTAGCACAAAGCACACCTCCTTCCTAGTTTCCTGCAACAACAGCTTGCTATTTGACAATCTACCAAATTTAACTAAACTTTTTGGATATCATATGTAAACACTTGTGCAAACACTTTGGGTGCTCTTTGTAAGACCTGAATTCATTCTCTGCTCTGGTTAAAAAGAAAGACACAGGTTTTCAATAGAGGCTACTCAAAATCACTTTGCTTACCACATCTTCAAGCCTCAAAGTTATTCATTCAGAAAATCTTGAACATTTGATTGTTTACATCCTTATCATCCAACCCCCATTAGAAGACTTAGAATATAGGTAATCATAGGACTGATTATAAATCCAAAAGAACTAGGAAATACAATTACACATAAAAAAATTATATATATGCTCATTGTACATGTCATTCCTCCTTGTCAACAGGCTGGTGCCACCTGCAACAAGAGGCGCCATGAATCTGACTCCTCTCCACAACTAAGAAAGAAGAATAGGTCCAGTCCTGATCGGAACTCAGACAGGAGCTCAGATATGGATATTGAATCGGGTAACCAAGCATTTTAGTCAATATTTTTCAGCAGGCACATTATGCGCCTTAAATGTCCAGAACACAGAGTTAGGTTTTAACAGTAATTGTGATATCCAGTGATCTCTTCTTCTTATGATTGATATATAAAATAATTTTATTTTGTTTTTCTTAAACATTGTCATGCTGTGTTGGTCAAAGTGGAACTTTTTAATCTTTTGGTGATTTTATTCATGTCTTCTCCCAGACCCAGGAACGCCTTATCATAATCCTCATCATCATCCTCATCATCACCACGGCCCAGGAGACTTCCAGTTCCAACCACCACTGCCCCCAGGCTCTCCTTGCTTCAGTTCACCTCCCCCTTTACCCCAGGGCACTCCTCCTGCTACACCAACTCCCCCACCTCTTCCTAAAGGTACACCTCCTCAAACACCCAACAATGGCTCCCCAGCTTTGCGAGGGCGGAACTGGATAGTAGTTGATGAGACTGTGGAGGGAACAGAGGATGACCTGACATTGGAGGAACTAGAGGAGCAGCAGAGGCTGATTTGGGCAGCTCTAGAAAATGCTGACACTGCCACAAATAGTGACTGTGAGACACCTGCAGTGGGAACACCTGTAGCCAGTTCACCAAGTGTGTCCACACCTGCGCATATGGACACAGAAACTGAAGAGGCTGAAGAAGCAATGGACACAATGAGACCTCCACAAACTTGCCATAGCAGTGAAAATCAAAGGGAACCAGACGTTCAAGAGATTCTTTCTCAGAGCCCTGGACCGATCAGAGTTGAGGAAGACAGCCCTCAGAGCCCTGGACCGGTCAAAATTGAGGAAGACAGCCCTCAGAGCCCTGGACCGGTCAAAATTGAGGAAGACAGCCCTCAGAGCCCTGGACCGGTCAAAATTGAGGAAGACAGCCCTCAGAGCCCTGGACCGGTCAAAATCGAGGAAGACAGCCCTCAGAGCCCTGGACCGGTCAAAATCGAGGAAGACAGCCCTCTGAGCCCTGGACCGGTCAAAATCGAGGAAGACAGCCCTCTGAGCCCTGGGCGAATAAAAGCTCAAGACGATGGCCCTCAGAGTCCTGGTTCAGTCAAAACTCATGAGAGCCCACAGAGTCCCGATCCAGTCAAAGCGCAGGTAAACGACCCACAGAGCCCTGATCCAGATTTCTCTCTCGGGGGTGCTGGAGATTGTGCTTCTACGAAGCACATTGAGAAGATAACAGCTGTTCCTCATCGGAGCAAGTTTGCAGCTGGCATCGTTCCATTTGAAGATACACCAGAATTCACTGAAGTTGCTGAAGCCACAGGGACATACCTTAGGATCAGAGACTTACTTAAAAGTTCCCCTCGAAATTTGGCAAAGAAAAAATAAAAACTACTATCTTGATTTGCGAAAACAAGAACACATGAAAACATTTTTAAGAAAAAACTTCTATTTCATTTTTATCTCCATCCTATCAAGCATTTTTTTTTTTTAGCTGTTTGTTATTTTGTACCAACTTGAATGATTTTGCTGTATAAACATTTGATCTGTAACCATACAATGAGGGAAGCGCAGTGGGGGATGATCCAACAGCAATGGTTTGTAGGTTTTGACTAATTAGTCAGATTTTTGTAGTAACACTGTTACTTGAGCTGTTGTTTTTATTGTAAAATTTGTAAAATGGCCATTTCCTGATCTGTATTAATTTTCATATTCTGTTGTTTAAATGGCTCTTTTCTCTTTTTTGTCAATTGAATTGCTCTAAAGTCAAGTAAACCTGCTTGTATATGCTTCAGTACTTTATTTCATACGACAGCCTTACCTAAATGTGGATTTGATTTAATTTCGTTGAATGGTAATTTCAGTGATCGACCCTGTGTTATAATCAGCACACGTTCTGATTTTAATGAACAATGCAAATGACATCAATTTTCATATTGGGCCTATGACATTACAAAATATATTCTACATTTTTTCTTATATCGTTCAAATAGATTGAACAGATTATCAAAGCTGAAATTGACTTCATTCCCCCCTTTTCAAACTGATCTCCCTGCAAAAATGCCATAAATTTCTGAAATAGAGATTTAAAACAACTTTAAAGAAGCAATGTTTTTATCGTTCACAGTCATACATCTCAATATTAAGAGGATTCCCCAACATTGTAAATGCCAATCTTGTGTTTCCTATGACCGTTCAGTCCATCTTTCAAATTATTACTACATGCACTGCACACCAGCAATTCCATTCATATAGAATACTTGCACTATTATATAAATGACTTGTACCTACATGCATAGTGAATACTCCAACACGACTCTAAAAATACTGATGCATATATACATGGACACACAAGCGCATGCAGTACACGCCTTGGTGCATTGAACCTCAAGAGTGACGGAATTATTTAACTTTTCTCAAAGTAATGTGAGGATGATTGTGTTTACACTCGTGCCTTTAGCAAGAAAGATTTTACCCTGCAGCATGTTAAGTTTTAGGATTTTAAACCCCTTACGTTCTGCCTTTATATTCAAAATCAAGAGATCAAAACTGACTCGTTTTTGTTGCTGAATTTTGACTTCCGGACTTTTTCAGAATTAAATCCGATTTAAAAATCCCGGCTTTACGCCGATAGTTTGAACGCTTTCTCAAAAGTGAGATGAATCAAGCACGTTTTACACTCGCTCCCATCCCAAACCGATGCGTACGGGGGGGGGTTCTTGTTTGTTTTTATTTTGTTTTGTTTGTTTGTTGTTGTTTTTTTGCGTAATTACACAGCGCGTAAAAAAAACTCCCCCCTTTAGAAAACGCTTTACGCTCGGTCAAGAAAACCGAGAATCGTTAGTTTTGACAATACAGCGTGAACGCGGTATAAAAGCCGGTGCTTTTCCCGACAAACTTCTTCTTTTTCTCGACTGTTTCTAAACCGCAGCGGTGAAGTTTTTTCTCCCCTCCTCCCTCGTGTGTGTGTGTGTGTGTGTCGCGGAGGCGTTTTCCTCCCCTCGGCGCCGGGGCAGGGATCCATCTCGCCCGACGTTTCGTCTTCGGCCGGGTCCCGCGGTCGACGTCCCCCGTCCGTCCGGCTCGCGGCTCGTCACGCCGGGCTGCGCCTGCCGGAGCGAGCGAGCGGAGCAGCGGTAGCCGTCGTGGTTCCCCGCTTAGCCTGCTAGCTGCTCTAATCTCTCTTCCTCCTCCGCACCAGAAGACGAGTACAGAAACGTATCGGGTCAGTATCGGCTCACGCCGGGCTCACGGATTCCCCGTAAACTCCCTCTGTCGCTTTTTCATTTTCTTTTTTTTTTTATTATTATTATTTGTGGCGGATAAACCGGGAAACGAAACGCTGCCGTCTGGTGGAAGTTGCCCTGGTGGCGCGGACGTTACTTGAGGTGTTAGTTCGGGCTAACTAGCTAACCAGCCCTCACCTCGGGCCTCGCTGCTAACGTTACTTAGCAACTAAACCACGTCGGTTCTGGTCGCGGTCGGCGCACCGGGGTTCGTCTGAGCCCGAGGAGGCGACGGAACCCGGGTCAACCGGCCGCGAATTACGGCGACATTATACGACAGGCTGCCTTTAACAGGTGATCTTATTCGGAACGATTCGTTGACGCCGACTCTCAACTTGTAGCGGCAGTGTGCCCTACCGGAGCTCGGGTGACATTGCGGAGACTTTGGACTTAAGGAATTTGCTACGGTCGCTAAGCTTGAGACGGCGGTCGGACGGTGGGTTGTTCGGGCGTTTTGAAGGCGTAGAGGTAGTTAACGCTCTAGCTCATTATTAAACGGGACGTTATCCCACCGGGAGCTGGTTAGTGAGGTAAGTTAGTTGACACGTTTTTGGTGGGGTTTCTTTTGGAGGCTACACGGTTACTAGACGTGCCACCTCACCGACAGCTCTCAGTCCGTTAGCTGGCGATAAAGGTGTCAAGGCGGGGTAACGTGAACAGGCCAACTCGTTGACCGACGCTCACGTTAACTCGCCGAACTGCCGAGGCACGACACGAGGTGTGTCGGTGAGAAAAAGCCGTGGGGTCTCTGCATCAGGCTGTGTTGGCCGTTTACAGGTACGGCTTTATTATTATTATTATTATTATTATTATTATTATTATTAAGCCTTTCTGGTTCAGCGAAAAAGCAGTTTAACCTGCTTGGATCGACTGACATGACTGAAGCTTGGCAGGCTGCGGTCTCAGGAGATATTAATGCAATAACACGTGAAACTCCTGCCACTCCTGTATTTCTACCCGTCTTTGCACTGCTCAATATTGAATACAGGAATATGTGAATGTCAATGGCTTAGATTTGGGGAGAAGTCAAATAATCCTATACACGGGTCACTTTAAAAGAATGTGATTTTTTTGCATGAAGGCTTTATATTAGTTGATTTCAGCCCGCTTGAGCGGAAACCAGTTTGTATGACATTAAAGTACCTCTGTGCAATTAAAACAACCTCTGGAGGCTCTATTAGTTTTAGAAGGTCTGGATTTTAGATTGAGGCTGCAGAGGAAACCTTGACTATCCTTCCATATATCCATATACAGAGTTACTATTTCAGGTCCCACTTATGTCGGGGCATAGTTGTAATCTGTGTGGGTTAGGGCTTCGGTAATATAGAGTGTACTGGCTGTAAGGTAGGCTTAATGCCTACTTTGAGACAATCCAGGGTGTTGACTTTAAAACAGGTGTATCTGTATGCACATAAACTGAGGACACAGGATGCTTCTGGCTCTCATCCTGTGCTTATGTCCTGTGTGTGCTTTTCTACACCATCCTATGTCAGTGCTAGCAGGGGACTACATAATAATCCCAGCAGATGTTTCCTCGAAAAGGAACAACCACAGCTTGCCTTGACCTTTTTTGTCAAGGAAGCTGTTTGTGAGTTTACTGTATCAGGCTCATTGCTCTCATAAAAAATGTCCAGCTTGCTCCCTGTGTGAAGCAGAAGTTGAGAGTGGCTAGGGTTTTAGACTTAGACCACTGAGTCAAAACTGGACTCACTGTAAAAACAATTCAAGGACACCTGTTTGTACTTGGTTCGGTACATTTGAAGTCAATGGCTAATATTAGCTAAATGTAAGACACTGTGGGATGAGCGCCCACTGGCTTGTGTACCCAGTGACACCCTCCCATCAGTTGTAAAAGACGTGGTAGGCTGAAATGAATAGAGTTTTTAGTGTTGTTGTGAAACATGAAGGAAAATTTAGCTTACATCTGTATTATATGTGGTCTTGCACTGTTGTAGTCAGCAAGATAGGTTTCAGTGAAATGTATGAGGTGAAAGTACCGTACCCTGGACAGTTAGTAAGTTAACTAGAGAGCAGTATGAGGATATTCATTTTCAGATTGATTTGTTTTATTTTGTAGGAATGTTTGTTTTTTTCCCAACATGCTTTTGATGATACAGGACAGTGAAATATTCACAAAGTTGCTATACTTTTTTTTTACAGCCATACCTTTGACAGACTGAGCATGTAAGCTTCTGATTTATGATTGTGGAAGTTTGTTATGTCCATGGGATCATTTGAGAAGTTGGCTAAATCTCAGTTCTGCTTTACAGGCTGCCATCTAGCTGTTTCTATTTGTTTATTAACATTAGAAAAAAATGTAACCAGATAGCATGGGATTTGGGATTAGCTTAATACTGAAGTTTAGTCAAATTAAGAATTTTACTTTTACATTCATCAGTAAATTGATTCCCTTAAACCTATGCAAAACATTGGCATCTGGCTTTCTTCCTGGCTACAGATTAGAGTGAGAGTCATTGGCAAAAGATTAACATTACTGCAGTGGGAAATTCTCCAGACTCAATGGATCATTCTAAGCTGACTGCATCAGCTCACCCATCAGAGCTGAAAGATCCTCAGTTAATGCTCACGAGACAGTTCCACTAAAGCTTGGTGGTTTGTTGTTTTTCTGTAGCTGTGTAACTTTTGGCTGTAAAACTGTGTCAAATAATGCACATGATTTTTAAATTTCTTACGCTTCCACCATGCAGTCTTACGCCACTGAAGCGCTTTCTTGTTCTGGCCTCCTTGACCTGAGGGCACTAATCAATATCATTCAAAGGCACAGCAGGAGGAAACTGGAACACTAGGCTCAAACTAGGTCGTGTGTGCGGATGGCCACCATTCATTTTCTGCTTAGAAATACCTTGGAGGGTGTGTGGGGGTGTGTCTTCTGGGTTGTTTTGGTAAACAATTATTCCGTAGCTCTTTCTTTGCAGGAAGGAAAGGTATGTGTTGTGTGACGCTGAACAAGGTCTATATTAAATTTCTATCCTGTGTGAGATTTTGGCTGACTTAAAGTGGAGTCATCGCGGTTTGCAGGAGTAGCAAGAAGTCACTGTACCATATTGTCATGGGTTCGCCTATTTTATATTTTATAGGTTTATTTTGAGGTAAATTAAATTTTATTGGGTTTACAATTTCCCATAAATTCTAATCAGGCACCCTCTAAGAACATTCACGACACTTTCGTTACGTTGCCTCATCCTGCAAGAATTTGCAATCAAGTCATTGTGCTAATGAGTATAATGAAACCATTTTTCTTGACACTCAAATACTCTACTTACATGGTCTGTGGTAAAAGGGTAAGCAAGAGCATTACAGTGATAAACTGGCATGCAGTATGTAACAGAAAATGATTCAGTTAAAAATGATAGTCACTCACCCATATTAGTCCAAAAAGTAAGCTTCCTTTTCTCACTCATAGGGTGCTGAAGCAAACTCCAAGTAAAAGTTTGATTCACACAAATCCTGAACTCTATAACTGCCAAAAAGATGCTGTTCTCTAACAGGCAGGGCTATAGAATCAAAAAATAAATTTATAAATGTTTGAAAATGACTTTGGTAACCATTACTATACTTATTACCAAATGTAAGGCTGTTATATGCCATGGTGGAGGCATATTTATACTTGTACACTGTCCAGGTGCTTATGATAACTACATTTGTACAGTTACAATGATAACTGTGGAGTAATTGTTCATGTTAGTGAAAAAGCAGCTCATCCTAGCTTTAGGTTGCTTGTGTGTAGGTCACACAATCAAACAGTCGAATGCCCTAGACTTTCTGCAGAGAACCGATTGTGTTTGTGTGATGCAGCCCTTTGCTGAAAGAGGCTGAGATGCCACACATCCGTCAGACTGAGCTGAAACTCAAAGCTTTTCAGTATTCTTTCATTAGTTTTGCTCTTTTTTTGGTTTAATTATTGAAGGAATTAGGTCTATAAAACTCCAATCCCAATGTCACACTCAGCCATTCTGTCAAACACCTAACAACAGGGAGACCTTGTCTAAGTAGTACATTCAGCCATTCAGTTTCTGTGATGAGGAAAATCTGACAAACAGGATAATCTGCTGGTGGTGGTGGTGGTTGTGTTTTCTACAATAATCCCGTTTTAGAAAAAGATGCCAACCAGACTAACATGATTTCATATGCCAGAATTATAGATTGAGTGAAAGAAAATGTTTGGTGCTGCGTGTATCATGGTCAAAGTCACAGATGATGAGCTCCTCAGAAGTTCATGACTGCGGCAACATAGAATACATATTGGCCGGCCTTAGGAAGGGTATTTTTAGGTCTAACTTTAACGTGGTCTGCGCCAGGGAGCTTGTTGTCATAACAGAAACAAAATGCCCCCATTGACGAATCGAAAACAAAGTCTATGAGCATTTCTTAAAGGCATATCTATACTAGCTATTTATTAGTTTGGTACATTATTGCTGTCAGTGATCCACAGCAGAGTCAGAGCCAGGAAAAGTCAGCAAATAGTATATCTGCCTAAATGATTAAAAAAAACTTGATTAAGTAAAAATTGAATTCTTGAGTAAATAGCCGTTAGCTGTTAATGTATTTGATTGAGCCCCAACAAAATCAAGTAACTTTTTTCTTTTTCTTTTCCTTTCTAAACAGGGTCCTTTTTGTGAGCACCACTTTTTCTCCCTCGTCCTCTTTCCTGGTTTTTTTTTTTTTTTTTTTTACTCTTTTTGTTTATTTGTTTGTTGTTGTTTTTTTGTTTTTTTAAAATCGATTTTGGTGCGGAGATCACAACTTCGCCATCACAGAGGTTCAACCAGTTGTTTTGATGGTCTGGGGACAGTCTGTACCCACTGACGGACACAAGCCTTGTGGGTCTAAAACATCACACGAGGAAACATGAGCACAGCCAAGCCCAGTGGGATTAAAGTGCCCAGCAAGATAGCTAGGCCACCTGGGACAGGAGCCCCCAAGACCAACCCCAACACAGGTAAGAGTCTCCCGGTCCCCAGTTTATTCAACGTGTGGTTAAGATGTGGCAGTTTGGGGTTTGCCCTTGGATGTTCCGTAGTCAAGGGTTGTTTGGTTGATACTTGTGGTGCTGGGATCAAGTTGATTTTTTTTTCCCCCCGTGTCCCATTCCAGTAGTGCTTGTGATATCATGTCACAGGTTGTGCTGCCCTTTCTCTATACTGATAGAGCAGTTCATGTTTATCATGTGTTAATTCAGTGGCTTTTTTGATGTTTTACCACTGCAAAATCATCTAAATTTTAAAACCAATATGATCTTAAGGATATACATTTTCAAAATATTCTGTCACAATAGGATTATATAAAGATGATCAATAATGATATTATTTTGTTGCCTCACCCTAGCATAAAAGTCACAATAGAAAATGAGATGTTTTAATTAAGCCTTCCTAGAGGCAAAAATTGCAATGCATACCATGTAAAACATTCTACACACAATGATGGTTTTACAGTACTTAAACAGGCCTGTATCGATTTGGAAGCAATGAAATTAGAAAATGTAGCAGTCATACATTGTTACAGCTTAGTTTCTTTATTGGCCTAGGGTTGCAGCAAAGAGCCAAAAGTCTCATGTTAGGCAAGTGACCATTTTGTATATGCAGTGAGGATGGCATCCAGGAGATCTAGGCATCACCGCTTTTATCGGTACCATGCTTAAATCAATGATTTGTGTCAGAACAGTGTTAAAGCCAGCTTTTCAGATATTTAGCCTAGATTTTTCTTGCCACAGCAGTGTCACTGTAGGTTCTTAAGGTTCACCTATACTACCTTTTTTGGAGCTAGCAAGTGAACACATTTAAACAGGAAAGAGAAACTTGTATAATCTGGACATCAATTCACAGGATTTTTCAATGCTTTGCACAGCATCAGTGTCATTTGTCATCGTTTCACGTGTCATTCAATGGATTTTTATTTATTTTTTTATTTTTTTAATTTTATTTATTTATTTTTTAAACTCTGTTCACTTGTTCTCTACTTACATTCCAATAGGAGCTAAAGGTGTTGCAGCCGACAAATCGGCTGCAAGTGCCAGTGGAGGAGATTCCCAAAATGCCGAGGAGAGTTTCCAGGTTGGGGAGCGGGTATGGGTGAACGGGAATAAGCCAGGCTTCATTCAGTTTTTGGGAGAGACACAGTTTGCCCCAGGACAGTGGGCAGGGATTGTTCTGGATGAGCCCATTGGAAAGAATGACGGGTCAGTGGCAGGGGTGCGCTACTTCCAGTGTGAAGCCCTGCGAGGTATATTTACCCGCCCATCCAAGTTGTCTCGCACAGAGGGGGAAGCTAATGGAACTCAGACAGCACCACCCTCCCGTGCTGCATCACCCACTCCTTCAGTTGGTAGTGTAGCCTCTCATACACCTGCCACAAAATCAACATTACCCCCAACTACCACAGCAGCTAAGAAGGCCTCCACCAATGCAACAGCTACACCAACTACACCATCTTCCAACCTCGCACGCACAAACAGTGAATCTGTCTCCAACCTCTCAGAGACTGGATCCGTCAAGAAGGGGGAAAGGGAACTGAAGATGGGTGACCGAGTTTTGGTAAAGTTTGTTGTATTATTTAAAAGAAAAAGATACTTTTTTTTCTTCTTTGGATATGTTTACTAAGTGTCAACTCTAAAATTCTACATCTGTGTTTTTGAAACATTAACATTAGTAAGAACAATGCACGTGACCCATAGACCACTCCTATTCTTCACTGTAGTAATCTCAGAGAAATGAACACATGAAACATGGTCCCTTTACTTCATGTCACCAAAATTCCACTTCTGAGTCAGTGGAAGTTCAGTTACTAACACTGTTGACTGCAGTCACCATCTGCGTGCAGTCTTGTAAGTCTGGTTACATTTTGATGAGCACCCTCCTTCCTCCTCACAGATTCCCTTTTTTCTCCCTTTCCTCAACCGGGAGGCTGTGTAACACATTAAGAGGAAGTGTCACTCTGCCTATTGGGCTGCAGAGGAAATGCGCTTAGCACTAGCTAATTTTGTGTCATGTAAACCTTGCAGCTGTGGATTTTAAATAATTGAAATAAGTAAAGCATGTTCAGTTTCACATATAGACAATTTGGCCAAATTCAATTCAGAGCTGGCACATGTTTGTTTCTGATGCTTCAGTGGAATTCTCACTCCGGGTTTCTTACCAGGCAAAGATCATTACACTTTAGGCTCTTTTATCTGTTCAGGGGATTAAATGGGGGCCAATGTTTGAATTTTCTCTCAGGTTGGTGGTACAAAGGCAGGAGTGGTACGTTTCCTTGGAGAAACCGATTTTGCCAAAGGCGAGTGGTGTGGTGTGGAACTGGATGAGCCTTTAGGAAAGAATGACGGGGCAGTGGCAGGCACAAGGTACAAAGCCACTGTATTTGTAAATAACTAAAAGAAAAGTTGTTGTACTTGTCATCATTGTGTATACTATGACTTTCATTATTATGATTGTATTTAATTTTCATTCCCCAGATATTTTCAGTGCCAACCCAAATATGGCTTATTTGCTCCAGTACATAAAGTAACACGCATTGGGTTCCCTTCCACCACACCAGCCAAAGCAAAAACAACAGTTCGGAAAGTAGTGGCCACACCATCAGGGCTAAAGAGAAGCCCTAGTGCCTCCTCCATCAGTACCATGAGCTCTGTGGCATCCTCTGTCAGTGCCAAGCCCAGCCGCACAGGCCTGGTGAGACAGGACACACTCAGTAATCACAATATGAGTAGGTGTTGTACAATTTATGATTTGCTTCTTCACCATTCTGACCATGCTTCTCTCATGTCTCTCCATAGCTAACAGAGACTTCATCACGGTATAATCGAAAGATTTCAGGCACTACCGCTCTGCAGGAGGCACTGAAGGAGAAACAGCAGCATATTGAGCAGCTAATGGCTGAGAGGGACATGGAGAGAGCTGAGGTCGCAAAGGCCACTAGCCATGTTGGAGAGATGGAGCAAGAAATTAGCCTGCTCAGGGATGATCAGGAGCAGGTCAGCTCACCCAGAGGCTGATTAGTATCAGTTTGCATCAACCTGCTCTTCATTCTTAAATACTTTTAGAATTAGAGAATCTCTTTATTGCCTCCTATTTTATAAATATATCTTTATTTATTTAATTTGGACAATGTCCAACCTTTTTGTTAAAGATGGAGGCTAAGATGGATCAATTACGTGCCTTGGTAGAAGCTGCAGACAAAGATAAAGTGGAGCTGCTGAATCAGCTGGAGGAGGAGCGTAGGTAAGGATTCCCAGAGGTATGACAAGTCAAAGGTATAAAGTCACCCATCACAGTATGTCAGTATCTGTTATGGGGTCTTAATAAATACAGACCGTGGCATATATATTTGCTCGAGTTTGTTTCATCTCTCTCTTAATCATTGAAATCATTGTAGAGGCTAATAATTAGTTGAAACCAAAACAAAGGGGCTCCATTAAGATTGTTTTTTTTTCTGTTAAATAGGAAGGTGGAGGACCTTCAGTTCCGTGTAGAGGAAGCTTGCATTACCAAAGGGGACCTAGAGGTAAATGCACAACACAGATGAATACCATTGCGATTTACACATGTAAATGGATTTGCATTTTAAAAACAAAATATTGATTAGTGCAGTAAGATTAAATGAGATATTGCTATTATAATTAAATAAAAGTGGCAGTGGTGTTTAACTTGAAATTTGTCCCATTGATTTAATATATAAATATTAAATCAGAAGCACTAGGCACTCCAGTCAACCTGCATCTTGGTTTCATTTTAAGGTTCAAGTTAACGTATACCTTGTTCTTAATCGATGACAATAAAGTCACTTTATTTTGTTTGTTTACATCGGTGTGTCCGCTGCAATTTAAGATTGTGCAAGATTATCTGGTATCCCTTGTCACAGACCTAAAGTCCAGACATAGCATTTGCATTATCTCTTGTTTGTGTTATCAGTAGGAACTACCCACTCTGCAGTCTCAGTACATGTTTTTGCATGGACAATTTGCTACTGGCTTCTTCTTGCATTAGATAATGTTCTATCAAATGCACCCAATGGTGCAGGAACGATAATGAGGCTTCATATGGTCACTAAACGTGTTCTCTTAAAAGGCATATTAATATTGTTGTACAAGCATTAGCCTAGCGAAAGAACTATTGTGGAAATATAAATTATAAATTTAAGGAACTCTTCACCAGAAAATGTTATTAATGTTTACCTATTATGGAGAGAGAAAAGTTTTTATTGCCATATTGTTATAAAAGGGGCCTAGAGTTTGTTTTTTCTTCCACATAATTTTTTACAGTAATTTAACAAATAAGGCTCTTTTTACTAGTTGACCTTTTCTCCAGTGAATCATGTTTTCTTCCCAAGTTAGGATATGCGGACTATTGAGGCCCAGTGGTATCTCCGTTCATATCTGATTAAAGGATTTGTTATTTATTCCACAGTGCTACACAAGGGACCATCTCAATAACCCCTCAAGGCATCCAAGCTCAAAATAGATGATTAATATGAGGGCTACAGGTTTAGAATACCCCTTTATCTTCTTTTTAAATATTATACTAACAGTTTATTACTTACTCACAGCTGTGGATATATTAAAAACTTGCATGCAGCTTGAAATACACCCACAATAAACATTCCAAACAGGCCCAAGTCAAAAATGCTGTGTTGACTTCAAGCTGTTGAAGGTGTACTAATGTTGTGCTATAACCCTCAGTGCCTACCTGTTCAGTGATGTGATGTTATTGCTTCTTCTTCCTTCTTGTCCTCGTCTTTCATGTTGGTCCAGTGCTCAGCATGGAACCACTGGAGATGCTCCCTTGTCATTCCACTGCCCAGTCACAGACTTGAATTCAGTCTGCCCACCACAACTAAGGGGGGATAGTACTCAGCTTAAAAAATCAAATGTAACTTGTATATACATTTGCCAGGTTACATTATTTTATAACTATTCCATTCACGATGAACAGTGGATGCATGCAGTGTCTAAGTAAATTTTTACATCAAAGTTCCCAGAGAATTAAATGTACAGTGAAAAAATGGAATTTTGTATTTGTCAGTAGTTCAATAATCACATCTTTCCTTGCTTTTTTTCTTTACCTTTGAGTGTGGTATATCAGTCAGTTAGACTAGCAGTCCATTTTGTCAGACTGTGTCCACAGACGACCTAATGTTACATAACATACTTGACATTTAAAATTAGTGCTATTCCCCTTATCAAAATATAACTTTAGGTTTACATATACTGGGTAACATGTAAGACTATAAGCATGAAATTATGCCAGGATATGCTTCATTAAGTTGCCATAAAGCCCTTATTCGTAGCACACAATACCAAGACATCAAATGGGAATCCTTTCTTCTTCCTGAGCCCCACATGCTTTCTGTGTTACTGATTGATTTCTGTTAAACTGGACACAAATCCTGCATATGGTGGTCTGATAAGTGGTGGTTTCTTATTCAGTACTTACTTTATACAGTGTGGATAATGGCCTCATCAGCAAAGAGAGAAAGCTGTGTGAGTCATGATAATACTATATGGTTTTGCCCGAAACCAAACAATAGATCCTAAATCTGAGTGTAATAAATCAGATATTTTGGTAATTGCAGCAAACACCGAGGTGTAGTTGAAATACAATAAATGCAGAAAAATAATATTGTATTCACTTTCTATTGTTAAATTAATATAACAATGTTAGATATCCTCTTTATGATATAATGTATTTAACTGCTTGTTACAGAATGAAGTATAGGGGTCAGGAGACAATCATCACTGCTTTCTCTCAGTAGCACGGTGAAGTCATTATTATATAGTTTACTTGCTGGCTTGACACACATTATCAAATTGTGTGTATTTATGATAACAATCAGTGTGCTTCGTTCACCAGGTGTCAATTTTGCATGGTTACTTCTAAAACGCCTCCATCAACGTACTCATCCTGAACATTCATAACATATGCCCCCTCCTTTGCTGCCTGTCTTGTATTTCTCACCATTCTTTCACAAAATTCCTTATGTGCAGCTGTTTATGGCACAGCCTGAAAGTTCTGCATGGGGTATCTTCCCATTTCCACTCATCCACTACTGGCCACTTCCACCCAAGACCCTTTCCCCAACCCCCCACATACCTATCCACAAAGACATACATATACAAACACACCATAACCATTATCATTGTCCAAATTCCTCTATACTCTCTCCTGTCTCCCTCCCTCTCTGTCTGTGTTGGGCTGGCATGTGATGGTGGCACTGGTGTGTTTTCTTCCTCTCCCCCTTGTTTACTAACAGACGCAGACCAGACTGGAGCATGCCCACATTAAGGAGCTTGAACAGAGCCTGCTCTTTGAAAAGACCAAAGCTGAGAAACTCCAAAGAGAGTTAGAAGACACTAGGGTAATGAATTCTGCTCTGCAGTGTACTGCATTGGAAAAGAGGGCCTGGGCTGAGGATAGTGGCCAAAACATTAGCAAAGGGGTACAGAGAGGTGCCGAGCAGTAACTGGAGCCTTGATTTCTATGGGCTTATGGTGATTGAACCCTTCAAATCCAATTTTCCAGCCTCACCTAAGAAAAGCAATACTCCTTCTTTGACAGCAAAAAAAAATCAAATAATAAACTACTAAATATATTAGGTTTGTTTATATGTTTAAATCAGTCTATCCTGCTATAGTTATATTTGCATTACAATTTGTGGCATGAGCTGCAAATTAATTTTTTTAACCAGTTTTGAGATGTAAACTTTGCTCATATTTAAATTGAACCAATTAAACTTTTTACGTTGAAAAGAATACATTTCTGTTATAACTGTCAAACAATTAACCATACGCATCTTTCAGCTGTCTTGAGTGACAGCTCTTTTACTTGTGCTAGTTACTCAACCTGAACTCACTCTTGCTTTACTGGTGTCACTGCTTAACCAGACAGACAAACTTCACCCTTGTCCCTTAGCTAATCACTTATTTTTGATTAGCTTTGTAATCCTATGTTCTACAACCCCAGTCCTCTCCAGCACCCATATGTCCTGCTCTTTTGGTGTCCCTGCCTTTGGTAGTCTAAAACGTGCTCCACCTCATAGACTATGATTCCTTGCGTTCCCCTTATAATTATGAGAAGTATCAGTGAAAATATGGTCCCTATAGTTTCATGAGGATGAGGGCCGTAGTTTGTCAAAGGAGATCCTTTGACAGTCTTTGTATCAGGAATACATCGATTGTAATTAAAACTTGTCTTAACCAAGACATTAGATATATAATTTAAGCAGCATAAAGAGATGCATATTTTAGAACATTAAGAAACAATAGATTTTAAAAGATAATGATGGGGCATGTCAGTAATCCCTGAGAGTTCTTTTAGAGAATTTATTGGTTCATATTTCACCTAACACATGAGGTCAATAATAGCATTATTTCAAATATAGAGTTTTAGACTAGAGAATGGTGGAACAGTCTTGCACACTGCTGCAGCGCCATACATGCTTTCAGCGTTCACCTCCATTATTTGTATCTTTATAGCCACAAGAGGTCAGTATAATACCTATCTCTCAAAAAGCATGGTTTTGCTGTTACCAAGTGCTTTGTTATATAGCATTTCAGTTCAGTACCAGTTACTTCTTCATTTGTTTAGTAGGATTTAAGCATGATTTAAGTCCATTAATGAACTTTTGTTAGTGCACACTAATCCAGTATGTTAAATTGGGACACATTTTTAAATGCAAGATTTCTGCTTTTAAAGGTTGCAACTGTGTCAGAAAGATCCCGTATAATGGAGCTTGAGAAGGATCTTTCACTGCGTAAAAGAGAGGTAGCTGACCTGCAGTTGCGTCTTGGGACCCAGCAAGGCTCTGAGGACTCTAACTCTGCTCTTTCTCCTCTTCTGGAAGAGATAAACTCTCTGAGGGATCAGTTGGCCTCCCAAGAAGCTAAGCAGCAAGACGAGTTGACAAAATACAAGGATAGGCTAGAAAGTCAAGAAAAAACCCACAGTGAGGCAGTTGCCCGGCTTCAGGCTGAATCAGTAAGGCTCTCTGGTGACAGCGAGCAGTTGCAGATGCGCTTAAGCCAAGCTGAGAAGGAGAATGCTGAAATTACTGAATTGTGGCGTTCCAAGTTGGAGTCTGCCATTGCTTCTCACCAACAGGCCATAGAGGAGCTGAAGGTGTCGTTCAGCAAAGGTGCAGGTGCCCAGACGGAAGAGCTCGTAGAGACCAAAAGTGCACTAGAGAGGCTGAAGTTAGAACACAAGCTGGTTCTCCAAGAGACTGGTGCCAAACATGAAGCTCACACCACAGCATTGACTCAGGAGATGCAGGCCCTGAAGACACAGCTGTTGTCTTTGACTGAAGACAAGGAGCGTCTGGAGGAATCACTACGATCCAGCGTTGAAAAAACAGAAGAGCAGCACCTTGTGGAGATGGAAGATGTACTTGGAAAGCTTCATGCTGCTGAGCTTAGGATAAAGGAGCTTGAGGAGAAAGAAGCAGCATTGTCACAACAGGCCCAAGACAAGGACAAAGAAACCAAAGAACAGATGACAGAAATAGTGGCTCTGCGCAGCCAAGTAGCACAAGGTAACCAGGAGGTTGTGACCCTGAAGAGTCAGTTAGAGGAGATCCAGAGCCACGGAAACAACCAGGGTGCTAAGGTGGGTTTTTATCGATCCCTTTACCATTTTAATGCTCCATTGTCATGTATGTGTCATGTGTTAGTAAAGTGTCCTTACTACCTCTGTGAAGTTACTATGGCATTTTCAGACAGTGATTGTCAGCCATTGTTTCTATTTTTTTTTTTTGGGGGGGGGTTCTTTTATTTGTTTTTGAGTTTTTTTCTTTTTAATGTGCATATTTCTTTGCTGTTACTGTATTATTTACTTGCCATGTGCTAAAGGTTAGTGAATTGAGCTCTCAGTTGGAGGGCCAACAGAAGGAAGTCCTTTCTCTACAGAAGACTCTGACTGCTGTAAAACAGGAGAAGGACACCCTGGAACAGGAACTTGGAGGTTTGGTGGGTCCTGTGGTTTATTTTTAGATGTGTGTACACTGCCTATTCTATCAGCTTATTCATTTCAGTGTCAATGATCTGATATCAACTAATATATCTGCTTTTTTGATGTATAAATTGGTCTCATGACCAAACATATCTCAAATGCTGTACAAATCACACTCCTAAAATTTTGACTTCTCAATTTTCTATTGCTGAAAAATAGTATACAGAGATTTGATGCAAAATTATTTTTCCCCACAGAAACAAAAGTTGGCGGAAAGCAACGAGGAGCAGACGAAATCAGCAAAAGCTATGCAGGGTACAAGATAGAAGGACTTGTTCTTTGTTCAGATAATCAGACCCCCCCTCCCTTTGTTACTATTAGGCCTTTTCCAGTTTATAACAGCCTCTAGAATTTAAGATATGACATTTTCTTTTTGTAGAAACACTTGAGAAGCTAAGAAAGAAGGAAGAGCAGTGCACATCTGTGACCACAGAATCAGAGTCTCAAAGAGCTCAACTTGCCGGTGAGATTAATATGCATTCTCTTATACGTGTTAACGCAGTAGTCAGGTTTTCACAATTCCAGATCTTATTAACAAATTCATCTTGTCTTCAATCAGGACTGGAGAGGAAGCTGAAGGCTGCAGATGAAAAGCTTGAGCAGCTTTCAAAGGATAAAAGCAAGCTTGAAAATGATATTTCAGACATGATGAAGGCATCAGGTGATAGCTCAGTTCAGCTTACCAAAATGAATGAAGACCTCATACAGAAAGAAAGGTAACTCACTTAATTATTTCCTGTTCTTATATTACTTCATTACTCAACTTAAACATATCATATCAGTCATGTCAGAATTGGATTTTTACTTCAGTGATAAGTTAAAGATAATCTCTTGCTTTTGTTTTATTACGTACTGTAGTCAATTTGTGTGTCCATTACCTAACTTGTCGCTTTCAGATAAGTTTGTTTTTTTTATCCTTCTCTCTCTTTTGTCATCACTCAGGAGGCTTGAGGATTTACAGAGTCAAGTTGCAGAGGAGAAGGAAAAGGCGGCGCACTTGAATGAACAACTTCAGCAGGAACAGTCTCGAAAAGAGCTGGAGCTGAAAGAGACCAGAGATACACATCAGTCTCAAATAACAAACCTTCAGGAAAAGATTGCTACCTTGGTTAGTATTGTAGGGCACTCACAAAACGCCGTGTTTGAGAATTGTTTGTCAAATACTTCAAGATTTTGTTTTATAGAGATTAAAATTTGAGACACTTGGTTTATAATCTCCCATCCTTCTTACTCCAGTGTGTACTGCAGTCACTGGCTAATAATAAAAAAAAAACAAGTACAGAAATGCTGTAATATTAATGGTTCTCATCTTCTGTTGTCTAGGAGAAGACTGTTAAACAGGGTGAGTCCCTGGTTGAGGAGCTCAAGACCTCTCAAGAAAAATCCCTCTGTCAGGCCTCAGCTCTCCATGCAAAGGAACTTGGGCTGCTGCAGAGTCAGATTGAAAAGTTGCAGCAGGAGCTCTCCTCCTCCACAGACAAAACCCTGGAGCTGGAGAAGTTGGTATCTGAGCTACAGCCATACAAGGAACAGGCTGAGGTAAGCACAAACCCATACAGGCACAGACATACTAGTTGAATCAAAGTGTTTTTATTTCTCTACAAAGGAAAAATGTTTGATGTAAAATTGTTTGTTATAAAAATGATGCTCTATCTGTTATGAGGTAAAATACCACCTATCCTTTTTATAGATGAAAATTTTATTTTTGAACCCAGTTGAGATATTATAGTAGTTTAAATACTAAAACTAAATTTGAGAAAAAGCTTTACAAAAAAGTTATGGGAGAATATTTGTAACTGTGTAGGGGGTTTCTAAGTTGTTCATGTCCCTCGGACATTAAGGCTAATAACCTTTTTATTTAGAATATTCATCTTATCTTTTAGACTCTGCATTGGGCTATATGCTTGCAGGGGTACACTTTTTTTATAGATTATATGTTTAACTTTAACTTTTTTTAAGACAATGTAGGGTTATTGGAAACGCCAGAGAAACCCTTTACAGTAAAAATAAATAAATAAATAAATAAATAAATAAATACATTTTTAAAAAGTGTTCTGGCTGCTAAATAGATATTTATGCGCTAGGTAGGATTCAAATTCAGTTCAAGATGAATCACTAGTAACCAGTTACATGCTGTATGTTTAGCTAAATGTTTTTCAAATTACATTAAGTGATAACAACTTTTGCTATATACCCCTGCTGGCATTGTTTTTTAGCTTGATAGTGCATTTCAGTAGAACATTTTCACTTTCTAACAAAAAATTTGGGTTTTGTGTTTATTTTTACATGGCGAAAAGCATTCCATTCAGTTATTTAAAAAATTAAATATATATTATACATATATAATATGTGTGTAGTCTGGATCCCCATAGTAGTGTAGTCATACACGCTGGCAGCCAGTAGCCACTCTTTGTTTATATGCCAATCAAATTTATTGGCATCAGTGTAACTAATATATTTTATTTCTATATATACTTTATTTATTTAAAGTAACTAAGGGCTTAAGTGAAAATGTTCTACCTTTTTTCTAAATGATTGTGGTGTAAGCTGTGGTGTGATCTTTTACCATTTTTGATGCTTCTTCAGCTTAACCTTTCCAAATGCATATCACTTATGTCCATATCTGCTTGGTTTTTGAATTCATCTTACTTTCCCTGTCATATATATATATTTTTTCCCTCCTTTTTTTTCTTGTTTCATCTTTATTTTCCCAGTGTCTTTCTGCTCAGCTTGACTCCCACAAGCATGATGTTGAACAATTGTCCAAAAAACTGGGAAAGCAGAGTCTAGATCTGGAAAACATGTATAAGGAAAGTGAAGATGTTAAGGCTGAGAAAGGCAAACTGGAGAAACAGATTTCAGATATTCAGACTAAGCTTTCTTCCCTTGAGAATAGTCACCAGGAGCTTTTAGCCCAAAATGAAGACCTGCTAATAAACAGAGATAAGCTTTCAAAGCATCAAGAGGAATTACTCACTAACAACAAGCGCTCGGATGAAGAAAGGATTTCATTGAACTCAGAGTTGGATAAGCTCAAAGATCTTCTTCAGGAGGTGCAGAGTGAAAACAAGAACCTGAAGCGTACTAAAGGTGAACACCAGGCCCAAATTGAGGAGCTTCAGAGGAAGGATGCAGAGAAGAATGACTTGCTCCTAAAGCATCAGCATGATATCCAGCAAATTCAGTCTAAAAAGAAGCAACTACTTGAGGATTATGACAATGTTTGCAAAGAGAAGAATCGACTTGAAGAGGACCTCAATGAAAGCAGATCAAAGTTCACATGTGAGAAGGACACTCTAGTTTTAGAGAGAGATGCTGCTAGAAATGTAAAAAAATCTCTTGATGCTAAAAATGCTGAATTGCAAGAAAAACTTAAAATTTTGAACCTAGAAAAGGAAGATCTTACAATGGAGAATACCCGACTGCAGTTACTAACTGAAACACTCACTAAAGAAAAGGTAGAGATGTCCTCTGAAATCGGTGCCTCTGTGTTGGATAAAAAGAGCCTTGAGTCAGTGAAGGAGGAACTCCAGAATAAGCTTACTGTCACAAAGAAAGACTTGGAGAGCTCTGTCCGTGAATGTGAAGAACTTAAAGCCTCAAAAATGAGCCTGACCCAGATGCTGGAAGAGCTCAAGAAAAGCAGTCAGGTGACTGATTCTGAGAAACTTCACCTTCTGCAAGAAAAAGAAGACTTACTGGCAATCCAAAGAAAAGTCTGTAAGGAGAAGGAAGAGATCCTCAAAGAGAGAGAAGAATTAAATGAGAAGCTTCAAATCTCGACAGAACAAGTGTCTCAGTCCAATGAGAAAGTTAAAGAAGCATTATCATCTTTAGAGCAAGAAAGGCAAGCACTTCGCCTTCAGAATTCTAAAACTGAGATGGCTCTTCATGCTCTTCGAAAGGAAAAAATGAGCCTTGATTCATTACTAGAGCAGCAGAAAATGGATTATGATTATTTGGCACAGGAGAGAGGAGAATTAGAAGAGAAGCACACAAAAGCAATATCTGAGAAAAAATGTCTTTCTCTTGAGCGTGATAAGCTAGCCAGTGATATTCGAACAACCAAAGATCAGTTGGATAGTTACTCAAGAGCTAATGCTGACCTAATTCAAGAGAGATCTCGTTTAACAACAATGCTAGAGGAAAGCAAACACCAAAAAGATGAGGTTGAAGCAGAGGTGACCTCTTTAAAACGAGAAAAGGCTGACCTACAGACTGAACTGCAAAAACACAACTCTGATATTGAAATTCTTGAAAAGGGCAAAACTGAACTTGTTCAAATGCATAGTAAACTAAAAATGGATTTTGAGAAGGTTAATTTAGAGCTAGTTCAACAGGGGGAGGACCTTACAAAAGTTCGTCAGTGTCTGCAGTCATTGCAGACTGACACTGACAATAAAGTACTGTCCTTACAGAAAGAGAACCAGGGGCTGCTTCAGGAGATCAAGGAGTTAAGAAGTCAGACTGAATCAGTGTCGGAGGCCAAGCAGCTTCTTGAGACTCAATTACAGGCTGAATCCAGTGAACGGAATAAAGTGTTATCTGACAAGGATGGTCTTTCCAAACAAATTGATGAGCTGCAGAAAACATTGTCCAAAGTTACACAAGAAAATAAAGAGATTTCTTCTAACCTTAAGAATGCTGATGAGCAGAAGAAGTCTTTTATGGTGAATATGGAGGCTTTGAAAACACAACTGAAGCAGCGAGAGGAAGAAACTAGTCAGTTGACAGAAAATAACGAACAGCTATTATCTAAACTTGAGCAGTTTGGCGAACAGGTGACATTCTTGACCAAAGAGAAAGAGGATCTATTAGCTGGGCAGCGTAAATTGGAGCAGGATGTCTCTTGTCTCCATACAAGCCAAGAGAATTGGCTTGCAGAACGGTCAAGGCTCCATGAAGGGTTGGAGAAGTTCCAGGCTAGCCAGAAACAACAAGAGGTTGAACTCAAGGCCCTACAAATTGAGAGAGAACTTTTGGAAAAGCAATACAAGAATGCTGTCGCAGAGGTGTCTGCTTCTGCTGTTGTAAAAGAAGAGATTTCCTCCAGCATCTCAAACCTAACAGCTCAGAAGAATGCCCTGCAGGTGGAGAGAGATGAAGCCACGCAGCAAGTCGGGCAGCTCGAGTCCCAACTAAAAAATGCCATTTCTAAGCAGCTTGAGGTATTACCCCTCCACTAGTAATCACTGACAAACACAGCTTAGAGTGGCTGGGGCTATGTCAACTTCACACTGCATGCATGCTGGTTTGTCTCCCTTTCCTCTTGCTTTTATTTTCATGTATAACTTTCATCCTCCATTTACTAACCGCTGTTTATTACCCCAAGCTTCCAGCCTTTGCCTGTGGGCTTATAACGTGATCTAATAGTAGGTGAAATTCGTCTAGGGGACATGATTATGTAGGTCTAAGGTCATCATCATCTTTCCAGTTGTATGGTTGGTGTCAATATACTTGCTTAAAAAGATAGATGTGGGGATTTCTCAGCATATTGCTGTGAATGTATGACAGCTTTCAGGGGTTATAGAAGGACAATGCTTATTTTCTATCATCATTTAGGATTTCATAAAGGCCTACAGGGACCGCCTTTAAAGGACTACTGGTTAAACAGTTTTTTTTCATAACTGACTCGTCACACAAGTTAACGAGTTGTCAGGATCCGTTCTGAGGCCACAGGTTGTAGAGTATTTTAGAGTATATACTAATTATTTTCCCCAGTGTACTTTTTATGTTGTTAATTCTTAACCCTATGGTTCTGATTGTTCTTGAAAACGGTAAGGAAATAAGATTTGGATAACTGATTCTAAGACAGTAATTACTATAGCTAAATTATTCAGCATGTTGTTAATTTATTAAATAATATGAAAATAAGGTAATTGGTTGAAGTCAAATGGTGCATAATGAATAGCATCTTCAACTTGCCAATTTCTTATTCTGGTTGGTGGAGTTGGTCAGTAGGTGTTGATGTCAACCAACCATTTGCTGTTCTTATGAAATATGCTGCTCATTCACCATTTAGGCTACAGATGCTCTCGAACAGCTGGAAAAAGAGAAAGCTAGTTTGATGCAGGAGAAGAATGAAGCCAAATCTCTGCTGAAAGAGCTTCAGAGCTCTAAGCAAGAGATAGAAACCCAGGTAAGAGACAGGTCTTTGCAGAGAAAATGCTACTGTTGGCTTTCATTCATGAAATGGCTCTTTTTTCATCAAGCAATACTGTAAATGTAACCGGAATAGATGGAGGCGCAATATTTGCTATGTATTTGCTGTGTATTTCGTGGAGCTATAAATATGTTTGTCATTGTCATTTAAGCTGGAAACATTAAAGAAAGACAATGCCAAGTACCAAGAAGATCTGAATATATCAAAAGATCAACTTTGCACAGAAACTCAAAGGATCAAGAGCCTGTGCCAGGAAATGTGAGTATATCCTTATCTTGGGCTGCTGACACAACATAAACCTGCTAGATTTAGATTTGAATAGTATGATGTAATTCGTGAGTTACAGAAAATCAAGAGACATGGGTGAAGGGTTTTCTACAAGCTATTTGGTGGTCTCCATTAACTGTCAGAATTTCTTGGATGACTTTTTGTATTTTTCCAGTGAGGAGCTTAAAGAAGCCATTTCTGTGAAGTCACAGTCCCTACAGACACTGCAAGATGAAAATAACAAGCTGACCCAGGAGCGTGATAACAGTCACAAAGACCAGAGTGATCTTGTGAAGGTACTTTACATCTTAAAAAAAAAAATCTTATATCACTTTACAAGCATCAGATTAATTTGAGTTTCAGATATTGATCTGATGACCATGATTGAATATGAAAATGTATTTGTTTGGGTTTCCGTTTCTTTTGTTTGTTTTTTGTTTGTTTGTTTGTTTGTTTGTTGTTTTTTCCTTAGCTCAAAGAAGAGCACTCAAAACTCAAAAAACAGTTGGAAGAGTCGAAGCAAAGGTAATACAATATACTATCATTTTGTGATTCAGGCAGTTTCCCAGAGTTCTGCAAATCCACCAATATTATGTGAGGTTTTTTTTTTTGTTTTGTTTTTTTTGCACCTGTTGTCAAATAAGCGTAAATGGTTTAATCAGTGTGAGACTTGCTAGAAAGCATAGCATTTGTGATTGAGGGAGTGGTTTGTCATGCTGTTCTTTTCCTTAAAGCATGCCGAATTATGCCTTCAGGTACCCCACGTCTTTTAATATTATGTGATGTTGGTCATAATCATGTAATAGTACAAATATATTAACCACTCGTGTGCAGGCAAGTGATTAGGAACATTAGCGCAAAGCATGATACATCCCAAGTCATATACAAAAAGTAATTTAACCTATAGCTCCATCTAACCCACTTGACATTTTCATATGTGCTTTCACTTTGTGGAATGTGTTTTTGTTTTTGTTGTTTTTTTAACCATTGTGCTCTGAATTTCTTACTTTATTTCCTAATTACATTAAATGATTGTATGAAAAATTTAAAAAAAAATTGACCAAACAACTCTAAAAGAAAAAATGGCTCCTCATTTTCTGCATGTCTCTCTGCATTTTTATTAGTAGTGGCCAAATGATTTGAGCCCCGGAGAAGGACATGTAGTTAGAAACAGTTGGGTCCAGTTTTCCTCTACCTGGAGTTATTGTATATTGTATCTCTGGGACTTAATAGGTATTGTGTTTTCAATAGTGAGAGCACCATGAAGGAGCAGTTGGAGAAGAAGAAGGATGCCCTCCAACAGTCCATCCATAAAAACAGTGCCTTAATCTCAGAAAAGGACCAGCAGGTTGAAAACCTGAGGAGCGAGGTGAGATTCTAATGCATGATAATCTTATTCTCAGTTGGTTTTGGAGATTATGGACAAAACTGAGCCAGCACATAATGAATTCAAGCAAGCCAAAAGTTGCACAGAAACACTGCCAAGAAAAAACTTGGATTTCTTCATTTTAAGCACCTTCAGGTCAAAACCTCACTGGTTGAGGATTCCTAGAATGAGAAGACACAAGAGGGCACTTGTTCAAAGCCTTTTTCAGCAGAGTGTAAAAACGATATCCCTGTTACAACTCATAGTTGCGAAACAAATGAAAATAAAAAAGTTGATTTGTAGGTCAAAAGCCATAGTCCCAATTTCATTTTGAGTTTGCTTGTAAGGATCTTTCAGCCTCCCTCAGCAGAAAGTACCATTTTGAAGATTGTGTGAAAAAAAGTTCTGTTGCTCATGAGAACTTAGTAAAACATTTCTCCACAGATTCAAAGCATTTGTTATGCTTTCATCCTTTTAAAACTTGTTTTGACCTCGCAAATGCAGAGGAGTCTCTCAGATCTTGAATTTGCGCTTGTATTAAAACTGTTTATAAATTGTCATTTGATGAGAAATTTTACTGGGTGTCATAACATTATATTTTTAAGTAAAGAGTAATATTTTTGGGGTTATTTATATGGGTTACTTTCCTCACAGCTGGCTGTACTTCGTGGGGAAAGTGCCTCAGTTAAGACAATGCAGGGTACAATTCAGGCCTTAGAGCGGGACAAGGCAAATCTACAGGAGTGTGTTCAGAGACTGGAGAAGGACCTGGCTACAGGGCCTGAAACCATCAAGAAATCCACAGGTAACACTGGGCTTGACTCATGACCACAGTTAATATTTCTGGCAGCACTAAGGTCAGTTATCTGTGTGACCTCAAAAAAAAAAGATTGCCTAGTCTATTCCTGGTTTTCAAGTAATCTTGCTCTTTATGCTGTCTCCAGGTGATCCAGTTTTGGACCAACTACGGGAGGATAAGGAGACTGCAGACAGTCAGGTCGGTATATGGTTGCACTTATCCTGAGTATTACCAATCAAAGGCCTGGATAGGTTGAGGGTTTTTTTTCCCCCATTCATTGTAAAGACGGTTGCCGCCCTCCCCCTGCTTTCAAAATTACCCAGTCTCATTTCTGTTGTCATCATATATGGGGTAGTCACACTGAAACAGTCTTAATGAATGCTGTTTGTGAGATGACTGTGCTGCTTACTCAGACATTTACTAATAAATACTATCTCTGATGTAGCAGTAGATTCTGAATTTGACAGTTAACTGTTGACTCATGGAGCTATTGCAGTATAATGTTTTACTGAGGCAAAATGGCTCGAAATTAATTTGAAATTTCCTTAAAAGTATATGCATCATCTCAGTTCTTGCAGGGATGATTGATATGGCCCATTGATTAGTATCATAGTTACAGTGTTCTATATCCACCCACAGTGGTGGGATGACAGCATGTCATCAGTT
This sequence comes from Istiophorus platypterus, assembly GCA_016859345.1. Classification (NCBI taxonomy): domain Eukaryota; kingdom Metazoa; phylum Chordata; class Actinopteri; order Istiophoriformes; family Istiophoridae; genus Istiophorus; species Istiophorus platypterus. Next base: position 14,850,201 of record CM029115.1, read on the forward strand.
TCACAACCTTAACTTATGTCTCACCTTGAGCCTCTGCTTATTATAAAATGTTATACTGCATTGTCTGTGTCAGTGAGGACTTAAGTGTGGTTTCTGGCAGTAGGTGGGGCCTAATTTGAATCTTAATTTTTCTTTCTTCTCCTTTTCCTTCTCTTTCTCAAATCCCAACCCCTCTCTGCTGCCCTGTCTCTGATGTTGGCAATGCTGCACCACCATCAGGCAGCGGTTTGTTAATGTTTTTCATCAGCTTCACTTGTGCATGTTTGTCTGTCACTGTCACTGTCGCTCTTATGTTTTGTCCAATGGATCACGTTATAGTCTTCCAAAGATAGAGCAAGCTTGATTTGTCAATACCTACAATTCCCAGGGAAAATTACAATTATCATCGATGCTTAGCAGACATCAGATCTGTTGAGGATTACTTTTACTCAGAAAGACACTCATCTTATTGGGTATTTTACAGACTCTTCTGTAGCTTCAGTTTTTCTTTGCCTGACTACTCACAGTGGTGATTTACCATCGTAGTCAAGATTGGGTTAACTATTTGGTGGGTTATTTATCCTTACCCTTCTTTTCATGTTAAAGTAAAGCCTTGATACATAATACAATAAATAAACTTCACAGGGAGACCCTTTATCAATGTAATAAAAATATTTTATAAGAAAACTTGTTGATGCATAATAAATTACCATGCGCCAGCAGCAACATTGATCCTTCTTTTGTGCATCTCCATTACAGATTGAGTTTTTGAATTCAGTCATCGTTGACCTCCAAAGGAAGAACAAGGAACTCAAGGACAAATTGGAGAAAATGGCTGCTGCTGCTCTCAATGGGAACAATCCAAGTGACCTGGATAACTATGATAGGTAAGTCCCACTCATAGCAGAACTTCTCAAAATTTCTTTAAATTAACGCCAGCTGTGTGGCAATACAACTTGATTTTTTTCACTGGACAGTTACATAGAGAGCCGCTTTCCTTTCCTCTGCAGCCATGGACAGGAACCTGTGAAGAAGAAGCCTCCCCCAAGGCTTTTCTGTGACATCTGCGACTGCTTCGACCTCCATGACACAGAGGACTGTCCCACACAAATGCAGATGCCCGACTCGCCGCCACACACCACCTATCATGGCAATAAGGATGAAGAGCGACCCTACTGTGACATCTGTGAGGTTTTTGGCCACTGGACCGAATCCTGTAATGATGACCAGACCTTTTAAAGCCTTTTTAACCTTTGTTTGCACAATCACTATATTTGCACATCATGTTTGATAACGCAGTGCTTTTGGGGTTTCAGTTTGTGTGTGTGCATTTTGTGGACTTGTTTTTGCCAAGTGTCTTTACAGTCCACACCGGCCCTTAAGCGCTCTTATAGAACAGTTTCCTCAGAATCTCTTTCCAAAATTCAGACATCCAGAAAAATAATATACAGCAGTTAACCGTTTGTAATTGTAAATGACTTTGGAGGAGAAAGGTTAGACATCCTCGGTTTGTGTGAGTGAGAGGATACTGTAGGTGGACATATTATTGTGGGAGAGGCAATGGTCTTCTTCATATCATTTAATTTATCAATATCCTAACATTGTTTGCACAGCTTGTTGGGAGTTACAAAGATAATATAGTATCATAAAAGGTCTGTCTTTGAAACTGTAAATTACTTGATTGAAAAACAAATGTCAGTTTGTGCAAAAAAATCGGTGAGCTATAGTTTATTTTTTTAATGCCTGGAAATACTATGTACTCTTTGAAGGTTTGATAATATGTGTGTAATTTTGTGCAGAGGGGATTTGCTCGCTCTTGCCTGGAGCAATGAAACCCAGTGCTGTTTGGCTTTAATAGGGATTTTTTTATGGTCTTCACAAAGGGACTGCTGTATTATTGGTAAGAAATAAGCAGTTAAATTTAATACACTTCACACTTACTGTAAACCCACAGTTCCAGTGAAGTGGCCTTTCAAAAAAAATTCTGCAATTAAGAGATCATTTCTGTATGAAAAAATGAAATACTTGGCATTTCTTTAAAAGGTTTTGAATATATATGTAAAAATAAATTTATGTATAAATTTAAAAAAAGACATCTCTTAATTGTTCAACTGATTGCACAGTCTGTATTATACTTTTACTCTCTTGCCGACAAGTCCTGTCAAGCGCATTGATCACAATACACTACATATGGCATCCTCATAATGTGAGTTTTCAATATAGCTAGTATTCTCAGTGTTCCTACTGCCTCAGGTTTTATTGGTGTAAATCAGTTCATGGTAATTTTGATTAAATACATAGTTAACCTAAAATAAATAATATATATAATGCAACACATAAGCACAGTGTTGCAGGTTCGATGGCCCCCGGACAAGGTGATGAACAGGGCCCACTTTAAAACCCATATAATTTCAGGTGTTTCACTTCACTGTTGCATATTTCTTCTTTTTAGGATTTATTTTTGCCATTCTTGCCGAGAGAGGGGGAGTGAGAGAGAATGAATGAGATAGAGAATATGATATGCAGCAGAGGGCCTGGGCCACTGCAGCAGGGATTCATATATATGGTATGCGTTTAACCAGGTGATTTACCAGTGCACCCCTGTGCCACATATTTCCAATTTGCGGTAAGTCTAAATACCACAGACCAACTCAAATATAGTGAACCTGAAGCCTTAAGGGCCTCTAGGGTCTGCGTCCAAAACCATTTATTCAATTTGGCTATTCAGTAATCCAGCATTTTTAAGACATCAAGCACAGATCACATTAAGTCATGATAAAAACAATATAAAAAGAAATATATCACACTGTCATAGAGCAACACATATTAAACAATATGATTTAATAAAAAAAATTTTATAAGTGACACATTACTTGTGTGCATGTTTACAAGTGAATCACCAATGAATAGTCCTGTTTATCGTTTATAAACAGTACATAAACAAATTGTTTATAACAAATTGTTGTAAGCAGATGTAAGTCTTAATGTATTTGTCAACAACTACAGTATAAGACCCACTGTGGGCATCCATAAGTTGAGGCTGCTGTGTAAGCAGATAATGACTATATAAAAAAATACAGTTGTAATAATATCAAATGTGTGTCATATGACAAATGATAATTGTTGACAAATGCTGTATGTGATTAGCTGCATTCAACTATATTATAGAATATTATAAATGTATCAGCTGTCTATATGCTGCTTACAAATGCTAAATTGGTCGACTTAAAAGCGTTAGCTATGTTTGCTCAGCTCATTGCAGTGCCCCCCTTGTGAGTTAAGTCCCTTAAGTGAATTTACTTCTGTATCATGAGTATGTGCAGAAAAGGAGCCTGTGTGTGTAGCATGCACCATGACATTAAACAACATTGGGGTTTCAAATGTGATCATGGAGCCAGGTGATATATTTTTAGCAAGACAATCTGAAATTAGAAATTAAAGTTGTCCATCAGTTGGTCTTCTCTACTCGGTTTGTGCAGGTGAGACTATAACGTCCATGTGGTGGAAAGTAATCCTTCACTTTGTTCGTTTCCCGACTTGCCCTATTTTTTTTTTTGTTTTATTTTTACCTACATAACATGTAAAGTGACAGTAAATTGTATGAATGTTCTTTTATCTTTAGGTTTGGGGTTAAAAATATTTCTTATCTTTCAATTAACTGCTTAAGTAGCTTAAAGCATGGAGGAACACATTTTGGCTGGAATATTGTGCAGATACTTTGGCTTGAAAACAGTCTACCTGTTTGGAGGGCAACAACTTTAGTCCATGTGTAATTTTGATGAATATAATGTGAGATGAAACTCCACAATATGTTCACAGTCAGCAGTAACGAGGGTATGCAGGGAGGAAAAAGTCTTTTTGTGTGTGTGGGTGTGTGTGTGTATAGTAGGTAGATTTTAAAGACCTGGCTCTGTGCTTCAGAAGGTTTGGATTTCAGCACAGGAGATGGTGAGCTTCAGATGCAGACCACCATTTCTTCAGCTCCACGCTCAACTCCATAGTCCCCGGTTCCAGATGGATAGACACAAAGTTGTCTGTGTGGACATGTGCTTCACGGTCCTTCTTTCCCTCTCCTCTGCCTACAGGGCACAACATCAGACAGGATTCAGGAGGTTAAGCAGACTGAAAGAAGAGTTTTCTGTTATTTAATTATGTCAATGTGATTCTTAAATAAATTTTTGATTATCCTCTCCACTTTGATTCCTTGTCCTCTTCTTTCATGTCCTATTGTCCTCTGAGAAATACTTCCAGCTTGAAATAAATCCCCATGGTAATTTGGCCATTTATAATCCTTTACTACTACCCCACGTTTCCAGTTTCTGTTTCTTTCTTAGTCAGTATCTATCTTTTGTACATCATCAATCGTGCTCTAGTGTTTTCCAATGTGAACCCAAGTTGTTTCTTGTAATTCCAGAGATATGAACAACATAATTATCATATAGTTTCAGCAACACCCTGGTTGTGTAAACACCTGTTTTGCATATAGACTTACCTTGTCAAGCGTTTGTGTAGCTGTGTGTGCTGTGTCAGACTCTGTGTGCAGGACACCAAGGTCACAGAGGACATCAACCTTATGATTTCCTTTGACCAGGCTTTACGGGGGGGATGTGGACAGGTCCAAGGCTTCTTATGATGGGGGCATCCTGGACCAGCTCTGGACTATGGTTTTGTTTTGTTTTTTTTGTCTTTAGACTTGTCTTTGGTGGAACCAGATTTGATTGGAGACTGACAAAGATACCAAAGAGATGGAATTATTTTGTCTGGATGCAGTCTGATTTCACCTGCCAAAACAGACTTTTAAGGTCCACACAGAGCTGATTTGAAAAGCTCTCATGGATTCAACCCCATCCAGTTTATGTTTTTAACAATCCTCATTAGCTACACAACACAAAGTGTGAGAGTCACATATAAAACACTACACTTAAGGACTAAATAGCACATTACAGAGAGGTTCTATCAGAGCAGTAATTATAATGACTGCGATCTTACTACATATAATTGACCACATTTACTTAGGAACTATATGTAAATTATTTGGATGGTGAGGGGTACTGACGATTAAGTTTTACTTCACATATAAAGCAAGAACTGTCCTCTAGACCTGAGAAAGAAAACTGCATCACCTTCCCCACAACATATCAAAATAATGTAATGGTGTCAAATTGTCATAATTTGTTCAAGTGTGTATCCTAATTTAAATCTTAATTTAGGTTCTATTGTATACATCAATAAAACCGTAACACAGAGGTAGGGCTGCTGCTGTCTGCAACCTGACAAACAAGGGCCCCACGCCACCCCCCCACCCCCCCCCAATAATCGTTTTTGTACAATTCCTAAACAAATTAATATGTCTTTCACATCTGCAGATACACACGTGTGAGTGCACTGCAGTCATTGTGATTTTGCTCATGGGCACATCAGTCGGAGGGGCAGATGAGATTTGGTGAATATCCTTGAATCATCAGAAAGAAAGTCAGCTGCTGGTGTCAGGAATTAAACTAGCAACCCTCTGATTATGGTCGACAACTGTATGACAATACAATACGAACTAGCAAATGTGATATCTGATAAATTTGCGGTGTGATTGCTGGCTTTTCGAAAAGCTGACACTAAACTGTATCACTGGCTGCTGGAAAAAAAACGCTGAAGCTGAAATACTAGAAACTTATCTGCACCGATGGACTAAATTGGTAGAAAGAGTAGATCATGCTGAAGAGAGAAAAAGGGCTGAGACCTGCATTAGATAAACACCTCAGGCTTCAAAGAAGTTGTCTAAAAGACTGATCTGAATCAGCTGTTTATACGTTACTGAAATCAGAGGTAACCATGGTGATATTAAGTCCTTAGTTTGTACTGAGTGAGGCACGGATTCAGCTGAGAGACACCTCTCAAAATCTGGCTTATCAGTCAAAGACCATAACTCCTATCACATAAATACTTAAACTGTGGGAAACTGGAGACTCTGCTGAATCTACACAAGTACAAGTAATTTTTGTGTGGTGTCAATAATGCGGAAAATGGAGCGAGTTTTTCAGACTAAGGAGCATTTGAATCATTCTCCACTCAGAAAAAAAGAAAAAAAATGAGCCTATAGTCTGGCAAAAAAAAAAAAGTGTGATCAATGAAATTTGTGGCCGTGAGGATGAGTTAAACAGAAATTCTCAGAACACTTTAACGCCCCTTCCCACTCTATGATGTAACCGGCTCTACCCCCTGAACATTTCATCCATTCGATAATGGGAAATATTTCCGCCAAAATGTTGAATATTTCGTGAATTATTTGACTTATTAGCCCACCAAATCGGGATTCACTCTGACATGTGGCCAGAGGTAAGAATCAATATACCATTTAGTTTTAGCACATTGGTTGCCATAGTAATAGACACCAAATTTCACGGATCATGGCTCCTCTATCAAGGAACTCTTCTGTAAGCCCCATTCTGTGAATGAACATTTAACCCCACAAATTTGTACCTTTTCCTCCTAAATCCTGAGAGAAAAGTCCTCGATTGATTGGTTTTACTGAATAAAAGGGGGCTTATTTTTTCCAGTTTTATTCTTCACAACGGTAAAGACAAGAGAGCTGTCTGAGAGCATCAGAAATGCTATTATTAAAAAAAATAAACAATTTCAAAGGCTACAAGACAATGGCTAAAGATCTTGAAATCAATGTTTTCGAGAGTTCGTCATTTTATCATTTCACAATCATGAAACTGTTAAGACGTTTCCGGGACAAGGTGTTAGTAAGGAACTCAATGAGAGAAGGGATGTTCAGTCTTTCAGTCTTTCAGTCTTTCAGCAGGACAACAACCCAAAGCAAGCAACCAGCAACACAAAAGAATGGTTGAAAAGGAAAAGACAAACTCTTTTAAACTGACAAACAATGAGTCCCGACCCGAATCCCACTCAAAAACTTTGGGAAGAGCTGAAATCTTCTGTTGCAGAAAGGAATCCTGCAAACTTAAAAGAGCTTGAGCACATTGCAATGGAGGAGTGGCAGAAAATACCAGCAGGCAGGTGCAAGAAGCTTCTAGATGCTACCAGAAACATTTAGAGGCTTTCACGGCTTCCATAGCTTCTGCAACCTAATGTAATGATGGTGCCAATAATTGTGTCTGGGGTCCATAATGTGTTTATCTTTTAATTTTAATTATAATTAATTTTAATCTTAATTATTTTTATTTTGATTGAAAAAAAGGTAAATTTGCATGTAATTCCTGCACTCAAAATTCAGGGGCCAATAATGCGAACTAGGACTGTGAATCAGCTTTTTGGAAGGTCATAAAAACACAGTTGAGATTAATATGCACAAACAAACCAAGGATTGTGTGTTACTTTAAGGAAAGCGTTTGACACATGATATCACTCAATAAATTATCAGTCTAATCATCAAGTTTTAGAGTGTGCATAAGCTTCCACTGGCTGTTCTGACTGTGCATTTCTCTGAAGGCAGTTGTGTAAATTCTGAAGAAGCTGATAAGAGAAAAAAGTTCATCCATATACAGGATATATGTTACATTAATGTTTCACTGAATGAAATGCACCTGTAGGTTTTTATCTTTCTGTATAAAGAATTGCCTTAGTGGATCAAAGTGTGGGTCAAACGAAGGAAGTGTTCTTACCTAATGGAGTAACATAGAAGCTTTTTACAATCAAGCCTCCAGTGTCTTTTTTGGATGTTACTCTTTGACAATTCTTGTTTGATTGTAGGCCAGCAACCACTGGAACCATCTTCTGTCTTATGTGCTGTGTCAAATTTGCACTTGCTGTCAACTTTCTATGAATAAAACCAAACAACAAACTCTGTTTTAAAAGATAATGAAACATGTTTATTTAAGTGCACTTTACTCCAACGGTATTTTGGGATATGTTTCTGAACTTTTTTATTCCAGATCAAAGCTCCATTTTTCACATTCAAGATTGTTTAAAGTTAACTTTAAGATAGCCTTGCAAAACAAGAAACATCCAAAAAGGTGGATTCAAGGCACATGTGCATTGAACAAATAATGTATTTTGTTTGACGGTTATCTCTAATCTAATCTAAAACAACAAATTGCTTCCAGGTGTCAACTGGTCGGGTTGCTAGTTTAGCTATTTGTTTTGCCATACAGACCTTTTTAGAGAAATATTGTTTTATTACTTACTATTGTCCAAATTTAATATTCTTTCCATTTTGATTTATGTAACTCGTGTATTGATTGTTGAAATGAAATGAAATGAAAAAGATTTCTCTGAGATCAAAATGTCGCTCTATTCAATTTTCACGTGTGATGCTCTTGACAGTGTTAAGCTTACAGAGAAGAAAGATCGACTGAAAAGTGTAAAAAGGATATGCCACCACGTTAACAGGTGTTGGATGACTAAAGAACTTGTATGTGATAAAGTAGCTGTAGGTAACAATAGGGAAGTCAGGAGCATTTTCATCCACACTCATCAACGCGTCTGGGATTCTCTTCATTCTGTCCATGCTCGCTGTGGCTGATGACCGATCCGCTACCAGATCTGTACAAAAGGTGACAATCCTGATATAAGCTGTAAGTGGGAAATTTAAAAAGAAACAGGAGACTATGTTCACCGGACTCAGATATACTACTTATCAGCATGGCCCGCAGTCTCACCACCCATCTTGGACAAGCCCCTAAAACAATGTCTTTCCTCAGGGGAGATCCACGAGATATCAAGGCAAGAGAGCTGTGGGAGACTGTCCACAGTGAATCCCAGGTAGGAGGGTGTAAGGGTGAAGGGATTTTCCACCAGCACCAGTGTCTAGAGGCAGGGGAGTGTGTACAAGGCGCTCAGCAGGGGGTGCTGGCCCTTTTTGTTTTTTGTTTTTACAGGAATTAAAGATTCTTTGCATGTGTTCACCCCAGATATCTGTCAACAGATCTATACAAACACTGAGCTCATAGACCAAGCAGAGCAGACCATAACACCCACTACAAAACACACTGTCATTATTTCCCCAGGCACCCAGAAAACCGCAAGTACATTAGAAATAAAATCATAAGTTACTTAGATGACTGGCTAGTTGACAGAAATGTAATTGTTAATTTGAATTCATTAATTGTTTAAGTCTTAATAAAAGAAAAGAAAAGAAAAAGCACAAGTGTCAAAAATTCACAGACTTTCTCAATTTGATATACTTGTAATAGTATAACTCGATTTTTTGAGACTCCCTCTTTGGGGAATTCTGATGGCCATTTTTTACTCTTTTGAAAATAAATTATACCCCTTAATGATTGATTATTTATGAATTAATAAGGAAATAATTCTCAAATTCATAAAAAGGTCATAAAAAAATGCTCTATATCTTTTTTTTGCAGCCCTACACTCCTGTGTTGGAATAACACTTTGCCCCAGGTTTTCTGTGTGTTAGTTACAGTGAATTCATATCATAAAGTCTTTGATAATTTCAAGTTTTTTCAATTTAAAAATGTCTAGTTTTACTTGTCAGATCACTTCAGAACTACAGAATAAACAGGATTATTTGTAACTTCAGGCCTTTTGACTTGATATGATGAGTTGAAGTAATGAGTTCACTCAACTTGTTAAATGAAATTTTTAAAGAAACATAAAGAACCAAAACAATCATATGAAACTTCTCAGCATGCATTGCTTGAGAGTTAAAACTCCCTAGACTTTTCTTTTTTGTAGTTTGATGAAACTATTCATGATGGAAACTGGCTGTTTCTTTAATACATAATAAATTAAGTCATCGTCGTTTCTTTTCATAATAACAACTACACTGCTAATCACGATGAAGGTCAGTATTGAATTCAGTCCCTACCAAGAGCTGCAGCTGAACTGAAACTTGCAACTGCAAACTTAAACTGTTTTACAGTGCCTACGCTTAATGGTGCTTCCCAGCTTCATTATAATAAACCTGCAATAGTCAACCTTGATAGCAACTGACAAAATGGAAGAGTGGGTATAATAACAGTGAAATCCTTGCTCCCACTGAATCAACAATTAATAGTTTTGGTCCTTTTGGGTGGAATCAAAATATTTTCTACCCAATCATGTGATGTTATTGTCTGTCCTTATAAACAATAATAATATTTAAAAAAAAAACACATATATTTTACATGACTTTCAATTTGACCTGGTTTTGGTTTACGTCTTCAAAAATCAGCTGACTTCCTGTATGTATGTGTTTGTGCGTACTAAGCAGTCTCTTCTGGTAAGACTGAAGATGTCTTCATGGGAACTGAAACTGTTTGAACCAAGGACAAGGTTCTCTCAGAGGGGAGGCAGCTGATTGGTGAGGGTGTTTAGAGCAGAAAACAGCTGGGACGTGGCTCATAAATCTGAAGGAAAACAGCCAAACATTTAATCATCACTACATCATTACACCTCCTACACTTGATCCACGAAGTAAAATTTTCAGATATGTTGCACAGCTGGATATACAAACATGTGACAATTTACAGGGAAAACCACCATAAAGTGTCTCTTTAAGGTGGTGGGCTACCACATGCCTCCAAAACAGCTTCAGTGGTCCTTGGCACTGATTCAGTTCTATTGAACTCTACCGGAGGGACGAACACCATTCTTTCCTCATTTGGTGTTTGATGATAGTGTTGAAAAATACTCTCAAACATTTCGGTCCAAAATCTCCCAAGTGTTCAATGGGGTTGAGATCTGATAAAAAATACTCATCAAACCATTCAGTGACCCCTTGTGTCCTATAGATCGTGGCTTTGTCATCCTAGAAGAGACCGCTCCCATCAGGATAGAAATGTTCCATCACAGGATGAATTTTGTATTGATTTGCAGTGACCGTTCCCTCCAGGGGGACCTTTGGTACCAAACCACGCCAGCATAATGGCCCCCACAGCATATCAACGCCACCGGATTCTCGCACAATGTCAAGTATTCAGATCTGTGGTGTTATATTGATGTACACAACTCATGCACTCGCCCACTTGTCAAGAATATGTCAAAGGATGAACCATTTGACAATATCACTTTTTAAATCCCTCTGTTAACCAGTACCTCTGATATTTGCACCACTGAACTCTCAAATGTCTATTCATCCTTGTAATGAGGGGTTTATGCAATGCAACCCTATTATAATATCCCTCTTTATTTAACTGTTGATGGACTGTTCTTGCTGGCTAAGTCTGATCAAGTCCTGCGTTGACATTCTCAATGTCCTGAGGAAGAGTTGCTTCTTTGTTTTTCTTACATATTGCACAATAAACAAGCATCATGGTCATCAAATGTGCGCTGTTAACCACAATTTCCGACCCAATTTACCAACATCCCTCCCATTGATCTAAATGAAGATGTCACTTTACTCACTGTTCCTACTGAAACACCAGTTGAACAATCCTTGTGACTGACCTCCTGACCTCCTGACCTCCAGCCCCTAACACGAACCCTCTCTCAGAGTCACTTGGATCTTTTTCTCTTGCCATCTTGATACAAGATCAGAATAATTTTGGTATTCTCAGCTTTTTTGTGACTGCCACAGAGCATGTTGGGTTCCCGCATAATATTATAAGGTCTCGCCTTTACTCTGCATAGTGCCTTGTGATAATGATAATATATCTTATGATTTGCACTGTATAAATAAAACTGAATTGAATTGTTTCAAGGATCCTCTGTTTATTAACAGGGATATTGTCAAGAATGTAAGGGAGAGGAAGGATTCTGTGCAAACAAGTATTGTTAATGTTCTTTGAGTTTTTTCAGATCCTATGAAAAGGCCTGGGGCCTGGTCATGTGAGAACACGTCAGCAGCTTGAATCAAACTTAAAGAAAATAAATCCACTTACACCCTTGTACGTGATGTGTAGTGTGGTAATTGTAAATGAAGTTAGTGTGAAGACATTCAGGTGAAACACAGCCAGCTTCTTCAGGGCTGGAGCTTGAAGGCTACATGAAACATCAAGCCACCATGATAATCCATTTAATAGCTGAGATATTTCAGTCTTGACACAAGTGGTGCCTTTGTTAAAGGGTTCAGACCTCAAATAAAGCTACATTGATCTGTTATCTCTGGTCGAGATATGCTAATGAGGATGTTTCCAGGTGAGTTGAGGAAACATCCTGTGCTATAGAAAAAAAAAACAATAGAAAATAAACTGTGAAGTTGTTTCTGGCTTCATATTATCGGGAAATTCACTATCAAATAAAAAACATTTTGAATTGCTGCGTCATATTAAACCCATCGGTCATATCAATATGACTCAACAGTGCCCTTTCCATAGACCTATTTGTTGTCAAAGGTCTATGGAAACGGGAATCTACTCAGATGTAAATAGGAAATGGGGAAAACTAGAGTTTTAATCCAAAAACAATGGGGTTGGATTTAGTAAGGCTGCAGCCGTACCGTTTAGGTGTCGACAGAGCCATTTATTTTCCCTCTCATGCGTCAGAAGCAGGGTGAAATGGCTGATTGTGTCTTCCTCTAAAGGTACAAAAACTTTATAAGTGATACAGCAACTTCATGTGTTGCAGAAATATTTGGGAATAAGTGGAAGGTAATGTGATTCAGAAAGACCAAAGTTAGGTGAGATAAATCATGCCGGTTTAGCATTATGCGCTCTTGGGTTTTGACTGCATCACAACAATAATTTGTAGAATACCTCTACATCTCTCAGGTTGTCTGTGTTTTAAATTCTGTGGCAAATGACAGTTAAACCTTCACAGATAATCAGAGTTTGCTGTTGTTTTGTTTTTTTTCACTGAAGCAACAACAGTGTTTTAGACAGGACTGGCAGTTTTCTTCTCCTCACCACATTAAACCACTGTGATGAGCTGTGACCTACAATTGCAAAATAGAAACATTTACAACAAGATTCCTCTGTATGATAATGCCACATCGGCGTCATCCACCGATTGATGGCATGCAGCAAAAAAACCCCCACATCATGATATTTAAGATCAGCGTGTGCCAGTTTCGGACAATAACTCATTAGCAAACGGACAAAATTCCCACCATGTCTTTTGGTAAAGGTAAGCTCATTTTGAACGAATGTTAAATAATTTAGGGTTATTCTTTTTTCTGCAAACTGTAAAAGTATGATAAAACTGTCAAAATCACTCTAAGCACCTCCATGTAACAAAGCTTTAGAGTTACCTTGATAATTATGTTATGATTTTAGGCATGTTGAAATAAGTGTCGAAGAAAGCTTTAACATTTTACAACTTTACTAACACGTTATTTCTTTATGTTGACTGCCTGATTAATGTGGGACTGAGAAGTCTATAGTCAAGCTACCTAAAATCTGAAAAAAGCTTTTTAAGCAGGATTCCACTCTAGTCTTATTATCTGTCAGTTTTGATTCTTTAATACCACTAAGACTTGACAACGCTTCAGGTTGTCTCAATATGCAGGTGACAGCATCATATTTTTTTGCGGATAACTTCTTGCAGAGCTCCTGCTTTCCTGCGTTGTTGTGATGTACATCTCCTTTGTGGCCTGCAAATCATTTGAATATGTGAAACCTCAAGAATTCATGGAGGCCATAGTGTTGCCTTTCTGTAATCTACGGGAGGCAGAAGAGGAGTATGTAAGTAAATAAATCATACTTTAAGTTTATAAAGAATTTTTGGCCACAGAGCATTTTAAAATGTCTCAGACACTGAAGAACCCAGATCACTGATCTGATGACTCTCACCTCCTCTCAAGGTCAAACAAATATTTCATGAAGATCCACCGGCGGATTATGTGTCAAACACTTTAGAGCCCCTGGAGGGAATAACTCTCCCTGTGGGGAACACCACCGAAGAAATCCAGGCCTCCATCTGTGCTATCGCCGACTACCTCACTAACCACCTGACGACAATCATCCGGAGTCTCACTCAGCAGGACCAGGGCGACCTCATCGAAAACATCACAGCGTTTTGTATTCAGTTCAAAGCAGCCACCAGACTGACGAACAGAGATCTGGACAAATGCCACAGAAATTTAACAACCTTACACGCCTACGACATGAAGGAGACTGGCCTCCGAATCATCTGCTTTTCCAGGCAATGGGTTGAGCGTTTCACAAACATGACCCTCTACTGTCAGCATACCTGAAAACACTCTGGAAAACACATTTATTTATTTATTTATTTATTTGTTGGTTTGTTATTTAAGTTTTCTTTCTATATTTATTAGTATTTATATTATTTAAGTCAGTATTTGCTGTCAGCCTTGTGATTGGCCCATTCTGACTGGATGCCTACTTTACTGCAAGATTGTTTAAAATTATAAATCAAAAATAATAAATTATTGAATTCAAAACTACAGGATCTGTGATGTCACTGCAATAACACAGTTTAAGAGTTCATAGACAGGAAATTAATCACACACACACTTTACACATATTAATATTTTCAAACAAATTACTTATGGTTTGTCATCTTATACAGTGGGTCTTTTTGTATGTTCTTTATGTTCTCTTGAGCATCTTACTACTTATACAATATAATACTAGTAATAGTAATATTGGTATGTAGATGATACTGATACTATGAGATATGCACTAACAGTCATTCATTTTGCTTATTTACATGAGTAATCACAAAAGATAAAAATCATCAGAGTAACAAGGTATTTGATTAAAAAAAAATTCTGTGGACTTTTTACATCTATTTGACATTCAGAGATGTAATCGGAGTTTTAGTTAACTGCGGGCATGTTAAAGACGTGTAGGTTTCCCCAACAGGGAAAGTAAAACAAGTTTTCTGTGACAGTCATGAACCAAAAAAAAAACCACGCAGGGGAAAATATTGAGGTGCCGATCCTTATCTAATGAGTCCTAATAAAAATGATCCTCGAAAGATGGATCAGAGAAAGGGTCACATCAGAGAGCCTGCTCCTGACCAAAGCCAAAGCCAAAGCCAAAGCCTCCTGCCTCCATGGAAAACCGAGCCGGTAAGTGTCCTGACACTGCGGCTCCCGGAGACCCGCCGTGGCTCCTGCTGACCCGGTCTCTCTCCGCAGATCACGCTTCTCTCTCTCTCTCTCTCTCTCTCTCTCTCTCTCTCTCACTCACTCGCTCTGTGCGCATGCGGTCTTGTGTGTGTGTGTGTGTGTGTGTGTGTGTGTGTGTGTTCAGATCTAATCCATCTCCCCCGTGTCCCTCTTTCATGTCACTGATGTAGCCCTCATCTTCCTGTGCCTGCTCGTTGAACAAGCACCCTGGGGTGCTGCTGGATGCCCAACCGTCTCCATTTTCCAGTCGACCATCGAGATGGTGCTGAAGGACATAGGGGAGGCTCTGGACCAACTGGTAAACTCTCCGGCGCTCGATTCAGTTCTTTACTCGACCAAGCAGCTCATATGGGCTGTAAAATGCAGGGGTGGAAAGCTAGGAGCTCTTTATTATAGCTAGAAAATAATAATAATAATAATAATAATAATAATAATAATAATAATAATAATAATAATAAAAGATCATGCAAATTTCTTTTATTGCTTTGATTTTCGATAAAGTATTTCACTACTTTTAAAGGGGGGGTGCAAATGAGTTATTCTGTTTAAGTAAAATCTGAAGGATGGTGGGTCTATCTTTAATTTACATTTCCGAAGGGTCGACGACTACAACGTGCTATAGTTTGTTATATTACGATGAATGATATTATAAGTAGTCTATAAAGCTACATTACTCGGGTAGAGGGACGAGCGAATTGCGTTTGATCGGGCCACAACGCCTGGCTGATGCGCGGTTAGTCAGTCTCCACCTCCGCTGACCGCATCCATCTCCAGCAGGTCTTGCCCGGCCTCAATTGCACCGACAGCTCCTGCCAACCTCCGGCCATCGAGGACACGTTCGGGGAGGGGTCGGAGCCCCTCACCGCGCAGCATCTCTCCAGCGCAAAGTGCATCCTCCTGGAGTTGGCCGATAAAATCCAGGGACTGTCGGAAAAGTTGCTTAAGAGCGCCCAGGTCCTCCAGGACCTCCGGGAAATGCTGCTGACGGAGCCGGCGTGCGACCGGCCCGTCCATCTGAACTGCACACTACCCCAAACTAATACGTTGATGACGCATGCCAACGCCAAGTGTCTGCTGCAGAGTCTAAAAAAGCGGCTCAGGGGAGCCCTGGCTGGATTTCGCTCCGCTGTATGACTGCTGTATTTATTTATTTCACAGATCTTTAAAACCGATGAAAAATGTTTTTTTTTTTTTTTTTTTTTGTAGCCCAGTTTCATATTAACGACAAACTAAATTTGTCCTGGAAGTTAATTCACTGTTCTTCCTCACATATCAGTATCTGATAACCGACTAATATTTATTTATTTTAAATCAAGCGAATTTTTTTTTATCAAAAATAAAGTAAGAAGGAGTCAAGCTTTTCGTTTCTTTTGCTTTTATTGTGATTCAGAATTATTTAAGGCATTTTTAAAACTTATTTGGGAACTTTGGAGGGGCGGGCACTCATATGCAGCATAAGAAAACGTATTTACTTCTTAAAACAAATGAAATACACAACCAAATTTGGGGAGAATCAATCTGTAATGATATACTGTACATTATCGGTACAAAACCACCACACAGAAACAGCAAAAAAAAAAAAAAAAGTTAAAAATCCAACCTGGTATGACAAACATAAAATTAATATTATAGAAAAAAAAATCACCACACAAATGCCAAGCTGCAGTTGAACATTGGGGCTTTTTGTCATAAAGTAAAATAATATCTTTAGTCATAGTTTGAAGGGGAGAAAACAAAAAAAACATTTCAATTTTCAATCATGGCAACCATAGTTGCGTTCAGAGGTGCATTTTTATTTTCTTACAGTAGTAATAAATAATTTTGGGTAAATGTGAGCTCTTGACATCTGATTTGCAACACTGTAAATATGCTGCAGTATTGTGCACTGCTAACTCCATCTGACTGAAAACTGAGCAGCCTGTACATCAACAGCTAGATGATTTTTATACTATAGAAAAGGAACAGCTCCTTTTAAATGACAGCTGGAACTCAGAATAAGAGACTGTACACAAAAAGCTGCACATTCCTCAAATAAAAGTGGTGCCTTGTGCTACTGTAAAACTCAAGAGTAAACTAAGTTGCTCAAACAAGTCAGATAACCTAAATCTGCCTGGGGAGCACGGAACCACTTATAATTTAAAAAAAAAAAAAAAAAAAATTCAGCCTACAGAAATCACAAATAAGGACACTTTGACCTTAAGGCTGTTGTATCCCACACTAAATCTACACTGTGTCTGATTCTTGAGCAAAGTGCTCTGTCAAATATGATGTGAGTAACATAGAAATTGAACTAAATGGACAGGCAAACTACACTCTGATATGGCTTTTATGGTTTTTTTCTCTGTGCTATGTCTTGACCTGGCAGACTAGCTTATTTCTCCTGTGTCTGCCATTGAGACATAAGGGGAAAAAAATATGTGACCTGTACCCTCACAGATTAATGTGTAATCCTGCTGAGAAAAATCCTGACTGGAGTTGTGCATAGCTGAATGGAAAATTATTACGCCAACCAGCGCAGCCCTGAGTGACCAATGACACACAGAAAAGACAACTACACTTACTGTGCATTCAGTTAAGATCTCGTAACACTGTACATGTGAATATAGTCTATTTATAGTCTGTACTGCTATTTCAGTTATGCTCCCTATGAGGGCTGTAAGTAATATTGCTCCATTATGCTGTGACCTGCCCAGTGGACACCCATCTATCTAAGGTGACTGCTTTCTTGCGTCATTTGCAGATAAACTCATTACAAATGGGCAGAGCAAGCAAAGTATGAAGGAAGAAATTCAGCATAGACGGAAAAATCACCAGGAAACCACTATTGTTAACTGGCAAAACAACAGCCACCTGAGTGAATGAAGGACGGAAAAACAAGGAAAAAGTACTCATTTCTCTGGTACTGATTAGGTATAGAGAAGCCCACAAGTGATCAAATTGGCCATGTTTCAGGCAATTCCCTACATTCTGGTGTGAAGCCTATCTGGGAGGTTTCAGAGCCTCAAAAAAACCCAAAACAACAAAAAAACAACCCAAAAACTATTTTCCAACTGTTCCTAAAAAACAAAGCTGAATTATCTCCTACCCCTGTGAAAAAAGCATCATATCCACATACTTACTATACATCTGAGAGAGAACACAAAATAAACACTCATTATTTCCCTTTTTAACACAATGCTGTTTGTACATTATAAAAGTAATTTTGATTTAAATATGCATTGTTTTTCAAAATGCAAACCACAAGTACCATCTTCCAATAAAGTATTTAGAAGATCTTCATCTTAAGTAGGTGAAGGTAGTAGTAGTTGCTGTCATTCAGATATGATAAGAGCCTTATGTGTATGTGTGCCATAAATGTATGTCAAGGGTAGGGCTCCCTGTGTGCATCATTCCCAAGAATTAATGTACAACAGAATAAATGTATGACCATTGCATACACTGAGTAAAAGTAAGCCAGACCTTGCCTGAATTTATCATTTCTTTTATCTTCTCAGGGAAGTCATGGATCTGTGGAAGATGTGATGACCTTGCTGGATGACTTTAAGGAAAAGTAGTGACATGTCACTTTGGTGATTGCTGTTAAAAGGTTCAGGCGACTCTGAGGTGAGCTCACCTCCTCCAAGAACAGGCTACACGTCTGTGTGTGCAACAGCCTGGATGGCTTCTTCAGGCAGAAGGGATGGATTACTAAGAATTGACGTTGTTGTGCTCAGCTGGCGAAGGGTACTCAGCACCACTGGAGGACAATAAATCGCAATTTATTAATCATAACCTGTTAAACCTGTTTAAAACACTGTATTTTGAGGCTAAATGTGTCTTGCTATGTATCCTTACTGAGTGCTTCCCTATAGGTGTGCAGTTTATTCACAATTTTCCAAGTTGCTTTTGATTTGGCGGCTCAATACAACAACTCAACTATTTGTGATGACTGGGTGGGAGGCAAGTCTCAGGGTCTAATTTTACACTGGCATGATCAAGTGAAATAGTTAGAAACAGATCCTGAGAGAGAACCAGCTGCAAATAAGCTGTTAAAATCTTAAAAATCTTTTATTTTTTTCTTTTTTTTGTGGTCTTTATTGCATTTAACCTGCATCAACTAATTTTCTTTTTGGTTACCTGTTAGCAGCACACTAAGATGAAAACATAACACTGTCATAGTCACCTAGCAAAGCTGATACAGTGAAAATCTTAACAAATGGTGACCTATTCATACATCCAGCAGAGTATTAATATCCAAGTGATATTCAGCGAAAATAAAGTAAGAAGAATTCAAATTCATTTTGTTGCTTTTATTGTGATTCAGAATTATTTTAGTCAATTTTAAATTTTTTTAGGAACTTTGAAAAAAACTCTCATAAGCAGATTAAGAAAATTCTTTTTACTTCTTAAAACAAATGAAAAATACAACTAAATTAGGGGAAAACCAATCTGCAACAATATACAGTACATTATCAGGTCAAAACCACCATAAAGAAACAGTTGAATGTTCAATTTGGAGCCTCATGAATTATCTGAGGCTCTTGTTTCTGATATTGGGCAGTTATAGTTGAGATAACAGACTGTGACAATGTAAATTCCTGTGATAATTCTCTGTGAGTTGGTCACTACAAGTGACATGCTTCACATCATACAAAGTCATTTTCTCATTGTCTGTATAAAAATATTAACAAGTGCAGCTTTAACTGAAAGAGAAACATTTTCTTTGGTAAATTAGTTAAAGAATTTAAAAAATTACATGGCCTCTTTTCACCCATTAAAGAACTTTTAGATTTTTTATCTTATTTAAGTAATTATCTCTGTAAAAAGCTATATATGATCAAGTTAATCAAACTGTAAAATTTACATACGGGAACATGACTAGTTAATAAACAGGGTTGTGCAAAATTGAAACAAAAACAATCTTACTGCCCTTGAACTGAGTGCTAATTTCAGTGGCTAGCTGCTGAAAGGGAAGCAGAATTTAGTGGAACCTGCAAGACCTGACATTCAACCTGATTTTATCGCACATTAAACACTTTTTTTGAGAAAACGCTAAAGTGCAACAACATTTTATGTTTAATGTTTTGGGCAAATTTGTCATTTACAAGAATTTTTTTTCACCACTGTTGCATTAAAAACTACAGGTTTTTACAGGAGGCTTAAGAACCTGATGTGTCATGCTGCAATAACCTTCTTAATTCTCCGTAGTTTTCTGCAGTCATGCAGGCCCAGCCTCCTGTGAGCTGCTAAAACTGACTGAATGATAGAAATCTTCTTACGTCACCCTCTGCCATAATCGCTTAAGTAAGAATGAGTCAGAAACGAAACCATATTATTTTTTACCAAGTGGGAGGAAAAGGAAAAAAATGTATCTGAATTTATTGGAAAGTGTGATCATCACCTGTGGAGCGATTTCATGTATTGTTTAAAAAATTAGATACCCTGTTAAATTTCCTGTCATCTCATGGTTGGTTGATAACAGAAGACAAAGCAGTAAAAACAAGACAGATAGTGAGAGGAATACATATAGGAAGCGGAAAATCATATGAGACTGAATAACACAAAGTGGTACATTCTGGGTGGTACTATCTGCTGCAACCTTTTGTGTGTCCATTAGTCAAGTGTGTCTTTGTGCCAGATGTTTATGAGACATTCAGGAATGTTTTACTTACTGGGTCTGAGCACTGGAAGGGAACAATGACGATCCAACCATTGCAATGTTGTCTGACACAGCTCTGCTCGGCTTGTAGTTGACACCATCCCATTAAATGACTCAAAGAGAGGCTTTATAATGATGCTAAACTAGAGTGGAATATGGTCAAGGATCAGGTACATTATAGAGTGAGACAATTCTGCCTGACCAACTGTTTGAGCACTGGACTCTATCATCTACTCCTGTAGCTTTTGTTTTACCATTGCACTCTTTATTTTATGCTTTGCTTAAACTGAAACGTGTGCTACTAATAAAACCTTTTCCTGTTAACCTACGTATGATTTGGGGTTAATTTGAATCCCCTCATAACGGAATAAGTTATAATAAATTAAATAATGAATAAAATGCAGTCTACATTTTTTTGGTGCAATGGATTTACTGCATATGCTCTGTCAGGGATAACTGAATGATTGATGGTTACTGCTGGATTGGCTCTAGGAGTGGCTCAGTGTAGAGACAAATGCCAGCAGACAAATGCTGCAAAATTCTGCCTGAAATACAGTCTGTGGACTTTTCTAGATAATTTGGTAGATACAGAGTGAAAACTGCCACAGTGATATCTTTGCTATTTGTATTAATTACTTAAATCCTCTTGGCACTGTGGCTACTGAATACATTTAAAATAGGTCTATCTGCATAGCCCAGACTAACAATAGCTTGGCTATCCGCGAGAGTGACTGGAAGGATTTAAAATGTGTCAGTTTTGTCACCTTTTCATGAGGTCTACGCTTACCCTGTGTTATTAATAACCAGCATTAATATGAGAACTCTTTCACAAAAGGATACGATCCAGAACCTCCAGTTCTGAAGAGTGCGGCTCTTTACATATTCATTGAATTTCTCTTGCATGTGGTCGAGGCGATGCCGCCTGATGGGCACTCCTGTTGCAGGCAGCTGTTGCTGACACAATCTGTAATTAAGCAGTGAAGGGAGACGGAAACAACTGAGTGTTTTGTATATCATTAGAGGGATGAAATATACAGGATGATTTAACATACTTAATTGAGGTGTTGAGTTCCTCTATCTCCTCTCGTAGTCTCTTAACCTCTTCCTGCATCTGCTGCCTCTCCTGCTGGAGCTTCCCAATGTGATCCACGGTCTTCTGCAATGTGACTGCATTACTGATCTAAATGCACAAAGTGAATGAATAATGGTGGGAAACGAGAAAGCAAATTAAACATCTACAACAACACATGAAGCAAATACTGTGCATAAACATGACCAAAAATTGTGATGTCCTAAATCTATTATTGAAGTTTCAGGAAGAGTACACAGACTTACATTTGATTGTGACGTTAGAGTGGGCACCAGATTGCAGAGTGTTTTAAAGCCAATTTTTATGTTTGATCGCCTCTTTTGCTCAGCAGATATGAGTGTCGTTCTTCGGCTCTGCCACACAAAAGCAGTGGAAATAACACAGAAGCTTACTGAGAGTATGTCATATATTACACAGGAAAAGGGGAAATGCTACTGATGTCGCCAACAGGGTTTAAACATTTTCCAAGGTATTGGGATTAATCACTTCCCATCCACCAGCTTTAACATATAAAGTGCCATTTAACGTTGAAGCATTTTCAAAGATTGTCCAAGCATGTGTAAACCCAAAATATTATTCAAATAATGATATGCTCACAAAAATGGAGCAAAACGAACCTGATTTTGTTCATTCTTTACCAGAGCTGTGCTGCTGATAAGTGACTGGGGACTAGGAACTTGATCTAGAACACATGGTGACCCTTGACCCGATCCCGGCTGACTGTGGACTAGAAAAACAAGCAGAAAAACAAGAACTCTTTTTAAGACCTGATGGGTTTGGAGTTATGATGTTTGCTGGGTGGAATGAACTCTCACCAACACTAGAAGAAGCTTTCTGATTTTTGCGACTGGAAGAATAAGACTTTTCTTTGGGGACAATCGGCTGAGGAGACTTCTGCACCTGAGACACGTGAAATCCAGAGGCCTGAGATGCATGAAAACAGAACAGACAGACAAGACTTTAGACAAGAGGTCCAACACAGAGAACCACTACAATAAATGATGAATGATCTTTCTTTACATTGTAACTGACCATCTGAGTTTTAAGACTAATTTGACATTTATTAATTACAAACATCAGAAAAATCAAACTGAAATGTTGCAGTTTTCTACTGTCAGATAATGAAGCTATTAGGATGAGAGGGATAGAGCTGAAGACATACCCCTCCGAGATGGGACGAAGCAATGACCACTCCAGTATTAGGGACCACATCTGCTTTCAGAGGTGTTGGTGTAACAATCACAGCATTTGCATGACCTGGGAAAGGGGCTGAGGATGAACACTGCCAGTAAGGCACCACAATGGTAGTTTTGTGTGCATTCATACATGAACAACCATAAATGAGCTATCATTTATGACCCCGGGCCTTGTTCCTCAGTGGCTTTTTGATTCATACAGAAAATATACCTTATTTTCTGCAATGAGGTCAAAAATTGCACAATTTAATATCCTGAAACCCCCAGTTTGTTTGCTAAACCGAGATTATTTTCTCAACTTAATCTAAATACTAATGCAGTTCCACTGGAAATCAGCAGCTGTTTTCCTCTGTGCTTGACAAAAGATATTATCAGTGGCACAAGCTAGACTGACTCAGATAAGCATACAAATTCTACATTCTGACCACTGTAAATCAATATGACTGAATAAGAAAGGCTTCAGCGCTCTCTTGTGGTAATTAAGTTATAGTGACAAAGCTCCACTGCCACTTCAAGAATGTTAAAGTGCGCAATTTCCCCAAATGCAGAATAAATATCTTGATCTTCAGATGAGAAACAACAGACCTGTGAGGATGAGGTGGGAGGGAGGGAGAGTGTTGGCAGGAGCAATCCTTTGCACGGGGCGGTTTTTGTTGGCACTAGATGACTGAAAAGAGCGAGGCACTGCAAAAGTCTGAGAGTGTGGTAGAGGAGTGGAAGGCAATGGGACCATGGTTTGGAGTTGAGATGGAGCAGGTGGAGGCTGTGTTGATATTGAGCCATACTCTGAGGCATGGCTGAAGGTGGTGGCTGCGTCAGTGGGTGTGACAGTAGAGGAGGCTGTGTGTGTAATCACAGAAGGCACTATGGTCTCATCCAGTGCAGTGGTGTTTTCCAAGGAGGAGGGAACCATTGGCGTTGCAGAGGCCATGTCCTGACCCGGTAGGCACTGTGCCAGAGGATCATGGGATAATGGCTGAGAGACTGAGGAAACTACTGCATGATCACTGGGTGCCACCTGCCCAGGAAACAGAGGCATGTAGTTCTGAACAAAGGCAGCATTACCACCACCACCACCACCACCACCACCTGTTCGACTGGTTTGACTGACCATTGGAGAGGGAATGGGCAGGGGGCCAGGAGGGGAGATGTGGTTGCTTGCAAGCTGCATGGAGGACATTAACTGGGCCTGGTAAAGGATAACAAAGGAAAAGGGAACAAACACACTTAGCCTTTTCTTATGCTTCAATGTGACTAAATGCCATTCTATGCAGGCTCATATTAGGTTAAAATTTTCTCTTTTGTGCAGGATAAGTCTATGACAATAAAAAACGGCTCTCTAACTACACATTCTAAACCTTTTATATTGTTAATTTACTGGTCCCAAATGCAAATGTCAGAAATTGATTCATCGGTCATTCAAATACGAATGAAAAATTAACTTTTATTCTTTCAAAGATGTTTTATGGTAAACAAATTCTGAAGGAAACACCAGAGAGCATATCACTCCTTTTCTTAAGGTCCTGCACTAGATTTCAGTGAAATAAAGAATAGATTTTAAGATCCTATTGTTTGTTTAAAAACCTGTCCATGACTAAACCCTTATCTTTTTGTACTTGAAACTCAGATGAGGACTGAGGGTAAAGCTGCATTTATGACCCCAACAGAAACTCTGAAACTTTCATACATTCAGCAAAATATGGCCAAATAAATTACTTCCGGGGAGCTTCAAGGAGGAAGACAGCATGAAAGAGAAGCAAAATATTTAGTCATATTTTGAGTGAGTGTTTGATTCTCAAAAGAATCCTAATTTGATGTTAAGCAAGTTTGAGCGACAAGTCATGTATTAAAAGTGATTTGTAAAAAAAGGTATTATTATTTTGTTACATAGATTTATTTTGTAACTACGTTGAGACAGAAAGATAGTAGAAGATGTAGTGAAAAACCTCATAAACTGACAAAAAAAACCAAAACACCTACATTTTAAATCTTAGAAAAATAACAACACTCCTTGCCTGAGCTCTCATCATGGTGGTGTATGTTAGAGACTGTGCAATGGGTCTGTGTTTACCTGTGACTGAGAGCTGCTGCTGGGTAAAGGGGTGACAGATGATGCAGTGGGGGAAACAGAGGGGAAGACGGGCTGACGGAGGCTGTGAAATAAGTCTGGAACAAGAGTCTCTATGTTAGTTAGAGGTTAGTAAAATCACACTACTTTTTGTGTTAGGCTAAGCCAACTGCTGTAGCAGAGTTACTAGAACATGTGTGCTTGACTCCTATAAAGTGTGCATCATTAGTGTGTGTGTGTGAGTGGGTGTGTGTGAGTGAGTGTGAGTGAGTGAGTGTGAGTGTGTGTGAGTGTGTGTGTGTGTGTGTGTGTGTGTGTGTGTGAGTGAATTACTGCTGCAGCTATGGGTGGTGCCTTACTGCTACCTTGCAGCGGATCAAAGGAGTCCATGAAGTCTAGGTTGGGTTGTAAAGGGATGAGTCCTGGTTGGATCATGTCTGCATTCCCTGCATGAGCTGTGAAGAGTAAAGAGACAGAGGTAGAAAGAGAATGGGGAAGACATGCCAGTACTTAGCACAAAATCTAATGAGGATTTCTCTACTGATTTCACACAAATAAGCAGCTCATGAATTTCTCACCAATCTCCCTTGGATTGGGCCAGGCTATGGGCTGGTGCGAAGCCAATGTAGAGAATAACGTGTCTGAAAACTCAGACATCAGAACATCCATGTCAAAGAGGGTGTCCATGTCCATAGGCGCAGGTGTTTCATTATGCTTACGAGGCAAACGGCGTGCAGCAGTCTCTTCATCCTGATAAAAGGAGACACGGTGCATGTCTGGAGAGACTTCCCCAAACAGCAATAACTGCTCCTCTGGCCCCTTTGAGTATTCAAAATGCAACCACCAAGCCAGTTAATAACACACAAGCATGAAGCGTTGAGTACAGCCAACTAGGGATGAAACTGAACTATTTCAAACACTGTGTCTCCACAGTTCATTCATTAGCCTTAAAAAAACAATTCACTTTACATATATCAATTTATACACATATACATTGTGTCTGTCAGCAGGTTACAGGCTAAATTAGGTGCAATCAGTCAAACACACTTTCGTTTGTATAGTTCAAAGGTATATCAATTATTTGAAGGGTTAGCATGGGTTAATTCAATTAGTATCAACATCTGGTTGAACAGCTGCTGAACGCATCGTTCATAAAAGCACTTTGATGGGTTGAACATGATGCAGTTTTGGATACCTTAAGCAAGCTTGAGAGGTCATCATCCTTGTGCTTCTGCAACTGTTAAAAGAGATGAGAGTTTTACAACCACTTAAACAAACAGGGTACATCTACAAAAAGCCCAGTATGCCCGACAATTTTGTTTTTAAAAACTGAAACATACTGTACCCTTTTCTTGAAGTAAGTTCTCCACTTGTGATATTCTCTTATGACAATTTCAATTCTTCTTTTCCAGCATTTCCCCTCTGTGGCAATGGCCTACAGAAGAAAGAGAGATGAAACTTAATGGAACTAAATGAAAGTCCATGACAAACACTCAGCACAAAGAAAGGAAATAACAGGGGAAACATAAAACTAAATGACAACCTAGGGTTGGAGGGATTAAACAAAGAAGGCTCCACATGAGGATTTTTGTGACAAGAAACAAAGTCACTGCTGCTGTTTTTACACTGAATAATGACCTTGATTTTCTTTATTTACCTCTGCAGGACGATGGACATCCGAGTCCATGCTTCCGTCGAGGGGAGTCACAAAGTGACAAACAGGATTCTCCCTTTTCTCCACATCTGGGGATTGAAGAAAAATAATCCAAGTCACTCCCAGTTGAAAATAAATAGTTCCTATTTTTTCATCCCAGTGAAGGAAATTTTATCGTATTATTTAAAAAATGAACATCTTGTCACAATGACCACATAATGCATGCAAACTGCAGCTTCACTGGGCCCTTCCATGTGAATGGTCACACAGGTCATTAAACGCCTGTGATCCTGTTTTTGTTTAATCTTATGACATGAATGAGAGTTGCTATGGTGAAATGTAGACTTAAAATATAAAGATTATATCAGAGATATGACCATACAGCCCTCTACCGCTCTTTTTAAAAACAGATACTTGGTCCAGTCCCTGATGTCTTCATGCATGCTCCAGATTAATGGAAGATATAAAAATCATGTCACTTTAAACTAAACACTAAACTATGCAATCTATATTCTTTGGATATCAAATGAAAAAGAGAGTCTGGAAGTCTTACATTGCATGTACCAGGCTCTCCATATGGCATTGTTTAGACGGATCTTGTCTCTCCAGAGCAGCTTTAGACCTTTAAAGTTCTTCCATTTGGGGGAAACCAACTTACCACTGAAAAGAGAAAAAAAATATCAAAGAAACAACTCGACAAATGAGAGAGGTGTGACATTCTATGGAACAAATGCAGTGGCTTAACCTGAAAAAGGATATCACCAGTGTCTCAACAATCTCAACAATAATTAAAACCCTCAAAGATCATAGTGCTCTCCTTTGCATCATGAGTAGGGGAGACCCTTTGCTGATAGCCTTGCTTTTACGGGATACGAAATTAAAACAGGTATAAAAAGTAAAGTTATTTTGCTCAGTTGTAACAACTTGTCACCTGCAGGAAGAAATGTCAGAATCTTTATAAATGTCACCTCCTATTTTTGACAATAATACTTATTCTCACCACAACCCCAAGCCTTGATACCTACGAGTGATGCTTGCCCACTGTAACACTGAGCTGGCAGCCATCACTCATTAAAAGGTAAGAGGGCAGGTTTTGGGGACAGTGGTCACATGTCTGATGACTGACATTCTCAAAAAAGGACTGACTTTAATTTAGTTACTTATGCCCATTAAAATGGGCAGCAGAACAAACTGTACAGAAAAACAAATTGTATAAAAGTGTAAAAATTGTGTAAGTGTTAAAAATAAACTATAAATACCTGTATTCTTTTTTTTAACCACAAGAACAAAAATTTAAATTCTGCTGCCCCAAGAATCAAAAATTATAGGTCACTTTGACCAGCACCTACACATCAAGAAATAAAGCATGCAAAGCAAACAAGAGGGAGTCTGTCAAGGTCAGGCTCAAGTTAGATTTAAAAAGTGGTTGCAACTTGGATAATGAGACAAGAAATCCACATAAATAAAAGAAGGATCACCATACACCTGTGCTACTCAATGTAAAACAAGGGGACATTGGAGGAATTGATTGTTGTGCACTTATATGGCTACAGTATGTGAAATTCATGATAAAAGCACAGTGACATTACGACTATGCCGCGTCAATTCAGTATAAAGGAACACAAACAATGTTGTTCTAAATGGAGAGTCACACAGTGACTCTAATAAGCTGCTGAGTTGCCCCAAAATGGACTGAAACTTTGTGAACGCAAAGAACGCTGGTATCATTTTTAACACCTGAGTGTATTAATACTACTCCCGTATAACAATATTATTCTCCAACTTTTAAAAATGTTTGTCACATGACATGAATAAAGACCATGTTTATAACAAAAAGACTTAGCTCACAGCTTCCCTCTTCCCATCCTCCCTGCCTTGTCTTTTCCACTTTTCCCTGTCATGGTTTTTGTGATTACTTTCTGTATGAGTACCACGTGAGTAGAAAAACCTGTTCTAATAAGTAAGTATAGCCTGGTGCAATGAGGAGAGAAGAGGCAGTGTTACAGGGGAAAACTATGCAGGCCAACCAATGTTCTTGCACTGAGAGAAGACTCCCTCGTGTAAACAAATACCAGCTACTTCTCTTTTTAGGATAAATGACAACAGCAGAATAGTGACTAGTGGTAGTGCTTTCCTGGTCTATTAATAGTCTCCCCCGATGATTCCATGTTGGTGCCATTTACAAAGTGTCAGAGGGAATCCTCTGAGCAGTTGGCTCTGCACCAGCACCTCAGCAATGCTACAGCCATACACAGAGAACCATGGATTAACGTGAGCCTAGCATTTTTCTTAAAACGTACCTCTTAACATCTGATAATATCAAGTGCATTTAAACCTAACTTTCTTTCAAACTTATTCTATATCTTAACATCTCTACTGCTTTCAGACATCAAGTCTTAAATCCTATAAACTTGCTTATTCATTGTCTAGGTTCTAGTTCAGCATACAAAACATTTATAACAAAATAGGAAAAATGGTGGCACAAGTGTATAAGTGTTATGATTACAGCTACAATGCAAAGAAAAATAATTGCTAATAATTTTGATGATCAACTTGAAGTGGCCAAGTACTGATAAAAAAATTACAGACTGCTTCCAATGAACTACTTAAATCATCCCACCCTTAGTACAAAGGTCTTTCTTTCAAGCACAATGAGAGTGGGATCTGAGTTCACCAGGCATCAGACGTCATTACATCTCAACAGACTCAGCCAACAATGAACCAGTGGGGCAGAGTAACAAATACATTTACCTTAACACTTTACTGTAGCAAAAAATTTTGATACCAATACTCTGCTCGAGTTACTCGACTCTATGCTGCTTTCCATTTGTAATCCACCACGTTTCAGATGGGAATATCATGCTTTTTACTACCCTGCATTTATCTGCCCGCTATTTTTTTTTCCCCAGAATAATATTTTACAATGAACACATATGATAAACTTATGGGGCCTCTTTTTACCTGTCAGATGTCTGGGAGTTTGTAAGCATCTCCACCAGAGATTTTCCCTCTAAACCTCTCAGATGGGTTTATTTAAAGAACCGCAGAGAGAGAGGGGTTAAAAACAAAACGATTCAAAAAGAAGTATGAATCTAATCACTCATCACAAGATGCCATCCCGCTTTGTCCCTTGGTTCCCTCAGGGGCCCGCCCTACCTTGGATGATTTTCTTCCCCCCCCTGCAGATTAATTATATATGAACGATAACATTTCTGTGCATTCGCCTGAGTGTAACATTTTATCTGGGTCATCTGGGTCATTTTACGATGCGGCTTCGGTGCTTTCACGTCGGCGAAGGGGTCTTAACGACATCTTCCATTAAAATGACTCGACTTTATCGAGTCGGTCGAGCAAGGAAGTCGGACGACTCGGGACACTCGTGACTGCCATTTCCCAGCGGAGTGGCCCGGGCTTGACCCCTCCGATCCGGGGCAGGACCCACACGAAAAAAACGAAGGTCTCCGCTTAGGTGTGGTTTTGTTTGTTTGTTTGGTTTGTTTTTGTCTGTTTATTTTTTTGAGCTCACCTGTACGCGAGGGTCATGCACTCGAAGAGTTTGGTCAGCGACGCGTCTATGGAGAAGTGCGACGTGCTCGCCTTGCCGAAGTGATACGTCTGACAGGTCTGTTTATTGACGGTGTCGAAGTCGTAGCCTTTCTTCGGGGGGTGCTCGCTGTGGGGCGAGGACACCATGAAGTGTCCGCTGTGGATGATCTGGGACTCCAGCCCCTCCGTCCTCCTCAGCCCCAGGTGGGTCTCCTCCGCGTCCGAGTCGTCGTCCTGCTCCTGCTTTATGCTCGCCGGCGGGCGACGGTACTTTTGCCGCAGGGGTATCTCTCTAGTAGCCATGTCGGGTAACTCAACCAGACAAATAGCTAACGTTAGCCAGCAAGCTAGGACAATAAAACTCCCCCGTTCATGAGGCTTGACAACGCCGCGGCCGAGGCGGACCGGTGCTCGGAGCTTGTCAACTTCGGACCGTGGTGTCCAGGTCCATTCAACTCATTTTATGCCCGGCTGTGGACCGAGTTAACTTGTTGTTGTGCTGGTAGATAGTTGACGTAGCTAATAGTCGCAGAGACCAGCTGACCAAAGAAAAAAAAGAAAAAGTAAAAGCCAGCCTCCTCTTCGGAGCAGGAAGTTCCTGTGCTGAAGCGTCGGTGGTTGGTCGGAGTCGCAGCCTCCTCCCACTAAAACGCTCACGAAGACGCCTGAAGCGAGAGCCTCGCCTCGCCTCGCCTCGCCCGCAGCCCGGTCCCCTGCCCCTGCCCCCTGCCCCTGCCCCTGCCCCTGCCCCTCCAGCTGCTCCAGCTGCTGCTCCAGCTGCAGGTAGTCTGGCCTGGGAACGGACGGGCTGTGCTGGAAATGTGCCACGGTGATGTAGGCTCCGCTTGGCCTGTGGTGGAAGGATTCACATCATCTTCTGGAGTAAAACTGCTCCGTTACAGGTAAAAGTCCTGCAATCGAACTCCCTACTTGATTAAAAGTACCAGAGTATTCCTAGAAAAATGTACTCAAAGTGTCTAAAAGTTTTCATTCTGCGGTAAAATATCCCCTGACCGATACATTACTTTATATAACATTATTCGATTGTAAAATTTTTACTGTTGTGGCTCCTCCAAGTTGACTTAGTTTTAACCATTCTATATACGGTTAGCGTCACTGTGAACATTTCAACATATTCTTTGGCATAAATAAAATTTACCATTTGAAAGTCCTTAGAAATCTAAATCAACAGCATTTAAGCTCATCCCTCATTTAAGAGCATGACCTTATAACTTTGAAAAATGTAAACCATAATATGTGATTCATTGCAAAGAGAGAAGGTTTAATTTATCCTCTGCACTAAGAAATCTAAATAAATTCCATTAGTCAAACCTTTTTATTATAAATCAGTGTAATCAGATCAAGTGTGTCAGTTTCAAGTTCAAATTGCTTGACTATCAATTTCATAAAGGATATTCACGAGTTCATTTGACTAAATGTCTAATGGACTGTTTACTGGACTCAACAAAATATGCTATTCAGAAACATTGTTAGCTTATTTATTGTTATTATTATTATTTTGCATAAACTTCCCAGCATGCATTGCCCACAGTTAAAATGATCCAGAAATACCTCTTTTTTTCTGATTTAAAAATAGTTTCTTTTTTTACAGGGTAGTTTAGTCTGGTGGTTTCAAACCCACTCGTTTTTTTAATAAGGTGTCACAGGCCTAACAGGTTTTGAAACACTGGTTTTACCTATGACAATGCCATATTTTGTTCGTGTATCATGTGTATTGAATATAAAATCTAAATCTTCATAGAAATATGTAAGTATAGCTGTAACATAAATATAGTGGGGTAAAAACTACAATATTTAACTTCAAAATTTAGTGAGTGTAGCATTAGAGTATAAAGCGGCAAGAAATGGAAATATTCAAGGGAACTATAGATACCTCAAAATTGTGCTTACGTGCAGTACATTACTGCACAAGACTACAGTAACAATTAACATATAAGGGTCACTTGCCACCTTTGTTAGTTAGATTTCTTTTCTTTTTTTCTGAAGGGAAGCAAAAGCAAACAGAATCTCAGAGATCACTCTTATAACACTGAGGAGGAAAATGTATAGAGACAATTGATGTTCTCTTTCTTTTTGCATGAATAAATTAAAGGGTCATAACCAATGTTGGAAGAGGTTTTCCAAACCTTCACCTGAGCAATATCACAAAATACTCTATAAAAGTCTTGCATTGAAAATTTTACTTCAGTTTAATTTGTTCATCTATACTTTTTCCATAAAAAATACATTGTGTATGGAGTGTGTCACAAAGCTGAGGATCTAACTTGATCTAACTAGTAGACAGTTTGTTGCTTTTATCACTCTGGAGGGGAGGACCTGCAACTCTGCTCTGCTGGAGACGGGAAGCCTAGGATGTGACCTGTAAATGTCTCCATTGATATCTCATCTGGGATGGCGCACTCCAAAGAATGTTCTGAATCTTCATCTGCACACACACACACAGACACAGACACAAACACACATCAAAAAGTGATGAAGTTTTTCTGCTGATGGTTTGTGAGTGAGGTTTTTTTAACATACCATCATATTTATAAATGTCATGCTTAGAACATCCCCCTCCTCCTCCTTGTTGTTGTTGTTGTTGTTGTTCTTCTTCTTCTTCTTCTTCATTGAGCCCAAGAAGTGTAACAAAACACTCTGCCACCTCTTCCTCTGTCATGTGTTCCCCTGTCAAACATAGCATTCAAACTATTACTACGTTGGACTCAACAAAGAAGGATAAGCCCTTTGTATATAGGAACTGTAACAGAAGATCAGGAATTTTCTCCGTAATTTTAATGGTTACACAGCAGAAACCAGAAAGTTGAATCATTTTCAGACTGAAAAGCCTGCGGTGTACCTCGAGCCTGTAGAAGCTCTAGCAGCTTATGTCTCTGCAGAACGGGCTGTCCTGTACTGCCATGGTTACCAAGGATGTGAAAAGTCTGAACAAGCTCATCACTAGAGATGCCGAAGGCTGGCCGATGGTTGACATATAGCTTGATGAACTCCTCCAGGTCAATGTCGGTTTTATATTTTCCTGTTTCCGCATACTTGCTGAACTTGACCTCATTTTGCATATCTTCTATCTGGTGAAAATAATATTAGTAATCTGTTATTACAGGTCTGGGGTGTAAAACTGTTTTTTTTGTTGTCAGTTAAAAGACATTTATTGTACCTCTTGCTCAGTAGGGAAGCAAGCCAAAGCTCTCATCAGAGAGGGAACTTCTGACAGGGGAATTCTGGTAGATACTTGACGTTTCTCCATCGAGTCAATGCCTTGATGATGGATTTGGCAGTAATAGAAAAAGTCTTCAATCTCCTAAAAACAGAAAGGCTTATATAAATGAGATGGAATGGTTAAAATAGTAGCAGAAATGACCGTCTAACACTCATGGCTGGAGGAGAAATGTAACCCAAAGTAAAAGATTTATTTATTTTCCGGTTTTGTATAATCCAGAGATGCAATATACTGTAACTTGTCATCTTCCCCATCAAAACAAAAGTTGATTAAAAAAAATTGCTGGAGGAATCAAATCAACTCACTGATACTACATCCAAGTATTATCCACACTTAAACTGTGTAGAGAAAATATGTTCTACCAGCACTCTTGTTGCTGAACTACACAACTAAATACTAACATATTAGTAAAACTACACGCAGAATATTTATATGAAACAAAGACACAAAATTTGCAAAACTAAACATACAAAATAACACAATGCTAAACTTTAAAAACCTTGAATACAAAACATAACTGGGAATTGGACACATGCTGCTCCTTTTCAAGCTAATGGAATACTCATTGCCTATTCTCTTAACATTCAGCAGTCATAGGAAAAAAGAAAAACTTTTAACCCACCCTGTAGAACTTGCCGTCTCTTCCTCCATCTAAAAGAGTGTAAAAAGGTATCAAGTCCTTTCCTCCCAAAGAGGCTGCTGCCTCCAAGGCACTGCATTCACAACAAGAGAGCGAACCAGTTTTAGGCAACATGAAAACACTGTTCATGCATTTCCTCTGGTTTCCAGGCTGATCCCATTAAAGCTTACTTTAAACTTATCTCCCATGACAGGACAGTGCAGTCAGATCCCCCAGCAGTAAAAACAAATCGGCCGTCATAGGAGCAGGCAAAAGCAGACACCCCTGTTGGATGGCAGATCAAAGCCCTGGACTTGTAGGGGTTCCCATCAAGGGGCAAAATCTGGAGACCCACCTAGAGAAAATACAAGACACTCTTAGTGGTAATATCAGTAGTGAATCAATCTCTTCTTAACAAAACAGCAGAGGGCTCAGAACAGGACTGCATTTAAACATGGTTAAAAAGTCCAGGAGTTTACCTCACAAAGCAGAATTCCTAAAACATCAACAAATGAATATGAATATGTCCAGATTTAAACTATCTGGTTGTTCAGATAGTTCAGAAAATCAGGTTATTTGATAAAATATCACATACAAAATAAATCAGATTACTTATTAAATTACTAAAAACAAACTCTAGCACTGACCTTGTCCTCCGTGATGTATGCCAGGTAATACAGGTTTGTCTCAGGTTCTTGAAATGTGGGAAGAACCGCTATTTTCTTAATGGGGGAGCCATATGTCGGGCCAAGGAGAGTCTTCCTGTTTTTGTAGAACACATGTAATGATGTTTCCATTAATGTGTGGTGACAACAGTCAGACACAGAAGATCTGCTCTTGTTACAGTATTTTACAGACCTGCACATCTTAGTTGTGCTGTTGAAAAGTTTTATCTTGTACTGGTCTGAAGCAATGAGAAGAAATTGCTCTGCCGTCACAGGAGGATACCAAGTCATGCACATTGGCACAGCATTTTGCTCAATGCGCTCTGAGCTTAAGATGAGCAGCTGGTTCTTATCAGATTTTTCCAAGTCATACTCCACCTATTATTGAGTTCCACAAAAGCACAGAGAGGTGGTTGTGCCACAAATTTGGCATAAAAAACAGTATTATAGAAAAACAAAAGTAGTCCACAGTCCTACAACTTTGACAAAGGAGACTAACCAGACGGCGGTCCATTCCCAGAGAAAGCAGTCTGGGTTGGGTGCTGTCCAGGTGAACCCCAAAAAGAAGGTCTCTGATGGGCCTGTAGTGGGATCGGTATCTGCCAAGACACGTCCAACGAGGTAAAGAGCCTTTGTTAGTCTGCAAGCGGAACACTGTCACTGCATTTCCAGCATCCTAACAGGGAACAAGGAAATAATACGTCCATGAAATACTTAACATTATAATATGTTACAGATTTGCAATCCATAACCATAGCCACAAAATTATGTTCTATACGAAAAATATGTAATAAACATAAACAGTGGCCCTACAATAAGCCAACATTTTACCACGATTTCCTGTCCAGAACCATTGTTGCCAATAACTAAGTTCAGACCTATTACGCTTGATAATAACTGCTCACCGCGGTGGCAAGATACTTTGAGTCTGAGGAGAAAGTGATATGATGGATGCTGTCTTCAGTGTAATTGAAACACTCCTCGGGA
Source organism: Istiophorus platypterus (assembly GCA_016859345.1). Lineage (NCBI taxonomy): Eukaryota > Metazoa > Chordata > Actinopteri > Istiophoriformes > Istiophoridae > Istiophorus > Istiophorus platypterus. The sequence goes on from CM029115.1 coordinate 14,885,816, forward strand.
TCACTTTGTAAGTTGCTTGGATTCAGTATGTGAACAGCGCCACTGCCAAAGCCAACCGCCAGGTATAATCCTATTCAGAGACAAATTTATATATATATATATATATATATATATATATATATATATATATATTGCAGAAAAAAATGACAAATTGCAAATTCAGGCAGCAGCAGGGAAACATTGGTAATATGCAAAAGTATTTATTTATTACAAAGACACTTTATAAGCATGCAGTCTCACCTTGGGGGTCAAAAGTTACACAATTAATATGCTTCTCTGTCTCAAATACCCTTCTGCTGATGATCACTTTATTGTTATAGTCCCAAACTTTTAAAATGCCAGTATAATTGCCCATGGCCACAGCTGGCTGTTTGGGGTGGCAGGCTACTGCATGTAGAGGGGCACAATCCTCACATAGCAGGATCTGAGGCATGGTTTTCTGTGTATTCACGTGTACTACTGTGGCACTGACTGTGGACACTACAAAGTTCCTGCAGGGAAAAAAAAGATGTCAGCTTTGCTAAAATGCACAAAATGGTTTAGACTGAGGATATAATAGATTGCTTTTCTGACACCTGATAATTAACGGTTTGGCCTCCAGAGTGCAGTCCTCCAGATATCCCTCTGTGCACTCTTTGGAAAAGGAAATGGAAACAATAGCATCTAGGTTGAACTCACTGAACCAAGTGAGAAGCATGAATTCTTCATCATAAAACTTGATATGACCTTGGGTGTCACCAGTTACGAAACAGCTGTGATATCAAACAGCACACAAACATAGATGGATTAGAGACCAGTAAATACAAGTAACAATTAAAAGGTAACAACAATGAATAGTTCCTGCCCTGGCTACCTGTCAGTTATGGTTAAAGCAGTGATTGGATCTTTCTGAAGCTGAATGCGCTTGATTCTCTCTTGAGGGATGCAATGGTTTGCAGAAAACTCTTCTATCACATCCCACACCACAAGGCTGCCTGCTGCAGTGGCTGTTAGGACCTGAGGCTCTCTCCAGTGAAACACAGCCCGGCTGAGAAACCCGTTAGCTATGTTGACAGTTGGAGAAGGGTCAGGAGAAGACTGAGGAAGTACAGACGCATCAGTTCCATTGTTGGCTGCATCACAGAACTGCAGAGGTGAACAGATGAAGCTGTAAAATATCTATTGAAATACTCATTGCCATGAAGACAGACATTCTGTTAATTATCTTTACCTTCTTAAACCACAGGGCAAAGTACTGCAGACTTCCTTCACCCTAAAGAAAGACCAATTGATTAATGCAACAAACATACACATAACAGCTTTATTATGTATTTCACTATAAAGGAACATTTGGACTTACCCTCCTGTAAAATAACAATGCACTTTTACTGCTACTGAGAAGCTGAGTGCTATCATTTGGATTAAAGATGATGTACTCCTGAAAAATAACATAGGACATTTGATCTTCTCTGTTAAGTTAGGTGGCGTTTTAATGTTCAAAGAAGACAAAACTTACTTGAAAACCATGTTTAGGATTGATGTTAGTAAACCACAAAGGATCTTCTGTTTCATTTGTCCAATCCCAAATACGTACACACTGTGAAGAGACCGCCATATGGTTAACATGTAAATTTTACTCTAGAAAGACATAGATTCTTGTGTAATTTTAAATCCAGCATCATCTAAGTTGTTTTTTTTTTTTTTAGAACTTGGTGATGAAAGGTTATTTTTAATAATAGTGCAGTTGTTAGACACTGACTATTTGTTAAAATATTACATACTTTCTATTCTTTTCATTTTTTAAGACAAAATAATACATAAACCCTAAGCCTAAAAAAGACCGTAATGTCATGACATAATATTTAAAGATAAATATTCTACTCTGGGAGACAGTTTTCTGAATCCTTACATTCAAAATTCCAAAAAGTCACACAGTGTTTGGCACTGCCACACTCTTTACCTTCATTTGAAAGAGGAAGTATCACTACTTCAAAATCCGAGCAAGTCCTGTGAGTATTTGTTTCTTTTTCATTATCGACAAAGACCAGAAGGTGCAAATTTAAATAAATGTCTTTTTTTCTAGATTAGTGCATTTTGCAATCTAGACTAAACATTAATGTTTACGGTCTAAATTTTCTTTTTAAATGTTCAATTGAATCTGTCCATCTAAACCATGCTGCCACACTCACTTGAACTTCTTCAGCCCCGAGGGTTACCAGATGTTTTGCGTCTCTTGAAAAAGCCACAGCAACAACATCCCCATCGGGATGGGGATCGAACAATGTGTGCACAGGAATACTGGAATAATCATCATGCATGTGGTTACCGTCAAAAGCAAAGTTTATTACATTAAAAATGTCTAAATGCGTGAAGAATCAAGAGCTACCCAGAGTAGGAGTCCCATATCATCACTGTGCTGTTTGGCCCCTGGTCTGCAGTTGCAACCCAGCGTCTGTCTTCACTCACACACATACATGAGATGGGGTGGCAGTGACCCTGACAGCATGAGTAAGTATATACAGTAGGCTATTTAAAACAAACAACCTGCATGTTACAGCTATCAATAGATACCTATAGCAACTCAGATCACGTTTACCACTGACTTAATCTGAAGATTTTAAGACATATTTCTCAAGATATCAATTTTTTTTTTTTTTTACCTGAAGTATGTGCTGGGAGTTCAAGGTGTGATTGTAAATGATCCCAACGTGTGCTCCAGCATAGAGGACCACCAGCTGATCGTGGTCTTGCAGGCTGAAGACGGGAAGAGCAGGATTCATCCCGAATACCCAATCTAGTGACTGGAAGGAGAGCAAGGGGAGAGTTCTACTTATCTTGAGGTGAACATATCTCACGAAACTTTCCCAACTGTCTAGTGCAGAGGGTCAGTTTACAAACAGTGCTCACTCTGTGCAAATACACACATTCCACAGGACCTACTTACTAATGCATGTGTTCTAGTGTGAGTTGTGTTCTTGGGGAAGAGTGTGTCTCTGGTTGCAGTGTAAACTTGAGACTGCGGGGTCATCTTGAATTTGTCTCTGGTTGCTGTTTCCTCTCTCCTGGCTGCACTGCTCTTCTCAGCTTCATCGCCGCTCTTCATTTGCTTCTCTTCTTCATGACCCACTGGTCGATCGTCCTGCACTTGTGGCTTTTCCATTTTCCAGCTTGTGGAGGGCTCATGTTCTTTAGCTTCATCATCTGACATTTTGTCGAACGACACACTTCACGTTCCGGATAATTAAACCCACTTATTTATTTATTTATGTATGTATTTATTTATTTATTTCCCAGAGATCCCCCCCCACCTTTGTTCTGTCAAGTTTAAGACATTGAGTCGGGGCTAACGCTAGTTGACGCCAGGCAAAGACTGGTTACGCTACGAAATCGAACAAATCGAACAAATCAGCGAACCGAAAACACACCGGCAGAAATAACAGCTCACGTATAAGTTAACCGACTCAAAGGTCCAACGCTGTGGACGAAAACTCAACTTTCTATCTAGTCTTGGTGAAGTAGAGTAAAACACAAACTGTGAAAAAAGGCCCCGCGGAGCGTCTCGTTGCCTGGTTACCGTCAGAAACCGGACGACGAATGAAGCCTTTCAAATTAAAGGCTCGATTGTCAACAGAGCAAATCAGTGGGCGGGTTGTCTGCGTTGAAAACTAGTTTGCACTCATTCGATTATTTTGAATTTTATTAATTAATCTATGACAGAGGTGAATGAAAAATGAAACTAAACGACAGTGCCAGGAGTATTTAAGGATCGCTACCAGGGCCCTGGGTCACGATGTCTAACTGCACGTCTGTCTGTTATAAAGGTTTTATTTCTCATTTTACCCTCAGGCTGTAAACAAATAAAGGATCATGGTTGTTTCAAGATGATTTCTGTAATTTCCTCTATTATTTCAGTTTTGTCACCGTATTTTGAAAAATATTTAGCGGAAAATGTACTCGCTCAATATTTTTTTTTTATGTAAATTCAGTAAATTTAGAAAATCTGGAAATGTTGGCGGCAAAACACGCAATCTTTTGCGCCATATATTGCATGTAATATAAATATATTAATCCAATAAGAGGCAAGACGGAGACTTTTTTCAATGACTTTAGACAGAAAGTTGTCTTAAGAAAGTCCATTTGGAGGATATCAGATCCCTACTTGACCTTAAATGAGCTTTTATATTAGCTGATTTTCTGATTATCTGATTTTTAAAAAAGAAGGGCCTCCCTGGCAGTTTAATAATCTATTATAATAAGTTTTGATACTATCGATAAAGACATTTATTACTAAAATGCCAGTGAAGAACATCAAACACCAGCATCGTATCACGCTGCCATGCCAGGGTGTGGTTTCGCGAGGTGTCCACCAGAGGGCGACGCGAGCTTCGATCTCAAGAGCTTCAAGGTAGACTTAACAGTATACAGAGACTTCCGGCGAAGACATTCAAAGTACACTTTCAAATTTCCGCAGACGTGCGGGGTTTCGCTCTGAAAGCGGGTCTGGGGAGAGTATTACCGGAGCAGACATTGAGATTCCTCGTTTCTGTTCGTCTGGGCTCTCGGTTTCGACACTTTTGACGCTGCGGGTCGGTACCGTCCCGCCGTGATACTTTTACTTTGAAAGGTGGGCGCCGCGTCGAACCGCCGTTCGTCGGTTCAGACTTGACGTTTTCTTTACGCGACTTTTCCGGTTGTGCCGGTTTTGAACGCAGCTGTATTTTTTTTTTTTTTTTGTCTGGCTGCGTTTCGTGGCCACAACTTTTTCCTTTTTTTTAAATTCGTTTTTGTCGCGGATTTTCGCTGCTTCCGTTTTTAAGAATCCTCTAAACTGACACGGCGTTTACCGAAAGTTTGAACAGGTATTTTACTCATCGTGCACATCGCGATCGAGACGCTGGAAACTGAGAAACGTGTTTTGACGAGGAAGCGGCTGATTATGATTTCCCCAGCTGACAGGTGAGAGGCATTAACGGGTATGAACTTATCCTTACGGGAGTTTTCTTCGTCATTCTCAGACGAGTTGAATTCGTTTACACGTTTGACTAAAATTGTTTGCTAGATTTGGCCGCTGGACGTTAGCTAACGTTAGCCTGTGGTTCTTATCTCCAATCCCCTCAGCTGACAGTCAGCTGGGCTCTTAATAAGCTGTTAGCCAACTCTCAACCCACGATAGAGAACTTTTGTATTGGTTTTTAGTATTTAATTCGCATGGAGCTCAAAAGTAGACAGTCGGCTCGGGTGCAGTTTGCAATTTTCTGCGAAAAGGTTTCCAGTGGGCATACAGCATTTAACATTTAAGTTATATAATGATCTATTCTTCTATAAGTATGAACTTACACATCACCCTAATTATCAGGTGTTTTTGAGTCTTGCTTATGAAACTAGCTGCTGTTTTCATAAAAGCAGAATCTGAAAATATCTCAAATTAAAACTGTTTATCCCCTTAATGGCATCACATCTAAAAGTCTTTTTTGTGACAAGGTTTTTATTAGTTTTAACTAGGCACATGATAGTATACATGATGTATTTTTAATTAAATTATTGCAATGTGTTATACAGTGAGGTGTTTGTGTTATTTAGCCTAGCCTCTCTGGAACAGTTTGAACACAAACTGAAAAATAGAGCTTTTAGAAAAGGAGAAGAGAAGCAACCAATGACTCCACAGGGGTAAACAAGAGGAGTATAGACAGAGAAGATACACATATAAAGATACAAATAAAAAATAATCAACTTTACTCAGCCACCAGAGAACATTTATTTAGGAGGGCCTCTTCCTGGGTCTGTCTTACCAGTGCCTTTGAACATGATATTATCCAAATGAAGAAAGAGATACCCCAAAAAGAAGAGGAAAGGGAAGAAACACACCCAATGAAAATGGATAACAATAGGAGAGAAGAAAAAACTGAGGGCAAAAATCAAACAAACAAGAAAAAACTTGTAGTTAAAGAGCATTTGAAAACAAGTGTTCCTAGGTTTTAATGTTCTCTATTGCAACGTCAAATGCCCAAGTCTAACGTCTGCACCAAGTGAAGATGCCTGAGGTTATATGCCAAGATTAGCACAACCAGGCTGCACTGAACACTTAGTGTGAGATTTAAGCCCCTGCAGCAACAAACACAGGACAAACTGAGTTTCCTTTCAAGTTTTAGTGATCAAAGGAATTATATGAGACCTACAGATTATATATTTTAAGAAATTTGGTTGAAATGTTGATGTTTTGCCAAACAGGTGGGAGTAGTATAAGATAGAACTCTACAATGTGGACAGATAAGCACAGAGGAATCAGAGTTTCTCAGGAGGAGCTGCTCTGCAAGAATTCCTGTGGGTATTATGGGAACCCTGCATGGCAAGGCCTCTGCTCCAAGTGCTGGAGGGAGAGAGCACGTTCAGCTGCAGCCCCAAGACAAGACGCGAGGTAAAAAGAACACTTCAGACTCAGAGACCCGACCCTAATGGTGTCAGTGTGTAGATGGATTCTTTCCACAGCACCCTAAAAGCAACTCATGATAGAGACTTCTTACACCATCAGACATTAGAGGACATTGTTATGCATATTAATTAAACATATTAATGAGAAAATGAAAATGCAAGAAATACAAAATGCTTTAATTTAGGAAGTTATTATTAGTACCAACTGGATATGTAACTAATAATTGAGTATAACTATTAGATAAATGCTGACACATGTATTAAGTGAATATTAACAAACTCATCAGCATGAATTCTTCATTGATATAACTACTAATTTAACTTGCATCTAACTCGCAGCTTGAGGCAATTTAAGTGCTTTTGGTTTAAACCGGGTTTAGGTTTGTATATTTAAACTTTTCATTCCTTGTAGGCCTAGAAATGATGGAACTCCTCTCACCTTCTCAAAATTTGAGGAGAAGAAAAACATTGAAAAAGGTCATCGAATTAACACAATGAGGAGACTCTTCTGGGGCAACCCATCGCCTCCAAAACGCAAAGGTAGTCCTGTTTGCTCTGTGTACTTCAGTGTTCTTGGTTCCATCAAGTCAAAGTTGTATCTTTAAAATTTTTGTGTTGCCTTAGGGTAGAAACCCCCCATCAATTGCTTAATCACATTTAGCTCAGACACTAGTTGTACTGTCCTAGTATCAAGAGCAAAAGGGTATTGACCAAAGGAAAGAAGAGCCCTGTAATGATGAAAAGCCTTATTTACAACAAAACTAAGAGATTTGGCTGCAGGAAAAAAGCAGAATATAAAATTTAAACAATTTATGGTGTGAACTGTGCATTGCTTTTAATTATTTGACTCGTGAGCCTACAAAGTCTTCGGTGGTCTGTGTTTTCCAGTAGCACAAACTACATTAGAATATTTTCATCAAAATGTCCCCGAGACCTGTCTCACAAAGCAAGAAGTGAGATAGAAAATGTCCAGTTAGTCCAAGTCCAGTTTCTAATTTAGCAATTCTGCTTCGTGAGACAGGTCTCATAAACATGTGATTTCTAGTTGCAGTTAGGTAATGACCAACAAAAATCTGGCAAAATGATTTTTCTTAATTATCTAATGTACAGACAGGCTCCCATGAGTGTAGTGCCCTTAATTCTACAGGTTTACACAACAAAACCAGCATGCAGGTATTGCTGCCAGGGGCTTAACTCTGTATCTTAACTCGGTATCTGCGGTGCACCTGTGCACCACCGCTTCACTGTTATACAAAATGCAGTACCATGTTTCAGTTTAAAAGCATGTAACTCTGTCTATTTATCTGGAATGAAATCCACTTTTCATCTCTTTAGAGTCCTCTGAAAGCCAAACAAATGCGTTAAAAGCATATCAGACTCTTGAGCCGGGGGATTTCACCGGTTTCCTAAAAATACTTCGGAGTCCTTCCTCCCAGCGCTTGCAGTCACGATGTACAGCTTTTCTCAACACAATGGAAGCTTACCATGTAAGTATGAATTTAAAATTTTAACATTATACTTCTTATCGCTACTCTTTGTAATGTCAGTACTGTTCTGATCATAACTTCTCCTCTTCTTTATAGGATCTCCCAGTACAGAAACAGTCGGATCTTGTGCAGGATTTCTACCAGTCCTTTGCTGAACACTTTAGCAGTCAGTGCAGATCAGTTCAACATTTTTTGGCTGTCCATTCCAAAAGTATTCTGAAAAAGAGACTGTTGACTTTTTATTTACATTTTCAGGTTTTCCTGATGCCCAGGTCACTCAGATAATGGAGCACGTAGAGAAGTTAATAATGACAAGGTTGCACAAATGGGTTTTCTGCCATGACAGCTGTGATGATGAACAGAAGGACCTGGCTCTCCAGAGAAGAATACGGTATCCCCTATATACAAGTCACTTATGTTGTATTTGATCAAACCCTCTAACCTATGATGACTGGTTGACACGTCTTTTTTTTTTTTTTGCAGCTCCTTAAACTGGGTTACTCCGCAGATGCTGAGTGTACCTTTTCCTGATAAACAGACTGCAGTCACAAGTGACCCCTTTCTCCCTGCAATAACAGGTGATTCACAAAATCAGGACTGGAGGGCGTAGTTCTAAATATTTGGAAATGTGCTTATTTGCGTTCTGGTGGAGAGGTTGATAGGAAGGTTGATACCACTCTGACATCTGTTTGCTAGATATGAGGCTATGTAACCCACCAAAAAATGCTGCATTGTTGTTGGTAGTAAGTATTGAGCTTTAGAGGTGATGGCAGACATAATTTGTTACCTTGAAACAGAGCCAGGCTAGTTGCCTCTCCTGCTTCTTGTTTTAATGTCAAGCTAAGCCAACTGCTTGCTAGCTGTAGCCTTATATTTAACTGAAAGGTGTGAGAATTGTTTCGATCCTCTCATCCAGCTCTCTGCCAGAAAGTGGGTAAATGTATTTCTTATTATGTTGAAGTATTACTTTTAAGCTCTTTAGAGTATGTGGTAAAATCCACACATACTGGAAACATAATTAAAAGGTATAAAATGCTGGTCTTTTGACATTTTTTCTTGCCCTATATTTTTCCACCAGCCATAATTGAGATGGATGCAAAACGGGCACCTCAGGACAAACTTGCATGTGTGTCCAAATGCAGCCAGCATGTGTTTGAGGCGCTCTCCACCTCGAACAGTGAGCCTGCCAATGCCGATGACTTCCTGTCAGGGCTAATTTATGTGGTGCTGAAGGCCAATCCACCCCGCCTACACTCTAACATGCAATATGTGATTCGGTTTGGTATCCCTCACAGTCTGATGACAGGAGAGAGTGGCTACTATTTCACAAATTTGGTAAGTTGATTGTAAAGTTAATCATCCCTCATAGACCACAGGATACTGTGTAACAAGGTCAGTTGATCCCTTGCCTGTGCCCTTGTCCTCTTTTTTTTTTTTTAGTCCTGTGCTGTGACCTTCATTGAAAAACTGGATGGACCAGCACTAAACCTCAGTCCAGAAGAGTTTGAGGGCTATATGCTGCATCAGCGTTTTCCCTCTGTAGGACACAAGAGGCAGGAGATGGCCAATGACACGCAACACCTGTTAGAGGAGCTAAAGGGCAGACAGGAGAAGCTGGACCAGGGGGTGGATGCTCTCAATGTGCAGCTCCAAAAGTGGGTGCAAGCAGTTCGTTCACAACTGGATGAGGCAACAGCACAGTTTGCTCTGGTACACGAGGAGATAACAGCTCAGACTGAGCTCTCACAGGTTTTTTCATCCCCATCTCATGATGTCTCACCGCAAGGGGGTGAACAAGACCAGTCGGTGCAGGTGCTCACAGATCAACAAGCAGGTTCAAAAGAAACGTACTGTTAGCAATATTAACAAAAACACCTAATCCAGTACTTAAGTCTTGTTAATCATCAGCACTAAGTTATGTAGGAGGCAAAACAAGCAGATTTGTTTTCCAATGCCACATTTGCACAGGCTTCTACCATAGAAAGCTGGAATTTGTAAGCCAGCTAAACATGAAGGAAAATGGCTTGAAGGAAACTTTTGGCTTTGGGTATCACAGGGCACAAAGAGTTTTTTTTAAATGACTTTGTTAAAAAAATATACTAGGAGTTGTTTCCTGTTTGAGCATGAAGGCCAATAAAATACATTCCAGTTACTAATAACACGTTTGATCAGAAGTGATATTTAAGCACTCAGGGCACAAGGCACTTAGGGATAACACCTAACACTTTAAGGGTGCTTATTTCATATTCACTTTTTGTAATAGTGTATACCAGTGTGCCTGTAAATAAACTGATATGAAATTAAAATGTGTTACAGGAAATATTTTAGATGGCAGTTGTGGACCACTACAAGTCAAACCATATTTTTAAGTGCTTTGTAACTATTCTCAATATGTTGCCTACACTATTTGTTTAAAGATGAGTAAAGTCACGCAAAAAAGTTTGTAATGCATCTTACCACCTGCATTAGTGTGCAGAAAGTAATTGTTTACAACAGTTGAAAAGTTTCTGGTAAAATTGAAGGGGTTACTGTTCTGATCAATAATTGTATCTAATTACTATAATAAAGTTGGGTTATATAATTTAATACTATGTGTTTTTTGTGTTTTTCAATAGTGTTTCAAATATCAAAATGGTAGTTATGTGAGCAATCAAATGTCCAGTGCTAAACTGATTTGCATATGATCTTGAAAATGAAGATTGAGAGTAGATATGTATAATTGAGTATTAAATCATTTGACAATGCTTAAAATCTCCCTCCAACAAAAATAGGCTTACGTCATTATGTCTTTTGGATGTTTGACCTTCACTATGCAGGATGATGTGTGAAAACTCAAACGGTTTCAAATTATTGTGTGCTCACCTAGCATGGTTTGTGTTAATTGAAGATATTTTTTTTTTTTGGAAGCCAGACCGGGTGCAAAAGGAAACTTACACGAGCAAGATGAGGAATCGTGAAGCTCGTTTTGCACATACAGTGAGGATGGACTTTCAGACACTTAGGAATATGTCTTGTATCCGGCGACTGGGTTTTTCAGTGAGGGAAGAGGTGTAGATGTCTTTCTAATCAGGTAATTTAGATTTTTTTTTTAATGGTAAAACCATATCAGACTCAAATTACTATTCAGTCTATTTTTATGTATCTTTGATTATATCTGGAAGGGATCTTTATGTACTAATAGTTACAGTCAATTGTTTTCTTATACCGTGCAGTGGTTAATAGAATTAACACACTTGTAATATTCTGCTTTGACGAAACTGGTTTGTCAAAAAACGATTTGGTAACTGAAAGAAGGGTTTTCTCTGACTGCACTTAAGGGAATAATGAATTGCTTGGTCTACTTTACTTCCTTTCTTTTAATTGACCTGTTGGGGGCAGTAAAGTATTCGAATCGCAATTAACTCGCCAAAACGAAGAAGAGGAGGACGAGGCGGAAGAAGGATCACGACCAGCTCGATCGCAGCGTTTGTTTACCGGAAGTAGTGCTTCAAACTATTCGACCATGAAGACGACGGGTGGAGACAGTCCTGGACACTCGGGGACCACAATGGACGATGTTAAAAACCTCATCAAAAAGAAAGACGAAATCGAGGAGCAGATAAAAGCTTATTACGACGTCTTGGAAGACGTAAGTCAGCTGTAAGATGATCGGAGACGCTGTGTAGCTAGAAGCTAACCCGAGGCTACGAGCTTCTGTTGTGGGAGTAGATAGCTTAACGTGTCTTTCTCTCTTCGTTTTGTGTCCACAGCAAGGTGTCGGAGTCGAGGGTCCCCTGGTTGACAAAGAGGGCTATCCCCGAGCAGACGTTAATTTATATCAGATCAGGACAGCGAGACACAATATTTCTTGTAAGCCCTAGTTAGCTGTTTGTTGTTTTTTTTTTTCTAGTGTTTTCCGTGGCAGCGGCGGAACATCTGGGTTTCACGTGAAGCATCACAGCAACATCCAGTAACCCACTTGTTAACATACTGGAAACTCTGTTACGTTCATTTAGGTAACGGAGTATCATCTTAGAATAATTCCCTATAGGTTGTTACTGTATAGTGTTAAATTATAGCACACGACGCCTTTATTAAAATTACCAAACCGCATTCTTTACAATCACTTTATGGATGGATCAGTATGTTCGTCAGTATGAACTGATTAGTATATAATATTTAACCAGTCTGCAATGAAGTAAAACATGTTTAGGCTCATTTCTTTATCCTAAAATTAATGTTGGTTAAGACATATTGTCAAAAATTACATGACAGTATCTCACTTTGACAACTGGCCAAGTATGTTAGTAGAAAAGTTTTGGCTGATACTGATAATACTTTTCAAAGCTATCAGCTGATATATTAATAGTATGTAAACATATCAATGTAGGGCTGCAACCAGTGATAATTTTCATTTTAAATTAATCTTCTCGACTGTGAAAAACGTCCATCGCAACTTTCCAAAGCCCATTGTGATTCATTGAAATGCCTTGCTTTGACAACCAACCTTACAAAACCCCAAAATATTAAAGTTACAATCATATAAAATGGAGAAAAGCAGCAGATCCACAAAGTGTAGAGACTGAACCAGGAGGATGCTTTTATTATGTTTAAATAATAGCTGAGACCAATAATTGACTATCAGAATACTTGGAAATTATTTTTTTGTGACTTGATGAATTGTCTCATTATTGTAGCTGTATATCAGTACATTTCTCCTAATGTAAATTAACTTCCTAATTTCTTTTTGATATGCTTATGAAGCTAATGCCTTGACTGTGTCTTCCAGGCTTGCAGAATGATCACAAGGCCATCATGGCAGACATAGAAGAAGCCCTGCACAAGTTGCATGCTCGGGAGAAAGCCAAGCGACAGCTGGATGAGGCAGAGGCCCAGGTGGAGGCAATGGAGCAGCAAGTCACTCTACCTTCTCCATTTGCACATGTGGATGCTGTGACACAGGGCTCACCTGCCTCAGGAGCTGTAAGTAACATGATGTATAATTTGTATCTGGTTGTTTCAGATAAATCTTCACAATACCTCGAAGTTAAGACCTAATTAAAAAGTAGCTTTTTTTGTTGCTATGATTGTAGTAATTTTTTTCCTTCCAAAGGGGCTCAGAGTTGGTGATGAAGTCATTGAGTTTGGTTCTGTGAACACAGGAAACTTTCAGAACCTCCAGAATATTGCTGCTGTGGTACAACACAGTGAAGGGGTAAGCTGCAGAAGTAATCCACTGGTTGGACATTAAAATCAGAGTTTATTGTTCATCAGTGATTTAAAATATATTTTACTTTTTGATGCAGTTATAAACCAGATCCTAGAACGCTTTATGAACCCCCTGAAAGAGCAGCTAAAAACGTGACTGAAATTATTTTATATCTAGTCAGATACTAGTGTTAGTAGTAGATACCCAGTCAGAATTATAACCTATTTTGGTATTGGGTTGCAACTACTTTTCCATATTAGCCAGCCTTATCTGGCACTGTCAACTATAGCTTACATTTTGCTGAGCAAAACTTATTATCTAGAGTGTAAACTGCAATGTCACGTCCTTCCACAGAAACCATTACGTGTAACAGTCATCCGGGATGGCCAGAAAGTTCAGATGAGCTTGACTCCCCAGAGATGGTCAGGCAGAGGTCTGTTGGGGTGAGTGTTGAAGACACTGTCACAGTTATGTGTTTTGATCAACACTGCTCTAGTTGAGTAGCTGATATTTAGAAGCAAACCAAGCTGTCAGCCAAAATGAACAGTGCTGAAAGCCTCTAGTGGAAAAAGCAGATAAGTTTCTCTTAGTGCAGGTGGTTTAGTGATATTGGTAAAACACTCTTTCACATCCAATCTCAATGTGAATGATTTGTTATATAAATATGTCAGCATTAACAAGTACAAGGGGTTCACATTGATCACTGTCCTTGTTCTCTTTTTCAGATGCAACATTGTTCCAATACCGCGGTGATCAGCATGACATTGTGCAGAGTTTCAATAATGACACCCCTTCCTCCACTTATATCACACTAGGATGGTTTCGCTCTGGATTTGTACATATTGCAGAAATTCCCATCTGTATAAGTTATTATTAAAATAATGAAAAGCTATTTTCATTGTACAAGGAGAAAAAATTAGAATGGGATAAATAAAAAAAAAAAAAATCAGAGTGCTTCTGTTTGAGAATAAGTTTACTGATTGATAGCTGAATAAACTTTGCTACATTATACTACTTGGATCACAATCCTACTTCATTATACTGGAGTTGAAGTGATAAACAATCGCCGGGAAAAAAAAACAATGGAAACTCTGAAAAATAATTAAGCTCTTCAACTCTCATCAATAAAGGTTTATTTACAGCTCTTAGGAAAGTTATGGCCCATCAGATGTTAAGATGTTACAGAATAACAACAGGAAATCAGAGAATCTTGGTATGTTAATGGATCATTACCAAGATGTTTAATACACCTGTAATTAATGATTTTACTTAATCTGAGTGAACTTTTATTTTTAAGTTAAGTATGCCCTCACTGTTTTTAAAGCTGAACACAATTCGCTGTGGTCATTAAGTAAAAATATTTCCAACACAACAGAATCTGAACAGCTGTTTTTATGGAAAACTCTGAGAATGATCAAACTATTGGACGAATGTGTGATTTTACATTTTATTATATAAAATTTTGCATCACAAAAATAACCAAAGCTTTTTTTTTTCTCTCCAAAGCATTAACTCAATTTACATTTAGGTTGAGTAAATTATCTTCACCCAGATGCAGAAACTGCTAAGTGTTATGTTCAATCAATATGAACAGAACTATCACATTAATTAAGACTTTTGAACAAATGTTACATACTCAGGTCAAGTGTATGACTGCATGTTTTATATGTAAACATCATAATATTGTTGAGGGAAACAATTCTACAAAAGAAGAAATAGTTGTCCGGTCGGGGTGAACTTGATACTGGTGAGATGAGATGTAAGAACAATTAAGTTAAGTATCAGCCTCCATTTACATATAAAAACAGTCCATGTTAGTGAAGTCAAAATGTTCCATATGACCATATGGCCTCAAGGGCATTTATAGGATCACACTGAAGCTTGTATTAAATCTGTACCAAACAAAATAGTATATGAAAAAGGGAAACCACATCAGTAATTCCATGATAATCATATAGGTTGCTTGAGTTTCTTCTTCTTGGGCTTGACCATCTGTGGCAGTTGGATTTTGAAGGCAGTCCTAAAAAGAAAAAGAATTTAGATCATGACAATGCCGACAGAAGATGAAATCACGTCATAATGTCAAATGTATACCAATACTATTTAGAGGAAATATGTTCTCTGTATATTAAAAAAAAAAAAAAGACTTACTCGCAAGTTGTACAGATAGGACTGAAGTTGCAGAATACTTAAACAGAAGAGAGAAAGTGTCACCACAAAGAAAAACAAAAAACACTGTAACTGCAGCTTGTGGAGGTGTTATAAAGATCGCTATCATGCATTCGTCTCTTCACTTTGAATCAAACTTACTTGACAGACAAACTGAGCATACATAACCAATCTCAATGAGGTTGCGATGACAGAAACATGCAGCTCTGTAGTCCACATGTGCAGGCGGCGGAAGCACCAGCTGCGAACGCTGCTCCGTGTCAGGCAGGAACACCCACTGTTCCGACATCATCATCATCAATACAAAGTGAATTGTCTTCACCAAACAAGACTAACCATACTTCTAGAAATGTGTGAAAACAATACTGTGTACTTACTAAAAGGTACTGAGCCAGGGCCACTTTCTGTGGTATCTTCAGGTACAATCCTCCAGTTATATCACAAGCCTAAAAAAGAAACCGCTAAAGGTTCATATAAAAAAAAAAACAAAAACAAAAACCAAAACAAATAACCTTGGTATCTAAATGTTAGGACAGAACATTTAGATACAGTCAAAAGTATCACATCATTGTCATCCCTCCCCTGATAAATTACACTGATATTAATATAATGACAAATATTAACACTGCAAAAAATATAGACAAGACAAAGCAATGTAAGAGCCACTCAACAATGTTTCTCTTGCTTAAATTGTTCTGTGCAAGTAATTTATTATCAATGCATGAATAGTATTCCTTGATTCAGCTTTGGGATACTACATGCTGTAAGACTGCAGTACCGTAAATGTCCTAACAAAGCTGTGAAAAAAATAAAATAAATAATAATTTTAAAAAAATACCTGCTGAAGGAGACCCGAGTCTGAGTCCAACACACAGGCATCTATCAGGATGTTCTGTGTTCAGATACAAAAATGCAAGGATTGAAAAAGAAAGAAAATACATATACCTAAGGAAGAAAAGCATTAAAATAAACAGAGCTAAGAGTTATATTTCACCTGCTTTTGAGCAGCAAAAATCACATTCATGAAGTTCATGTACTGGAGGGCACAGTCCTCAGCTGCCTTTATCACCTATTGAGTAAAATGAACAGATGAGCTGAGTTCAAAGACAGGTGAATAAAACAAAAGCATGTGTCAAATTAGACTGGGGCTTACCAGTATTCTTGATTTCATCTCCTGCCCGCCTAAAAATGAAAACCAAAAAAAAACAACAACCCCAAAACATTTATTAAAAGAGTGCTAAAGGGAAATGGCATCCGATGAAGAGCCCTATTAAACTGGATATTAAAAAAAAACAAAACCAACAAACCTACCTTCTAGCTCCTTTGAGACCTTGTGAATATCTGTATATCAAAGGTTTGAGGAAAATTTTGAAAAATAGCTCTATGTTGAACGTAAAGAAAAGATTGAAAGAAAAAAGCTGCAGTCATTTCCTTTCACTTGATGAACAAATCAATCTCCAAGCAAGAAAAAAAAATCATTTGAAAAAAGAAAAAAAACAAAACAAAACACAAGCTCTGTCCTCCAACACATACTATAAGAGCACATTTCACACTTCAGCCAGTGCAAAATAGTACATTTTCTTCAGAAAACAAACCAGTAACTGATATCATTCTATTGTTGTTGTAACTCTCCTATCACAAACATACATTTTATCACGTAAAGCTGTAATCAGCAGTATTTTACTTAACCATGTCGAGACAACCTTTGCACTGCAGTTAAAAATTAAAGGCCATATGAAAGTGTTACGAGGTTTCACTGAAAGGATACAACAGAGAGCTTTGGCAAGGGATCCAGCCAGCAAAGTATCTGTTGAATTTCCCCTCACTTCAGCTGTAATCACACAAGATCCTCATGAATTTTCAGGAATCACCAACAGGTCGCAGTATCATTAAATGCCTAATAATAAAGCTACAAGTACAATATACCGATCACATTTAATTAGAGAAATATTCCAACTTAGGTATCCTCAAATTTGTCGACAGTTTGATTAGAAATTCAAAAGTGGTTGGCCTCACAAAGTCGTAATTTATCCATTAAATCTTGGCCAAACAAAAATAACTACTTACTTTTTGACATAACATTCCTGATTTCTTCAGAAATTAGGTTGTTGGCAACCGAGAGGAGTTCATATTTTCCATCCCCGCTGGAGGACGCATCATCTCCCTCGCTATCTTTGGCTCTCCAGTTCTTACGGGGATACAGGAAGTGACTGAAATGAAGGTAAGTGGAAGAGTTGAGCATGTAAATAGTGAAAGGAGCAAAATATTATATTCAGCAAGAAAGCTGACGCTTCGGCTCTAGAAACTGGCAATGGAAGAAGTGGTATTCAGAACTTTAAGTATAAGTACCAACACAACAATAAAACAAATTACTCAATTACAATTTAAGGTCCTGAGGATGATAATATATAATATAAATATCACATTCTAACTGGTTAATACTGATAAATCAATGTGTTAGCAGCATTTTACTGATGTCGTTGGTCAAGGATGAGCTAGTTTAAAGTATTTTGTATACAGTTAAATCACATGGTCCTGGGGGTCCAAACCTAGGGGCCAGGCCCCTCCGAAGGGTCTCTAGATAAACCTTAGGGGTCATGAAATGATTCATGGAAGATGAAAGGGGGGAAAAACAAAGGTCTTTTGTATTCATTTTATGTTCCTTGGACTGAACTGTTGCATTCGTTTTGGATATATTTTTGTGTGTGTATTTGGGCCTTGAACATAAGGAGCAGAAAGTAACAAAACACAGAAATACTCAAGCACGAAAATGTCCTGCTTAGTTACTTTCCTCCACCGGAAAATACGCCACAGAGTTACCTGTCTTGACAGTGGCTGGCGATGAGAGCCAGCTTGTTTGTCCTGGTCATGGCCATGTGGGAGTTCCCCATCACCAACACTGCATCCAGACACTTGGACAGGGTGAACTGGACGGAGACAGGGGGACAGCGGGTCTTGCTCAGACTTAGCCAGCATTTGAAGAGAAGACAAAACGAAAAGAAACGGTACGGATGCGTCCGTGGATTATAAAACGCCCGCGTTTCCCAGCACTACCTCTGGCTCACGCTGAGCTTGTTGCCCCCACCATATCGGATTTACATCCACGACGATGACCAGCAGACTGGCTTCATCCTCTGCAGACAATGCGGAAAGGGAAAAACATTTCTTTAGGCGACGCAGCTCCTCTCTAAAAAGGAGACAACACAAGACGAACTAGAAACGTCCGTTACCTGAAGCCATCACAGTCGGATGTTTGTGTGAGACGAAGAGACAAGAGAGATAAACTGCTGTTGTCCCGGAGCTTTATCTTCCGTTCACGTCCATCTTTGAGCTGAAATTTTCACAAAATCCCCACCTTTAAATGTGGCTATCCTGACTGAATGAGACCTCGTTAATACAGATGAATTCGTGAACGTTCAGTTTAGCTACTTTTCCTCCGCAGGCTGCGACCATAGTTACTCTTCTTCTTCTTCTTCTTCTACTTTTCACTGACTTAATACCAGATGGTTCACTGCTGCCCCCCAGCGGCCGTTCGGCTGTATCTTAAGTTCATTCAAAGCTCTTAGAAAAGTGCTCAGCATCTTTGGCTGGAAAAATCAGTAGCAATAAAACAATGTATAAATACCCGCAAGGTCTTGCATTAAAAAAAAAAATCTTACTTTAATGCAACATTTAAGCACAAGAACATAAAGTACATTTTGCTGATAATACTTAAGTATCAAAAGTAAAGAATTTGCTAAGCGAACAGCCCCCGTGATTGTTATCATATACTATTTTTTTGTTTAAGTGATGCATTCATGTGGATGTAACATCTTACCATTGTAGTTGGTTCAGGTGCAGTCCATTTTGACTCCTTTATCTATGATCTAATGTTTTGGTTGTAAAATATAAATCAGCAAAGTAATTAGTATTTATGGCTGTCTGGAGTACATAAATACAATACTTCCCCTTTGTAGTATAAGTATTAAGTAACATAAAATTTGAAGCACCCATGTAAAGGACAGGGCCTCATAATTGCAATTATACAGCACTTAACTAAATATACTTAGCAGAGGTCTACTCTGTCACAGTTACCGTAACACCTGTATTTTTATACATAGCCTTTAAAGGACATTAATAGTGTTCTGTTACAGTCCTCTACCAATTATAAATATACAGTATAAAAATAAGCAACTGTAGCTGCAACTAATGATTTCTTCCGCAATATCAATTAGTCGGCCGACTATTTTTCCTTATTAAATTGATGAATTGTTAAGAAATTGGAAAAACGCTGATAACAATTTATCAGTGCGTAACATAACATCTTTAAATTGCTTGTTTTGTCTGACCAACAAGCCCCTCACCCAAAGATATTCAAATCACAATGAAACACAAGACAAAGCAGGAAATTCTCATTAGATAAGCTGGAACCAGATACTACTATACTTCATCATTTTAGCAGTTACACAAACAAGACCATCAATTTTGGGATTTTGCTGCACATCATCATACAACACAAGTTAATCTGAACTACATAAAGAGAATTAAGTTTCAACAAAAAAAATTTCATGCAATTTTGTGGGAAGGCAGTATAAAATCTGATCAGATTATTGCTTTATAGGAAAAACGTATGGTGACATAAAAATAAGTAATAATTTCAACCAAAAATTAATCACTATATCAAAAAATTATTTAAAAATTACAATCACCAATATATTCTGTAGCAAAACAAAATGTTTCTGAATAGGGTCATAAATACCAGAAATTCATCCATTAAATATTTACTGATTTGATCAATATCTGGAGTAATGCCATGTTTTCTAATAATGCTACAACAAGACCACATTGAAAGCATACAATTCCTGCACATCCTTCTCCTGAAGCTTTTGTTGTTTCCCATTAAAAGCAAAGTTTCCCCAATTGTCCTTAAAGCCCTGAAGTATTTTTGGTTGTATAATCAACAAATCCTTGAGTACCAAGCTAGTTCTTGGGCTTGGGTTTTGCTTGGGACTTGAGTAAGCCAGTCCTGTATTTCTCTGTCTGGTAGATGTCTGACTCGATGGCCCCGCTAGAGTCATTCAGCGTTACATATACATCCCCGTTGACCTCAGTGACCTTGTGAATCCTCTGTTTGACACCCTTGGAGCGCCAGTGAGTTCTCAGGGGTTTGGCTGTAGGATCATCCACAGCTTGGTAAAGCCCTTCCCCTTTTGCTAGTGTAATCTTGTACTTGTGCCATGGACACACGATGCACAGCTGCCCATTAAACTCCTAATGGTGGCACAACATGAAGGTGAGTACAGAGATAAGATATAATAGCAGCAGCTGTAGTGGCAGTCTGAAAGAAATCTTGTATTTGTCAAATAATTTACACACAAGAACGCTTGATCAAGTGCTTTGTGACAAACTGAAAAAAAAGACTCAGTGTTGAAAGTCATGTATGAGTATTTACTATGTCTGGGTGTCATTTAGTTTATCTGATTGTTTATCAGTGAAATCATCTGAATATTCAGAGGACATAGTAGGCAACTCACCTCAATGTCTCCATACTGTAATGCACCACCTGAATCTGACAGTAGAAAAACAAGTGTCATTATACACAGCAGTGTTTCTTAATCATTGTGATGAGCCGTTGCTGAGAGCAAATTCCACACTTCAAAACTCACACCTTAGAAAAAAATTAGGAATGAAAAACATTGCAGTTTATTGTGTTATGTTAAAACAAACAACAACGACACACTTAGAGCTTACGGTAGCAGTGCATGTCCATTGCATGAAGCTGTCCCTGGTGGTATAGGACCAGCACGTCTCTGCATCCATTCACCAGCTTGGTCACGCGCCCCACCTTCACAATGTCCTCCATCCTCCCGATGAAGTGTGAGGCAGAAGGAGGTGAGGAGGAGGAGGAGGAGGAGGATGAGGATGAGGAGGAAGTCTGAGAAGTCTCCTCTTCAGAGGACATGTTGATCGCTTCTTACAGCAGGTTTCCTAACAATTAATTAATGTTAATGTTTGAGAACACGATTAATTGAAAAACAGATAAATAGTAATTAACATTGAGGTTATGCAGACCTATTAGATTTAACTCACACCCCTGTAGAACTCTGCAACAGACATTAAAAACAAACAAACAAACAAACAAACAAACATATATCACAGATTTTTGTGTTTATCCAAAGAAGTCTCACTCCCTCTCGTTTCCGCGAACTTTCGCATTACTATGCGGCTTTTAAATACTTCCAAAAGTTAGAAATGAAAGTTAGAAGAGAAAAAGTTAGAAAAATCGCACATAGTTTTGCAAGATCCCACAATCAAGACCAATACGGAAGGCGCAATCAGAAACACATTAGTGAGCGGCAGCTTCTCTGTCATGTAGCTCTTATTATTAACTGCCCCGTCTGAAAATCAGATTAATTTACCTTTTCGTATCGTCTGGTCACATCTCTGACTCCCGAGTTTAACTCCGAAGTTCGGGGTGGTTCTTGTTGCCCGGCAGCAGGTCGCTAAAGATCCTAATTTGCTGATACGTCCTGGGCGGGACATGAGACTTTATCTCGCTAAAATTATACACACGAATGCGCCAGTTTTTTTATCAGGCCAGCCGCATTCATTTGGACATGTTTCAAATTAAAACACGCAAACTAAACTTCGTCAGCATCTCGAGTAAAAGCTCCTGTATGTTTGGAGAAGTACGAATGACGTGTGCTACCTCTAAAATTGTCCCCGGTGAAACACAGACTGATGCAAACATTCATATCACTAATACATTATAATCAAAAACCCTTCATTTATAATAACTATAGATATGTCACATCTGAAATCGTGGGAAAAAAAACGTCCTGGAATAAATATTTTAATACCTTAACATTATTATTTTAATTTATATTTTAATCTATATCTATTTTGCATTTTTATTGCTTTTGTTTTCCTGAGTCTGCTTGCAAGCTTACGACTGTACTTTATTGTACAGAGCATGATAATAACAATACTTTACAAGTTATAATAGATATAGATTCTGTAAAGGAAACCAAGTAATAATAATAATAATAATAATAATAATTCCCTTGTCTCACCATTAATAAACCCAGACAATACACATCTACCAATCATTAGTCCAGTTCTCATCTCTCCAAACGGCATAAAAAGCCAGCGGGGGCAAATGTCTAATGGGTTTAGTCTGAGAAGGCTTTTTGTCTTAGTGGGTTTGTTGGTGGACATTAAGCCCTCCGAGGGATTATGTCTCTCTATCATGCTGAACTGAGCGTAATTTGAGCGGCTGTCCTTCTTAGATTTCTGCCTTCAGCTCTGATAAAACGTCTTCGTTTCTGCCACCTGTGCGGCTCAGGACGGGAACGTTTTCACAGCGGGACGCGGAAGAAAAACCGCCCTCCGTCGTTATGGAGACCAACTGTGTACGGAAATAGTGATACTGGACGAGCTAGCAACTTAGTGAAAAATTAATGCCTCTTTCTTTTTTTGTTGTTTTAAACTTCAGTTTGTACGTTCAGGTAAACCGCAGCGTTCGCACAATTGTCTTCTGTTGCTGAAAAAGTAAACTGGAAAACTGGTAAGTTTTCTTTCGATTCTTTTCATTTTTTACAAAAACGTTACAGTTGGCCAATTCATTCATTAAAACTGTTTGCTAAGCGCAGTCACTTAACCACTCAACGTTATCTGTCTCTGTTGTGGCAGTAATTTAAAAACGTCGACTACTTTTTCCTTCATCTTCGTGCTGGCAATACACTTGCAAAGGTGTCAGCAACACATTTACCCTTTACTTTAAACTTTATAGCCATCATTTTAATTTGAATTCCCCTTTCTTTAACTCAGTTCGCAGTATTACCAGAGACAGGGCATGAAATCCCAACGGGCCCAGGAAAATATGGCTCTCTAACACTTGCCCCTGCTCTGAGTAGGATGACAGTACTGTTCATCTAAATGCAGTGATGAACAACACTCTACTTATTTATGCATATGAGGAGGGTCTAAGTCAAGTGCAGTATGGCAGGGCTGTTGCAGCTGCCAACCGATTCACTGCAGAAGCCGAAGAAGCCACAGTTGCCTGCATGTCTTTGCTATATTTATCATATTTGCTAGGATACAGAAATGTGTGACATGCCTGCACTGTACTGCCCTGACTCCATCCTGACCAAGTGTCAAATTTCAGCATCATACCAGGGTCCCATGCTTTTGCTTACCGGCACAACAGAGCAGTGTGGCAGTAATGAGACAGTGACCGACCACTAGCCATCAGTCTCAGTCAGACAGAAATCACTGAGGATTAGAAAACAGCAAGGACTCTCTGTCTTAGAAAAAAAGTGCTGGGGCTACAGTAGGGAGCTTGTGTAGTGTGAATTTTATAATTGCTTTGAGTTATATTCCGTGTCAGGTTAGCTCATTCTCTTAAATTTACTCTATTTGTGCAGTTGCTTTTTGCACACTTTTGCTTTTTTTGCCAATCTCAGGTTAGGCTGACTGAAGTAAAAGAAAAACAGAAAGAAAAGGAAGAGGAGGAAATGACACTTTGCCTCAGTGAGTGTTTGAGAGCGGTCGGGCTACAGCATCACTATGCTAGGTAAGCACACTCATGCACAGGACTTTCAAACTGACACTTGCTGTGTCTTCTCCTCCTCTGACTATCTGTCCCCCTCTGTCTCATGTCCTCTTGTCATTACAGGTTTACCTCCATGGGAGTTAAACATGTAGCCCACCTTTCTGCACTGACCTTGGAGGACTATCCCAACCTGGGAATCAAAACTATGAAGGACAGGACTCGACTCTTCCATCTAATTCAAATGGTCAAAACTCTTGACCTGGAAAATATTGGATTTGAAGATTGTGATGATTATGATGATTATGGTGCTGATGGTGGTGATGTAGGCAACACCATAGTGGATACTAGCTTTACTTATGATGGCTATGGAGATCCTGATGAAGGGGCATATGATGATGAGGATAGGAAGGGTGGTGCCACGAATAAGCTAAATGCAGCCACTTTTGCCAGAACATCATGTGTTCGCAGACGGCTTGATTTCAGTTGTGAAGAGAGTGATCATCATCAGAAGCTACTCTCTCATCCTTTGGGATCTCTTCATGTACATGCAAGTCCTAATAGAAACGATGGCCCAGTCCAAGGCAACTGGTCAGCAACACCTCTGCAGCTTGAGCTTGACAATGGAAGTGCTGTGGTATGTGTCTGCAGAAGGAACAACAGCCAAAGGACAGATGCCCATAGTTGTCCATCTAATCCTCACAAAGAAGGAAATACCAAGCCAGACATCATAGGAGGAGCTGCCATGTATAACACTCACACCAAATCATCACCAAAGTTTCTCTCATTCCACAAACAAAAATCCAGGTCTGCAACAATGGCATCAAAAAGGTTTAGCACCAAGCCAGTTGGGTACATAGATAGGAAAAGAATATCTAAGAAGGAAAAACTTTCTACAGAAATAGGCAGTGATGAGGCTTTTGGACGCACAGTGAAGCCAACACCCATTTATGAATCAAAGAGAACAACTGGATACAACTATGGACTCCCACAGAGTTCCCCTCCTGTTCCAAACAGAAAGTGAGTGACATTGGCTTGGATTGTCCACACTGCTTGCTCCCTACTTCTAAATGACAATCTTAGTGATGACAGATAACATAAGTCAAATACAGTTACAGAACATTAAAGACCGTCAGATAGCAACAGTAGTATTCAAATGGCTTCACATGCAACTTTTTCGTAATTTACAAACTTAATGGGATTGTGTCTCTTTGGATTATGAAGTTTTCACAGAGATTGCATTTGAATTTCCTTTGGAAATGGTCATCCTTATTTTAATTGTGATTGTTGTGTTTGTGCTTTTGTGTGTTTGTGTGTGTGTGTGTGTGTGTGTGTGTGTGTGTGTTTGTATGCGTACCAGAAAAGATGGAGAGCAGCGGATTAGTGTATGTGTGAGGAAAAGACCTCTGACACAGACAGAGAGCAGGAAAGGAGAAGCAGATGTTGTGACAACCTCAGTTGGAGAGTGTGTGATTGTCCATGAAAGCAAAGAAGCTGTGGATCTCAAACAATACATACTGCAGGTAGATGTCCAGAAAGGAGACCATGACATATCAATACTTTGTCCGAAAATGTGTTTTTTCATGTGTGTATAATATAACCAAAGGTACAAATAGCCGTTTCACCAGTTAAGCATACATTGTCAAAGTGAGATGATGTTCAATACAGTATTTTAGCATGAAACATTTGAATTGCTCTTTTGTCCCTGCAGCACAGGTTCTACTTCGACCAGGTTTTTGGAGAGGAGAGCTCCAATGAAGAGGTGTATCAAAGAACAGCACATCCTTTGGTGCAGCATATGCTCAATGGGTAGGTTAGCATTGATGTACTGGTATGGAAGTGCTTATGTTATCAAATAACCATTCCTTTCTATCCAGATGTCCTAAAACCAGTTTAGGGGTTTGAAGTGCATGCTTGTAGGACTTTTGGCTTTGTGTTTCTATCAATCTGTGCTTCCTAACTACCCATATTTGTATTGTTTTTGTTCACAGAGGCAAGGCCACCTGCTTTGCATATGGCCAGACGGGTGCAGGCAAGACTCACACCATGTTGGGTTCATCCCCCAGGAGACCAGGATTATATGCACTTGCAGTCCGGGACATTTTTGCACACCTGTCCACCACTTGCATGCACTCCCCCCTGCTGGTGTATGTCAGTTTCTTTGAGATTTACTGTGGTCAGCTGTATGACCTGTTGGACCACAGGAAAAGGTGTGTGTTTGTATAAGTGTGTGTATTTTTTGGAAAAAAATAAACAAAAAAACAAAATGAATAATATATTTTGCTTGTATTTGGTTAAAATATGAAAATATTTATCATGACTTTATCAGTTGCTTATTTGCATTATGGTGATGATGATGATTATTATTATTTATGATTTTAAAATTACAACTTATGTTCCTGTGTTTTAGGGATGATTATTTTTTAAAATTATCATCATCCTCAAAGAGAATCCTCTTCCTAATATTAGTATTTATGGCAAAACTTTAATTTATTCTTTCTCTATTTCCTTTCCCTCTTAATCTCGCTTTTTTCCTTCTTCATTCTGTAGGTTATTTGCCAGGGAGGATGGACATAAAGTGGTTCATATTGCGGGGCTGCGTGATGTCAGGGTGGACTCAGTCAGCTCACTACTTGAGGTTCATCTCTTTCTTTAAAATTGCTTCATCTCCATGCTGCATTTACCAGACATGGTGTTCTGATTAGGCCTCCAACCTTTAGAACACATTAATATAAATACTTTGATTCCAAAATAAGAGATCTACCATTTTAAAATAAAAAATAAAATATAATGGTTGCCTGTCTTGCTTGCCAGATTCATGGCAAAGGATAAAAAAACCTTTGTTCTTTTAAGTTTTAATGGTGTTTCAACTAATTTTTGATAAAGACTTTATAATATGATAGAATGAAACCTTGCCCATAGTATCTTATTTCTTTAAGTCTGCTTTTGTCATCACAAGAAAAACTGAATAATATTTTCTGGTGCTTAAATATTTAGAGGAATGCAACAGTAAATATACATACTTTCAATATCAACTGTATCTAGCTCATCAGGTTGGCTGATTCTGTCCTTCCAACGTCACAGATGCACCAGTGTCCTGAACACTCTTTTTTCTATTATTATTTTGATTGAAGTAGTGACTACTTCAATCTCTTTAAATGTCTCAATCACTCACTCCTTGTCTCCCTTATCTTGTTGCCTTTACAAAGGTAATTTCACAGGGTACAGAGGAGCGCACACAGGGGATGAGTGGAGTGAATCCACTCTCTTCCCGTTCCCATGCCTTGCTTCAGATTCAGCTTAGAGGTCAAAACCAGCAGATAGCTGGTAGGTGAGTAACATCGTCCAATGTGTTTTATTATATTATGGGCTTATTATGATGTACACTCTTTCTAATGGTTTTTATTTTTTGTCCTTAAAGCTCTTCTAGAGTTTGTTGTATAGTTGATCAAATTATCCCATTAGTATTGATGCAAAATGACCAGACTAAGAAAAGTGTGTGTATGTGTGTGTGCCTGTAGAATGTGGTTTGTGGACCTGGCCGGAAGTGAGAGGGCATCAGATAGCAAAGAACCAGACAAGCAGAGTCGTATGGAGGGAGCTGAGATCAACCAGAGTCTGTTGGCTGTAAGCCACACACACATACTCACACACTCAGAGGTCCCACATAAATTCAAAGATATTTATGAATGTATGACGGGATTTGACATACCAACCCAATTTTATTAATCTATTTATTTATTTATTTATTTATTTTTGTTATCAGCTTAAAGAATGTATCCGGTCCCTTGATCAGGAGCAATCGCATACACCTTTCAGACAAAGCAAACTTACTCAGGTATTAAGACTAATGTCGCTTGGCCATTTTCAGTTTCCCTGTTGTGAGTATTAATTCTACAAGTGTTCATAAAAATCCTGGCTGATTTTTTTTTAATTTGCCCAGTTTGTTCAATAAACTCCCTTGAGTTTTCATAGTGAAATACTTTGTTCTCATTCTAGGTTTTGAGAGACTCGTTTGTTGGTGATTCAATGACATGCATGATTGCCAACATTTCACCTGGTCACTTAGCAACTGAACACACACTTAATACACTGAGATATGCTGATCGGTAAGTATTTTGTGAGTGTGTGTGGGTGGGTATGACGGTAGATGTAGTCGGAGGAACTTGATATTACCTGCCGTAAAGATAAAGAATTATTGTATTTTTCTAGCAATTTAAATCCTTACTGGATTTTTTTCATCTTGGTTTAACTGTATGACTTAGGGAATGCTTTGGAGGGGGGGTTTATACAAATTTTCTTTATAAATCTTGCTCCATTTCCAGGGTTATATCCAGGGCAGTTATCAGTGACTGCAATCTAAAATGTTTTTTGTACTTAATTCTTTAATAGGGTGAAGGAGTTGAGGGGACAAGGAACACCAAGAGGAGGAAGAAGAGGCAAGACATTAAACTCCCCCAAACATAACCAATTCAGCAACAAGAGCAGCAGTGGTAGCAGTATTGGCACCCGAGGGAAAAGTCCCCCTAAAAGGCAGAAGTTAGGGAGACAAAGAGACGTTGATGGTCCCACCACATCTAACACAAAGTTGACCACAGGGGACCCAATTTTCTGCTCCAAACCCAAGAACAGAAGATGGAGAGTGGAAACAGGTGCAAGGGGCAGTAAAGGGACTGGACTTGAACTTATTACACCAGTTAGTGATTGGCTGGGAATAGGTGATGAGAGGCACAGGTGGGAGGAAGCAGGTGAAAGAAAAGGTAGGAGAAGAGAAAATGAAAGGTATGGAAAAACTAACAGTCACTCTGTTAGTGACCAAAACACCAGGAAAGGATTAGTGTTGGGACATCCAAAAGACGAGCAGCTTAACTTGTGGGAGGTACAAAACTCTTTAACTCAAAGGGTATCTGGAATCTGCCTTAGAGAAAAAGAGAACCAGCAAAGCACTATGAAAGGGGAGAGAGATAAGGAAAGAAGATTGATACAACAGCGAAGGCAATTAGAAAACAGTAGAGATGCATGTAGGGAAGGAGAAAGACTTAGGGAAAGAGAGCTACAAAAGGCAGCTGAAAGGGATAAGGAGAGGCAAAGGCATTTGAGACATTATCACCAGCAGCTGCAGCAGTTTATACCCTCATCTGCTTCCTTGCTTTCTTCTAATCAGACCTCTCTCTCTTCCTCTGTCTCTCCATCTCTCTGCTCTTCTCTTCGACACTCCTTCCATCCCCAGGCTTCTGCCTCCATGTGTCATGGTTTGGAAGAGGTTTTAGATATGTACAGAGTTGGGATTGATGTTAGGGCTGATTGTAATAGAGGACAGTTGCCTTTTTCCAGTGGTGAAATTTACTCGCAAAGTGAAACCTCTCTATGTTGCAAATACAGTAATAATGAGGATGCTCCTGGTGACTCTGGTGGTGTTGGCGAAGTCTGGAAGGTATCTTGGGAAGGAACAGAGTCAAGGTTTGGACAAGACAGGGAGAGGAGGTCAGTGGAGAGTACAGGTGGAGCAAGAGTAAGGAGGGAAGATAGGAGGCCAGCTGGGATAGAAGGGGGAGAGAGGAGGTGGGCCTGGGTGCCACCAACGGAGACAGACCAAGCAGATTGGATGGCAGGTGCAATGCCTGGTAATGTAGTGTCTTACAGCTGTCATTCAGAAGACAGACAACAGGCGGGTGAGGAAGGACTGGATTCCTCAGATGTCCCAGCCGATGGAGTGCGGAGTGCTGAGGAGAAAGGAGGAGCTGTCAGCTGTGGTTTATTGTCCACCCACAGCAACAATGACAGCAACAGCCTCTTTAACCGCCCTCCTTTTGAGTCACCCCATCAGCGAGCTCCGGCAGAACGACCCCTTTCCCCAGCATCTGAACATATCAACACACTCCTGAGCCCAAACAAACTAAGTGATCCCTCTCTTGGAGCAAAACATACTAGATGCTTCTCCCACTCCCTGCCTCTACCATTACAAAATACTCATTTTTCAAGTGTTCTGTCACCCACACTACCTCTCCCTACTTCCATCACACAGACTGGATATAAAAAACCTGTTGATCCCCTTAACAAGCTATCTGAAAATTCAGCTTGTACTCAGGTACACAACCATTTGGAAGTCAAAGCCGAAATATCTGCTTTACCTCAGGATGAGATTAATTCAGATTCTCTTAGCCACATCATGGACCCCTTCAGCATCTCCTTGCTTCAGGTAGACCCTCAAGTCTCTACAGCCTCGTTCCTGCAAGAGGAGCAGAACGACACCTCGCTCTGTCTGCTTAACAATGAAAGGGGAGAAGATAAAAGAAGAAAAGCAGAGCATCACTCACATGCAGCGGTGGCAGGGAAAGCTGTAGAGGATGAGGACATAGAATTGCATCTATCTTTTTTGGACCTGCCACACTGCCCTCCCATCTCTGACACCAAGACAGCTGTGAGTCACACTGAGCGAGGAAAAGAAACAAGTGTTGCCACATACGAACACTGTGGAATAGGTAAGTGGGATTTCTCTGAGTGTATGTACAAACAAGTCATTACAAACAGGTATGTGAACTCATTTTTATCTTGTCCAGGTAGGACAAAACCTCCTATGTCTGAAGTTATGCTGGTCTCTCTTGAGGACCAAGAGAACAGTCAGACACCCCAAACCATGCCAGTCCATGGCAACAAAGCCCCTGCAACTCCACTTAAAGCTTCTACGTGTTCTTCTGTGCAAACATCTATCGTGCAGTCCATCTCACCCTCCATCTGGCTCCCCAGGAACACTGATTCACCCAGCTCACACAATCTTATCGCAAATGCTGCCACACAAATGCCAACTGAACATTCACACATGTTCAACAAATGTGCCTTTTCCATTTCGATACCACAGTCAGAAAGTGTCTTGGGCCAGTATGATACAGTACATTCAAATGATTCCAGCAACTCAAACAACTCACTCCAGCAAGACAGTCCTGAAGAGTCAAACAGTCAAGAAAGCACCAGCAATCAGCAAACTAGACCTATAATCCATCTATCTACCCCGGAAGACTTGGATCATGCCCAGTTAGTACCATAATTCTCACACTTTTGTTTATTGAAAAAAAGATATTGAGAACTATTTCACACATTAATCCTCAACACACAATAAAGCAATGAACATTGTAAAGTATTTATGTCTCTTTTCTAACCCCCAAATTTAGGTGGTGTATTGTTCAGTCCCACTGGGAGCAGCTAGAAGAGATGGAAGTTTTATGGCATAAAGAGGGAACACTTCTGTGCCAGCAACCTGATATGGTCAGAATACAAATTTTTAGATAAATTACCCCTTTTTTGTAAACTGCACATTTTAAAGTGACTACACACTTTTGTCCATCCTCACTCTTCGTCTCTGTCTTGCAGGCTTTTGGGGACTATGTCCACAAGCTGGAAGAGATCATGGAGAGAAAGGCTCTGTGTATCCGCAGCATGAGAGCTCAGCTGCGGCCATATCTGAAGCCAGTTCATTCTAACCAACCGCATAAACAAGAAGATAATAACAATCCAATAACTTGAATTAATAATCACAAAGTAGGAATATTTCCATTTGATGAATATAATTTGATGTACGTAACAAGAGATGTGTTACATGGGGTGTGTGTGTGTGTGTGTGTGTGTGTGTGTGTGTGTGTGTGTGCTTGTTTATTTATTTATGTATTTATTTATTTATTTATTTGGTTTGTTTTTTGTGTTCAGATGTGGGGTTGTTATTTTCCTCTTTTTTTAACTTGTGCTATTTAAATTCTGATTCAGAGTCATATAGTATATTTTGAATTCTTGTATTCTGTATACTGCATCTTTTAATCAACACTGAAGGGTCCAGTCTTGGGAATTTCTCCAAGCTGATCATTTTTCCTCAGTTGTGGTCTTTCTTCTTGGTTTTAAAAAGAACTAGGTATCTTGATTTTTTTATTTTTAATAATTAATTAATCATTTTTAAGACCCACATGACCTGCATGGCAAAAATACATGAATTAATTTATGTATCTTTGCCACGGAAACCAAGTGATTGAAATGATCACGTGATCATTTCAGACATGATCTTGGTATCAGAACTGATGAAGGCTTTAAGTTTCAACTTTTTTTTTTGTTTTGTTTTCTGATAAAAGATTGTGACGCGTGTAAGGGAATGGGACAAAGATCTATTCTCACTAAAGTCAGTGAGGCTACTTGGTTTTCTAAGGGTTTCTGTTTAAATTAAATGCTTGATTACCAGATGATGTGTTTCGTGTTGTGAAATTTACATTTCAATGTATCTGATTTGATGATTTTCTGATTGGAATAGAGTACACTTACTGTATGCTCTTTTACCCAATTCTATTTGCCTTCTCAAATTGATATTCTTTTATTAGGAAAGTATGTATATTCCACCAAGAGCATACCTGAGAGTGACTACACTTAGGATACAAGAAGCCTGCCAAACACACCGTGTTAATTTTAGAGGATCACTTCTGCTAGTATTACACCGCCCTCAAAGAAAATCACATAACCTGTTCCGGCTCCAGAGAAAAAACATCAAATGCAGAAGAAAAACAGAGAATAACCCATCGCGTCCATATCAGGTCTGACTTTTGCCGAAGTGGTAAATGTCCATATAACCTGCGCGCAGGGGGCCGAGCTTTCACCCCGCGCCGGGCTGAGACGCGTTAACGGCGTGGGCGCGCTCCCGGGCGAGAGCGGGGACGTCGGGTTACGTCGCGGAACCACGTGACCGTCTCCCGGGGTTTTGGTTGGCAGCGTCGGCGCGCACGACGTCGAAGAACGGCGCGGTGGGTCACGTGACAGCATCTGCTGCTGCTGCTGGCTGAGCGAAGCGTGTTAGCAGGTAAAAGGAAAAAAAAAAAACAAAGACAAAAACAAAAGAAAAAACGTGGAGCTGTTATTATTATTTAAGCCGTTTAAACGAAAAAAAAGGAGCCCGGCGTGTTTTCGTATGGTTTTCGAACACAAAGGGAAACCGATCGGTCGGTTTTTAGACGTGTCGTCCGTTCCGCTCGGGGGTTAGCTAACTGAATCGCTAGCGGACCAGCGCTGTATCCGGATTGTGGGGTTGCGGTGTACGCGGACGGGGCCGTTCACATGCCGGGTCAGTTAGCACGCTGCCGATATCTGTCGTAGCATCCCCGGGCCACGCGTTTTCCACAGGGTTTTTTTTTTTGTTGTTTGACCCGCACACACTTAGTACTAAAATACTGGACACCGACCGTTGGAAAAGTGGCCTTTTTTATGTTTTCATAGTAATGCTAACGTTAGCCAGATCCGCAGTTCGGGTTTAGGTGACCAACGTTACCTTTTCTCTGGGTTTACACAAAAGGGTACATCTCCGCACTCGCCACATTTGTTTATTATTATTATGATTTTTGCTCGTGTCTAGGTGTGGCCGTACCGGCCGTGGTCGTACTGGGGGTACGGGGGGGACGGGTTCGCTAATTGTGCAGCTTCACCGTTGATATCTTTCCAGCGGAATACTGCATTTTAACGGTCGGAATCGAGCACGGAACAAAGACGAGCTGTTAGCCAGCTCAAAGCTAACGCGAGCTAGTCGCCCCCGATGCTAACTTGAACGTTAGCCAATGTGGCTCATGTTTCCGGTGAGCTTCTTACAACGTTTACCAAAATAAGATTACGTTTCGGTCGCCACATGCGTTACAGTACAGGCAGAGGAAAAAACACCGACAACAGGAGCCACGTTATATAATCGACGTTAATAGTGCCTTGCTTCTTTTTTTTTTTTTTTTTTTAGTCGACATGCCATCGTCACACGATATTGACGTGCACAGCCGGTGCTTCGTCGTTCGCTGTGTTCACATGCTCACAAGTTGTCAGCTGATAGTATTATTAGCCAACAACGAGTTAATGAATCTGATATAATGTAACGTAGGGCAGGTGTAAGCTTTCGATTTTCCTAGACGCCGTTCAGTCCGGCGTAATTGGCAGGCTCCCTTTTGTGGTTAGTCATTTATTTCAGCGAAATGCCAAATGGCTGTCGCTGTCCCGACGTCGTCGATGCGGGAAAAAGTGCTATAATTCATACTGGCTATGACGGATGCTGATGCATACTCGCGGTGTTTTTGTCTGGGGGACCGAGGGAGGGATGTAAGTTGACACCCTGACAGTCCCCTCTTAGCTGGCTAAATTTAACCAGGGAGGCGGCGGCGGTGGGGGGGGGGGCGACAGATGGGGTTATAGTCTTACATGGTATTCTTGACAACAGTGAGCTAAGTCTGCTTATATTCAGTGTACTCTGCTGGCACTGGATATTTATTCAGTATTATGTTTTACTAGGAATTATAATGCGATGTCACTATCTCGTATGGCGGCTGTCATTTGACTTTGACTCTGCCCCCCCCCCCTTCTCTCTCTTCCAGATTTTTCTATTTTGTACATACATTGTTTTGTATATACTGTATATGATGACTTCAGTGGTCAGCAATCACGCCCGGGGAACTCGGGACAGACCACTGCTCGCCACAACACAAACAACACAGCCACAGAAACAGATACAGGTGGGTGTTTCGTCGTACGAACAGTTGCGTCCGGGTCTACTCAACCGATATATGTGTGTGTACGTGTATAGATAAATGTATGAGTGTGTTATCATACTGATGTTAAAAGTAAAATATGTAATGAATGTAAAATTTAATCTCACACGCTAAGATTATTAGATCACTTCAGTCCTACATGTTGTACCTTCACCAGGATTGTAGCATCTTTCATTGAAAATGAAGCCAGGTATCACATGTTCCTGTTGTATTGTTTCTTACTGAACTTTGTTTGTTTGCCAGGCCACAGCAGAACAGATTCGTTTAGCCCAGATGATCTATGACAAAAATGATGCTGACTTTGAGGACAAAGTCAAACAGGTAATGGGTTTGTACATATACATATTTTGACAAATTCATCTCTTGCATATTTTTCTGGAATTCTGGTGCACTGGGACCCTTATTGCATCAAGTGTTGGTTTAAATTAACTGTGTTTTTCTGTTTTGCATGCTCACAGCTGATGGAGGTAACTGGGAAGACTCAAGATGAGTGTATGGTAGCCCTCCATGATTGCAACGAAGATGTAAACAGAGCCATCAATTTTCTGCTGGAGAGCAACTCTGACACAGTAAGTGTCTACATACAAATGCACAAATCACATTCATATACCCTTAGAATGTTTTCTACATATGTCATACGATAAATCCTCTTTGTCTTTGCAGAGACTAAACTGCCATGAATCATGCAAAATTTGAACTACACGATAGGTGTGTCTTGCTGAGTTATCCTCATTTTGTTGTTAACCTCTGTCAGAACTCCTGGGAGACTGTGGGGAAGAAGCGGAACGTTGGGAAGGAAGGAGGACCCTCAGAGATAAAGGACAGTAGGGAGAAGAAAGGAGGAGAGAGGGAGGCCAGTCGTGGACGTGGGGGCTCCAGCAGGAGGGGCAGAGGCATCAGCCGAGGACGTGAAGGTAAGAAAGGGACAGAAATTGTTAGTCCCCTTCAGGGGGTGAAGAGCCTGGATAGTGTAGATGTTTGTTTCGTTACAGTCTTTTAAAATTTGTTCCGTGTTTTATGCATCTTTGACACTGAGTTTATTTTCAGTCTGGCATTACTGAAAGAATAGTGAGCATATGGAATCATCATTTCAACTTGTCTTTTTTTCTCCCCCCTACTTTGATTCAAGTCAGTTTCATTAAAAAAGTTCTCCCAGGTCATTGTTAATAATACAGGGTCTTCCCCAATGTGTTGAAAGCCTGCGGGCTGGCTGGTGCCTAGGCATTGGAATTTTTAAAATTTTTTACAAACTCCAGTTTCAGTGAGGCGGCTCAGATTGGAAAACACAAGTATAATGGTTGGAAATCTCACTGCAGACTTCTGTTGGTTAAAATGTGAACGCACCATTGCAAAACCGCAGGTCCGAGATCAGTGTTCTTCTCCCTGATTATGCATAGAGGGACATTCAACTCTTGATTCTACCAACTATCATAAGTTATCATTACCTAGCAATCTTAGCTGACTAGCTAAACAGTCAGTAACACACTTCCTTTCTGACATTTAGGCATAATGTCAAGTAAGAAAGCTAAAAGGCAAAAAAACCTTAGACCGTTTTTTTCAGACAGCCAAATACTGGAGGTGATGAGGAAGAGAATGCTAACATTCACAGCTCCAACAAGTCAACAACATTAACTCAGCTTCAGGTCTATCAAGTGTAGCCAGCAAGCACCACATCTGGGGCCTAACAACCTTTCTCTCCCTTTATCTAGTAGAATATTAGTTTTTAATGTCTTAATTTTATTGTTGATTTCCAGGTCGGTTAGAGGAGAATGGGTTTGAGGTGGCTCCTGGAGAGAGAGGGGGTGACCGTGGACGCAGGGGGCGGGGAAGAGGTGAGCATTACAGAAAAGTACACATCTTTAAGTTTTATTAGATGCATTGCCATTTGGTTAGCACTAAGTCAAAGAGTGGTAAATATAGCTATCAATTAAATACATTTTCCAAAAGCGTCTCATCCCGTTGTAAATAGAATTCAAAAATTACAGGAGAGAAAAATAAATTGCGAAGCTAAATATGAAATTTATTTGGGAAACCAGAACATTTTCACGCAAAATCAGATTAATAAAAGAAAGTGTGTGTGTATATGACTGCCCGAAACTGACAACTTCTGCTCAAAGGATATTAACTTTGGGTCACCATTTACACAAACGTGTCAGTGTATTTGGGCACATTCTAATGACGTCTCCTCCTGTCTTTTTTTGTTATTTGTGATCCTTAGGTAGGGAATTGGCTCCAGTATTATTGTGGATGTTTTGGTGATGTAGCTGGCAACATATCTATTTGTGTCTACAGATATTTAGAGTATTGCTGCACAGCACATGTGTGGAATCTGCTTAGTCCCTGCAGCTGCTTGAGTACGGCGGGTGTGGTGGGTGAGGGGGATGTTGCTGATAGATTGTAACAACAAATGATCTAAAAATGCTGAGGTCAATCTAGGCCTAATTCAGAAGAAGTTGTGACAGATGGCCATTTATGCTTTTACTGGGGAGAAATGCGGGTATGCAAGATGTGCCATGGCAATCAACATATCTTGTGAGTTAGACTTTAGGCAGCATGACTGTTACCTCCTTTGCCCGCGTGTGTGTGGCACAAATGTGTGTGATAATTTGTCGTTAATGAGAATGACTGTGCACCACATTGCTTGTTTACCTATTGAGTTCAATTCTAAAGCAATGCATTAGAGAAAGAAATAAGGTGCAAAAACATGATAAAAAGAAACTTATACACATGTATGCAGGTACAGATTTAAACAAAAAAAATTTAAATATTTTCCAATGCCTGACATAGGTCAATGACTGCAACAATGCTTTCTCAGTAAATGTGTTCCTGATGGTGTAGCGGCGTTTGATACCTGCTTTAAGAGAGAGCTTAATGAGGAGCAGAGACTGAAAGGGACCAGTCAGCAGAGGTCATCTGGTTGTTTTGTTTTTGTCCTTAGGGGCAGTCGGTCGTGGTAGAGGAAGAGCAGCTGCTGGCAACAGGTTCTCCTCCCAGGGCATGGGGTAAGAGTGTGTATTAATTATAAGCCTGTAGCAGGATGAGGAGGTGGTGATGGTGATTACAAGCACATATCTTAATAAGAAAATGTGTGGAAGAACTAAGTTTCTGAATCTCCTTTTTAAAAATTTTAACTTATTTTCCTATTTCATGTTATCAGGAGCAAAACCGATGATTTTCTATTTTAATTTCCTATGCTTGCTTACCTTCCCTCCATGACTCTCCACCTGTCCTGCTGCCTCTTTCCACTTGTCACTCCTTTCAGCACCTTCAATCCTGCTGACTACACGGCTAACTCTGGAGCTCGCCAAGAGGATGGAGATGGCAACGATACTGCTGAGGGAACTGGTAATGAAAATAAAAGAACAGAAGATGTCACATTTCGATGCCATTTTCTACACTTGCTGTTAATTCTTAACTTGAAAGAATCAGCATTGTCTAATGTTCACTTGCCCCAAGTTAGAAAGAATTTTCAATGTCAGATTACTAGGTCCCATATAAAAGAGTTCAAACTTAGATGAGCAAATTTACACAATGGATTAAAGGGGTTAGTGCCATATTAAAGTAGTCATGGACTATATTTTTTACTGCTGCTTTCAGATGAATTATTCTTTCTGAGAACAAATGAGTATGTTTGCACTGCTTTTTTTAGGAACATGGGGAGGCAATCTGGAAGACTGGACTTCAGAAGACTGGAATGAGGATGTAAGGCAGCACTTTTTAGTCATCTTATTAGGATTTGCACAAAGTTTCTTTAAATTAGCACTGGCCTGCCTGATGTCTAGTGTTACTGGCTTCTGACAATAACTTGCCAAATACTATTAGTAAAGAGTCATTGATTTTTATGAAGTGTCACTATATCAATGTGGCTCTGAGTGGTTAATATAGAGTACAGCACATATGCCTGTATTAAACTAATGGATGCATGCTTTTGTCCTGTCCTTCCTGTCCAGTTGTCTGAGACCAAAGTATTCACTGCCTCTTCTGCTCCGGCAAACCACATCACACCTGGACACAAGTAAGCCACCGTGCCTGAAGCCTAATCAACTTAGATCACTACAAAAAAAACGGCATTATTTTGTAGAATAACATTTTAATTTGTGTGGTTATTTTCTCCTTTTCATCCACCCCCCCCAAACCTTTCTTTTTTCCCACTTTTTACTCCTCCCACTCTTCCTGTTCTCTCGTCTCCTGCCTTTCCGCAGTGTGGACCTGGCTAGCCTACTGCCCAAGGCTGGAGTGGCTGTAGGAGGTTCCATGGACTCTGACTTGGGGGTGATAGTTGATGGCCCCTCAGCCGAGGATTTGGGCCAAAGCCTGGTTTTTACCAACTCCCACCACAATGGTCGCACTGCAACACACAGCTACGCACACGCAACAGCCAACAGCTACGCCCATGCCGCCTCTGCTAGTACCACCTATGCACATGCTGCACTGGTACAGACAGCCATGCATATGCACGCTTACTCGTGCAAGCACCCGCAAATACTTATCATATTTCAATGTTTAGGAACATGATAGATGTATCAATGTACTCAGTTCTTGTTTTTCTTCTCTACCTTTCAGTCCTCAGTTCTGGTTTCTGGTTTTGGCGCTCTGAATGCACCAAAGCCAACTACTGCCTCTGACATCAGGGCATCAGAACAGCTTAATGGGCCTCGGCTTGGTCAGAGAGCCAGTCAGACATTAGCCGCCTCTGCCACCACCAGCAGCAGTACTGTTTCCAAAGACACTGGGCCACTTTCAATGCAAAGTCCTGCTCCTGCCTCCTCTGCCTCTGTAGACATCAAGGCTCAGAGAGTGGATAATGGCCCTGTTACTGCCCAACACTGTAAGTTTATCTCTAAATGAGAAATCCAATGTAGAAACTTTAAGATGGCTATTAAATCTTGAGTAATTGTTGGCAATGAAAAAATTGCAAGAGGGTACATTGTGGTGCAGAGCAGTAGTTAAGTGAATATTTGCATCTATTTCTATTCTCTTCAGTGGAGATGAAGCTTCAGCCAGAGCCATCAGCGGTGCTTAGCCAGCTGGCTCAGAGGCAACAACAGTCGACCATCCTTCCCACCACAGAGTCTCTGGGCCTGTCTCAGTCACATGCACCACAGGTTCCTACACCACCAGGTAGCACTTCAGAACAGTATCATACTGTGCCATTCAAAGGTTTGAGAGTCTATACATTATAACACTATCTGTGCTCTGAAATTGTGGCAGTATCACTATCTCAATTATATCTTACTCTGACATTTATTTTGGTCCTAGTCTTGTGTTTTTATGACATTGTGAATGGGTCCACTGTCCTCTGTCCCTTGTAGGTCATGACTCCTCTGTCCCTCCTGTAAGAGATGGACCTTCACCGGGTGTGAAGCTGCCAGGCATGGAGCCCCCCATCACAGAACCTCCCCAGCGGCAACTAAAGACACAGAGACGCAGAGTACCTCCTCCCTCAAAGGTAAGCTTTTTTTTATCAGAATATTTTAACAGCCAAACAATGGTGTTGTATCCTTCATACAAAACAAACAAGCAATATTACTTACAAGACAATAAATATAAAAATGCATCTATTACATGTCTGACAAGACAAGCTAGTTAGCTAACCAGTTATGTGCAGGGATAGTCTGAATAAAGTAGTTTATGCTATGAAGCTATGAATTCCATACCCATGACTTTACCTCTCCTATTCAGAGATAATATTTTGCAACAGACGTAGATGGTGCAAATTAATATACAGTCATTTTTCGGTATATCCATTTTACCAGTCCCCATTCGCTCCCAGAACCTGCTCACCTGCTGCATAAGTCATAGTAGTTTATGGTTTACCACTTTGAAGTAGCAACTAACAGGAGTGTTTCTGAAAAAAACATGACTATTAACTAGTTATCATCTAGGTTCATTTATGAATGCAAATAACTTGCATGCACACATTTTAACAGCTTGCTTACTTACTCTGTAGAGCTTTTCAGTGTTTTTTTCTTTAGTAGATTCTGATCAAACATGACATCTGGAGAATGGACTGAGACTCTAATTAAAGCTGCGAAGAACCTAAAATGGATAGAAGATAAAACTTAGATGGAGTTTAATGCTACCAGAACCTGCTTGCCTGCTGCTGTCACACTCTAAAGTCGCAGTTAATGGACTGTTTTGACGAAACATGACTACAAACTAATTATCTATGTTGATTTATGACTGAAAATAACTTGTCTATACACCTTTTTAACAACTTGATTTCCATGATATAAACATTTTACACTATGAAATTTCAAATAATCAAATTAATTAAATATTTTTGTCAAGTTTTACTCATTTCCCTCTTTGTCTACCTCAGATCCCGTCATCAGCAGTGGAGATGCCAGGCTCAGCAGACATATCGGGCCTGAATGTTCAGTTCGGAGCTCTTGACTTTGGGTCAGACGCTGGTAGTGGAACAGTAGACATGGCACAGATGGAGCTGGCCAGGGAACAAGCCCCTGCTCAGGCCCCAGCTCCAGCACCCATGGCTGTCCCTAATGCTGTTCCTACACAGCAGCCACAGAGCAGCCTATTCTCTAAGCCAGGATCTGTGAGGTGCGTGTGACTTGTTTTTAAGTATGTAATTTTATATGTCTGTCCAGCATGATATTTTTACCGCAGTTGAAGTTTCGGTCATGTAAAAAATAGATTAATGACTGCTGCCGTGGGGACAAAATTTCTCAATTGGCTTAAATAGTTGAGATATGACATCATTTTAGCTAAGTTAAAGATGGAAACTGCTGTCGTTATATTCTCTGTATGTATGTTTGTGTGTTTGTGTCTGTCTTTCCCTGTTGACCTTTCTCTTGGTCCTGTGAACAGTGAACACATCAGCAGCTTACCCAGCTTACCCTCAGCTGTATCGGATCCCAGCTTCCC
Organism: Istiophorus platypterus; assembly: GCA_016859345.1. Taxonomy (NCBI): domain Eukaryota; kingdom Metazoa; phylum Chordata; class Actinopteri; order Istiophoriformes; family Istiophoridae; genus Istiophorus; species Istiophorus platypterus. The sequence continues at coordinate 14,927,030 of CM029115.1, forward strand.
CTCACCATCTTTGGGTTTACCCAGTGCCACGCCCTCACCCTCCTTGGGTCTTCCCAGTGCAGCCGCTCCACCCTCTTCTGCAACTCCTACCACAGCCAGCCGCGTGGAGAGCAGCAGTGGCCCAAGGTCCCTGCCACCGCATCTTGGCTTCTCTCAGAGCAAAGATGTGACATCAGCTGCTGGTGGGCCTCTAACGGTAAGGATAAAGCTTTTTCTCTCTGTATGCATAAAGGTTCCAAATAACAAAAGAATGATGTAGACAACTGCTGACTTCAGTTATTTCTTGAAAGCTCGGTGCCTGAATAATACTTTGAACATTTTCTTCCTCTCACAGAATGGCTACAGTGGGATGAAGACACAGAGCACACAGGACAGTAAGTATACACTGAAATCTAATATAGTGAATATTGATTGTTAAATGCATCTGGTAGGAAGTGGAAAGAGTTCTCTCAGTGAAAGTTGATAAGGTTTGATAAAGACCAGGATGTGGTTTTGTGTATGTGTGTACATTCTTGGATTCCTCCTCCCCACTATTACTTTGTAACATGAACACAAAAATTTACACCAAATAAATGCCAATTATTTTTATTTTTAAACTAGCTACTTCATCGACATCTAGAACAGTGAAAACGGAGTCTCCTGTTATGACGAGTGACAGTGGTCCTGGTCACCCTATCCCTTCCCCTGCAGTTACACCTTCCCACTCAACCCCCATCCCTTCACTCAGCAGGTAAGGGATGGTGCTAACACACTGTCATATTTTATATTGCACACTTTTTTGTTTGGAGATAATGATGGTTACAAGCACATATCTCAATCATGTAATGTGGAAATATATTTTGCTGAATCTCCCATCCGCCTGCCCTTGCTTCCTGGGTGATGTGCCTTTTTTAAATTCTTTTTGCTTTGTCAGTCTGCTTAAATCTGATTATCACTTTACTCTCTTTCTAATCACGTGACCAGTTCTCACTCATCTGGATCAGCCCTTGTCACAAGCTCCTCCCTCACAGTAAGTGCGTGAACATTTATGCACACACACAAATTTCTTGTAACATTCTTCTCCTGTTTTTAGTTTAGTAAAATTTGGTATGTTTACTGAAAATTAGAGACACTCAATTTTTATTCAGGTGGGTCATTTGAATGCAGGAAATTCTTTTCCACTAAGCTCTGGGGCTTTGAAGAAAAGGACTTTTATATTTTCTCAGAAGACATCCTTGCCTTGCCCTTCAAAATAGTTGTTGGTTCTCTTATCACACACCCTCTCTTTTCTTGTCTTGTGCCATTAGATGAATAATGAGGAGAGCAGTAGCAGCAGTAGCAGCGGCGGTGGCAACCTCCATTCCTTTTCATCCTCATCGGCCAGCCAAGTTGTCAATCCCATTGCTTCAGCCCCCCAGGCTGTTAGCAGCTCAACCACCAATGGTCTTCATCAGTCTGGAGCACCAGGACTAATTCCTAATGGCACGAACACCACACTCTCAGCTTCAGGCAACCGTGCGGCACCCCTTCTCACTACCAGCTCTGGTAGGTTAATGATCGATGCAGGAATCACATCACTTCAACACATGAGCTAATTTACAAAATATATAATTTTTTAAAATAAAAAAATGTACTCTCTGCAAATCCAATCCCTCATTTTGTTAAGTACATGCCCTCAAGCTATTTTTACACCCATATCAACTAAGAATTTGCTAATTTATACAAATATAGATCACAAGATAACTCATTAGTAAGTAAAAACCGAGTAACTGTCCCTGCAGTTTAAGTCAATTCCTCCTCCTTCCCCAGGTAAAGCCCCTCCCAACTTGGCCCAAGGAGTGCCGCCTCTCCTAGCAAACCAGTACATCATGGGCCCTGGAGGCCTGCTCCCTGCTTACCCGGTAACCATACTTTCCTAAACACAACATGTTTTGCATCTTCATCAAACCTGTATTTACAATGAGTGGATACAGTGAATTGAAGAATCATGGCACTGGGTTTACTCCTCACTCTATACAGCTTTTCAGTGTTGATGATGATCGTGTTTTAGTAGGTTCTGATCAAAAATGATATCTAAAAAATGCACTGAGACACTGATTGAAGCTGAGGCAAACCTAGAATTGGTAGGAGATAAAACTAAAATTGAATTTGCAGGTAACAAACTTCCCTCTGTTATGTTTATTTCAACAGCAGATCTATGGATACGAGGACTTGCAAATGCTGCAGTCTCGCCTTCCTATGGTGAGTCTGTCATAGTGTTTAATGTCATGTACCCTGCTGCATATTACTTTGGTTTTAGTATTTTTTTTGTTATTAGCAATTGGCTTTCAAATCCAGTTCATGATATATTACATATATACATATGTAAATTACTTATTGTTTACAAATTTCCAAAGTAGCAGTCCAAGAATGACTGATGAGAAAAGCAACAAATAAGGGAGCACTATGCATGGCATTTTAATAATTAGGGTTTGTTTTTTCTATACCAAGGACTATTATGGTGTAACATTCCCTGGTACTACAGCTGCACTGCCTGGAAGAGATAGCCTGGCCAATAATCCCTATTCTGGTAAGTCAAATTTATGTTTAATTTGAGTTTGAGTTGTGTCTACTGATGTTGCATTATGTTTCAATATAGGCTGTTAATTCACCCTTACACTTCACAATTGATACAATTACTGCCCGTTTCATAGAACTGTACAGCTGTCTGTTCATACCACTTTTTAATTATAGTATTTTAGCACATCAAGTTGATTTATGAGAGCATGGAGATCAGACCTATTTGGCTATAGTCAAAAACTTTTTATTTCTCTCTCCTTAATTTTGTGACATCATGTTGGCTAACTTGCAATGGAATTTTAGATGTATTTTTTCAACTTAAATCTTTTCTACCATTTTTTTCTGACCAGGTGAGGCAACAAAGTTTGGTAGGAATGACTCTTCGTCCCCAGCTCCACCAACCAGCCTGTCTACAGCTGGGGTGCAGTCGCAGCCCCAGCAGGCACCACAGGCGGGGACGCAGGGCCAGGGCACAGGACAGAGCCAGGGTCAGCAGACACAGAACCAGGCCTTTCTAAACCCCCCTCTGCCCCCTGGCTATGGATACACTGGTGAGGAAAAGCAAAATTATGTTTAATTAGGAGGATGTTGGCCAACTCATTTCTGGTTAACTCAGCAGTGCACTTTAAACCTAATGCAAATTCCAGCCTTAGTTAGCACCTTGCTGCTTGTTATATTCGGCTTTTTGTTTAAATATTTATAAGGAGGTGTAATGTGTCAGAACACTTAAAGGAAAAAGAGAATTCAAGTTGAACAGGTTTCTGCCAATACAACCCAAGTCTCGTTTAGAAAATTATTATTTTGAAGATCAAGAGAAGCCCATCTCAGCATTGTTGCTCAACAGTTTCAAAGCAATTTATGTTGTTTCAACTTGGCATTATTTTTCTAACTGGCCATCTTGCAGGACTGCCGTACTATGCTGGTGTGCCTGGGGTTCCTTCAGCCTTCCAGTACGGCCCCACCGTCTTTGTGCCTCCTGCTTCAGCCAAACAACCTGCAATGGGCCTGGCCAACCCCTCCAATCAGTATCACCAACAGCATCAGCCCAGTTATGGACAGCATGCATATGGCACAGGTAAGATGAGGATGAAACAAGAGGGCTGTGTCTGTCACTGCTCTGATAGATTTTTTTTTGTTTGTTTGTTTTCAGTGAACTAACATGGCACATTTTCTTCAGAGTCAAGTAATTGAAAAGAGTTTTCCTGTAAAGTCTTTATCCAGCCATTTTAATTCAGCTTTTAAATTGGTTTAACTGGCTTTAGCCTGTGCCTGTCTATTTGAACTATGGCAGCACAGGTCTCTTAAATTATTACTGCCAAACAAACTCTCATGGTACCACAATCTGTCACAACTACTTGATCAACTTCAACACTTATGACTTATCCAGCCAGTTACTTTTGTCAAATGTGTTGCTCTCAAACATAAACTGGTTACTCTCATCTTGCGACACTATACAACTGTCAGACAATTTTTGGTGTCTCATATACAGCAAAAGTCGGGTACAGCTTTTATGGGTATGGGTCTTGTGAGAGAGACGGTGTGCGTACAGAGACCCTTGGCAGAAATTAACTGAAAAGCGCGTAGAAAGAGGAAATGGAGAAATCCACGTCAAAACCTTTTAGACTTGTACACAAAATGCTGCATGTGCGTGTGGAGTTGGGCCTGTGTGGTTTTTATTTTGTTTGTTTGTTTTGTTTTGTTTTTTGCTTGTGCTGCATGCATAGCTCAACCCCCCTGCTGAATTTGGACATGGCTTGATATAGACACAGCTGCCATTCTAGTCAGGTTACCTTACTGCCTCTCTCTCCCATACCCCTCTCTCTTCTCTCCATCCTTTTTCCTCTTCCTTTTCTTTACCTCATTTGCTCCCGGTCTTTCTCTTCCTACCCCCTCCCTCTCCTCTGCTCGCTCTGCCTCATCTCTTCTGTACTCTTCCTCCTCCACCCCCTTCAGCCTTTGATGACCTGTCTCAAGCCCACGCTGGGGAGTACAGTAAGGGAGGGTACGGAGGCTCTGCCCAGTCACAGGCCAAGTCAGCGGGCAGCGGCCCAGGGAAAGGTACACACACAACACATGTGCGCACGATCGTACAACACGCACACAAAGTCAGTGGGCGTTTTCCTGTGGGAAAAACGTGATGTACTCAAAATTGCAGATGACTCTACAGTCAAGAGTCTTCTGGAGAAAGGTGTGTATATGCACGTGTGTGACAGTACTTTGTGCACAAATTACATGCACAAAAATGGACATCTGCCAAAGGGTGAAAAAAAAAAGTGAGAAACCTGCCTCTGCACCTCCTCACTTAATATGCTTCTTCCTACTGGCTGGCCCCCCTTTTACTAACAGTGGAAATGAACATTCAGTGCTTATTATATAGTCATCAGCAGTGAAATGACACAATTGTTCTTCTTCCCCCCTTAATCCGTTGATTTTTCCATTGTTTTCTTTCTTCCTTTTTTTTGTTTTTTTGTTTTTTCTTCCTCCCCTCTTAAATCTCAATCTCTGTCTTACGCCTTTCCTTCTCTCCTTCTTTACTCTCTTCACAGGACCTGGACTATCAGGGTCAGGTACCAGTGGAGGAGTCCCTGACATGGGAGGTTCAATCTACAGCAAAACACAGGTGAGAGACTCGCTGTCTTTTTTGTGTCTGTTTGAGTTGTGGCTTCTTGCTTCCGATGAAAAATAATACTTAAAATTGAACTTGAGTGACATTTTCTGTAATTGATTTTCTTAAATAAAACGGTGTACACATCAACAGCAAATCCTCTTGACACCTTCAGTTGTTACATGGCTTTGGATACATGAATGTGTTGGAATAGATAAGAGACTTTTATTTAATGCCAGTGGAAATATGCTTGATTTGCATATGATTGATTTTCTAAACCTACTGCTCATGCATTTACTGGTATATTTTCTTGTATATTCTCTTGGTTCTCCTCAGTCTTTTGATAAGCAGGGCTTCCATACAGGGACACCACCTCCCTTCAGCCTACCTTCAGCACTAGGGGGAACAGGGCCCCTGAATCCTGGGGGTGCCCCTGGTTACGCCCCTGCCCCCTTCCTGCACATCCTGCCACCGCACCAACAGCCCCACTCCCAGTTGCTGCACCATCACCTCACACAGGACGGACAAGTAAGATGAAGTCTCTTTGTATATTAAATCCTTCCCCCAGGGTCTGAAAAATAAGTTTGAGTCATTAGAGGTGTTTTGTAAGTTTAGGTTTGATGCCCCCCCCCATTATTACACTTTTTATTAGATGCTCCTGTTTCCCAAAAAGCTTAACATCATAACGATGATTTCTATAGCTGAATTTGATGCCCAAAGAGATGTTGATCTTGTGCACTAATCAAATATTCCTATGAAAATTTTGCCCCAGGAACTAACAAGTCAGAAGCAAATTTAATTCATTTGTGGTGTATTTGTTTTTGCTTTTCAACCCCTTCTAAAGAAATGTGAAGATTTTGTGATGGTGGGAATTTATTTGTACACACAAGACATCAGATGATCTTTTTTTAGTTTACTGTAATTTACTGGTTATTTTTCTGTTTGAATATGCGACCTTATTGGGCAATTGCAACCAGTGGAAAAAGTTGAAATTAAGTTTTGTTTCTTTGCTTCTCTGGGGTTTGTTCCAATTCTATTTTTAGTGTGGTCAGTGTGTAACTATAATTTATATCCACTTCCAATTAAAAGAATTTTTCATCCCTATTCAATAGTATAAATAATAATGCCAACAAACACTCTTTGCAGTCCTTGTTTGCATCTAAATATAGGCTGTATCCTAGTTGTTTCAATTTTTGGGCATTTGTTTGATCAGTCAGTATTATTCATCAATTCAAACTGCACCCTGGTAATTCCTGGGCCATCAGAAAGTACTGGCTTGGGAGTTATTTGTCCAAAACAGAAACCACACCCCAGGGACCAAATGTGGCTCTGTAGGTTCCTGTGGTCAATTTGATAGTAAAGTTCAGTCACTCATAAGATTCGAGAGTTGAAAATGGTAAAAATTGTAAGATAAATAAACCCGTGAAGACTGATGAAATTGACTTCTTGTTCTCTGCAGGGTGGTCCTGGACAACGCAGTCAGTCCAGCAGCATGCAGCAGAAAACCCAAGGCAGCAAGTCCAGCTATGGCAGCTCCCCCTACTGGGCCAACTGAGGAATGCTTCCCACTCCCCCTTCTCCAAAAGGCTGTGTGCGTGCGTGTGTGGGTGTGTGCGTGCCTGCGTGTGTGTGAGTGTAAAGCTAAAACAAAAAAAGCAAACCGAAAGACACACTACCCTCACAATGAGCAACCTTGGGCCTCTTCGCCCTGCTCCCCCCACCTCCACAAGTCCTCATAAGTCTTTTGGGTTCTCTCTTCCCCCCCTTTTCAAAATTGGTTGTACATGTAAGATATTTATGTATGTATTTATATATATATACTGTATATGTAATAGTAGAACATGAAATGTGGTTGCTGCATTTTATTTTTGAAGGACTTTTTGTTTACTTTTTTCAAAACTGCAGGAAAAGATGTTACATTGAGACAGTATAAGATGATGGTGAGAGCAAGTGAAGAACACATTACAGAAGAAACCATTAAAAAAGGAAAAGGAGAGAGCTATAGCACTGATTGCATATGAGGACATTTCAGATGGGGGTGGGGTTTATAATAACTAACTGCATCTTTTTTTTTTTTCCTCTCTCTCTTTTTATACATAACTTCCTGAATGACCGGCTCATCCCCCAAATTTCATTTGTAGCTTCCTGTCTTTCCCCTCCTGCCTCTCAGCCTCCCTTCTTCTGAAGGGCTGCCTACTCTCCTTGTGTCTACACCTCCCCTTTAAAAACAGATCTGTCCATCTAAAAATTTATATTTTAATTTAATTTTAACCCTCATTTCCCGCGAAATAAACTTCTGAGCAGTTGGAACTCTGACTTGGCCGAATATTTTTCTGTGTCTGTGTTTGTTTCAGTTTTTCTTGACTGTCTTGGGAAGTTCAAACTTAAGTTTTTTCATTTAATTCTGAAGTTGCAGAGAAAGCAAATCAGAGAAACTCAACAAAGTTTGTCTATATGAAGGCTACCGTCCTCTATTTTCACATTGACTCATCCAGTTAGAACAGTTTAAAATCCAAAATACACCTGGTAGCATTAGAAAGGATGTGAAGTACATTTATCCAAATTACGGTGCATATGGGTACATGGAAACTAACTTCCTAAACACTGATTTGCATATACAGTATATTGTCCATGTTGTAAATTTCGCATACAGGAAAAGCATTACTGATGATAAATGTTTCATTTATAGTAATATTGGCAAAACTATTTTGGAATAAAATACACGATAGTCATTACTAAACCATTATGAACCCAATGAACCACCTATGAATAGTAATTTTTAAAGATTTCTGATTAAAAAGTAGAAATTTAACACGCCCTTAAGTCAGAAAATCCTAGTTCGTTTGCCGTTAAAACATTGAATTCTCTAATTTATGTGGAGGAAAGGCACTGCCTTGCATTTGCTGTCATTTATTGTGATACTGACAGTTGTATGTTGAGAGATAAAGTTGCATTGATTGCCTCATTCCTGCTGGCTCATGTTATCAAAGTAGATCTAACTTCTAGAGTTGCTGCAGTTTTGTTCTTAAGGCAATCCTGTAGCTGTTGGGTTGTTGCCGTGACCTGCTGACAGCACACGATCTGTGCAAGCAAATAGGATGATAATTGTATTGGATTTAATCTACCTTTACAACTCATCAATTGGTTGTAGTAACTTTGTTGCTCTTCCCTGAGAATCAATGGAAAAATTGATTTAATGCTTGTGTGAGGTTCTGCTTCTGTGGAGTTTTGTGAAATGAATCAAATGTATCAAAAAAAGAATAGTTCACTAAACATGAAATTAACATTTTCTGTAATCTAGTTGACATAACTGTGTTCTCTGTAATGGTCTTTTAAGCCAGTTGTCCATATGGTGGCCCAGCTTGAGTGAGACATAGGTGGCTCATGATTAGTGAATCCACCTTCTTTCCCCACTAAATGCATATTCTCTCTTGCTATTAATAAAAACTTACTTCTTAATCAAAGTTAGGAAGATTGAACAGTTTTTATTTATGAAATAACTTTGCTAAATGACTCCACACAGCTCAAGCTTTTAGAAAAATATGAAAAGGGGAAAAATGAGCGGTTTTAGTGAGATGCAGTTGTACAGGAATGAATTCCTACAGTAGCCATGAAATTCATTAAGATGGGACAAATATGAAATTAATGCATATTATTAATGTGGAAAGCCCACAGTATGTGTTTGCAATTAAACCACCTCTGTTTTGGATTGTCACAGCCCCATTTACCATTTCGAAAGAAACAGTAATGCAGGTAGGAGGGGTGCAGAGGATTAAAGGGTTAAATCTGTCCAGGATGTAGAGAGCTATATTTGTCTGCACTTTGGTCCTCCAGATATTACCACTGTGGCAGTATGATAATATATTTACCTATATAGCTTTGTTACTTGACAATGCTCCTGTGAGAACTGGCGCTCACCAGGTTACCCAGAATTATTTCAGTTTCTGATTGTTGCACAAACTCATGGAAGGGGAGCATCAATGCCTTTGACTTTACTGGTTGAATAGTTGGTGTTTGGTTACTGTGATAGATTTGATTTATCTTGAGGATGTTTGAAGGCCCATAAATGGAAAAAGATGTTTTTTCAGTGTTGTGCAATTAAAACTCCTATGACACATGCAGTACTACGAGGAAACAAACAATGAATTAGTTGAGCTGAGCAATGTTTCAGTCATTTTGCTTTAAAATGTAGAGCTTTCTCTAATCATTGTATAGTGTGGGAAATAATGTAGCTTGAAAGTACCAAATTTCAACAAATTTCATTTCAACACAGATTATGTTTTAATAACAAATAACCAGTTATTCTTCACTTGTTAAAGTGTAGTGAATGTGATATGTAATCATACCAATCACCACCAGATGGCAATATATAACCGTATATGTATAACCTTGTGTGTATGTGTGTGTGTGTGTGTGTGTGTGTGTGTGTGTGTGTGTTTGTTTTTATTTATATATATTTATATATATATATATGTCCTCTTAACAGGAAGATGTTCCTGATAAGAGGAGTTATTCTATTCTACTAATATATTATGTTGTTCTTCATAACATTGACCTGGGCACCACTGTATGAGAATTCCTGACCCTGAGATAATCAAACTTGACGCAATGTTCTCACATTATTTTAGTTGTTTTGAGCTGTGTTTTTATTGATAACACATTGCCATACAGAATAAGTATCATGGAGATTCGAATTCACACTACTCACAGATTCAGAGGACCAGAGTGTAATGGGACTATACTGCTCTCTCTGTCCCCTTCTTCCATTTCTCTCTGCTGAATGTAGAGAGTGTGTGAGACCCCAGAGTGGCTAATATAACCTTAGTATGTGGCTGACAAAGGGGATGGGGGGTAATGCAGAAGAGAAGGGTGGTGATGGGAGGATGGGATGCAGAGGAGAGAGGATGGAAAGTTGATGAGTGGCAGGTGCTATTGTGGCCTAAGTGCAGGAGCCTACAGCAACAAGGTCAAAGGACAAAGTGAAGTTGAAAGGTCAACCTTAACTCCCAGGAAGCCCACCCAGTGAGAGGTACAGATATGGGGGAGTCAGAGAGAGTGATAGGCCTAAGGAAATAACTGAAGGAACAGAAAGTAAAGTAAAGACAAGATTCCAAGATGCAGTGTGGGTCAAATGTAGTAAAAAGAGGAACATCCAGGTGAACCAAAGGCACAAGAAAAGAGGGGATCTGGAATCCTTAAAAAAAGCAAAGGAAATGAAAAACAAAGCAAAGGATAGAACAATATGGGATACCATAATGGATAAACACAATGACATGAGAGAGATGAGGAGAATTAGTGGCAGATGGGTTATCGCAAGATGAATTTAATTACAAGAGGTGCACGCATGTTTGATAACATCCCTGTCTTGATGAGACAAGAAAAGCATGTGGGAGGTTCCCCTCTAGAAGTGTTGGGCTTGCTTGTGAATGAACAAATTAGCTGTGTCCTTGGTGAATAAAGCTAGTTGGCCGCACTTTCCTATTGGGGCCTTCCATTGCCTTGTATCATTGGGGGGGGGGGGGTTGTGTGCAGTTTTCCCAAAGTTGTGTTTGGCCTAAACACACGATGCACCCTGTTATTTCATTGAAGAGGCACAGGAATGCTCACAGGACTGCCCCTCGGAGTGTTTGTTGACACTTGTGACTGCTCCGCTCTCAGATGTTGACAAAGACGTTTTGTTGGGGTTCACTCAGTTCACTCCCTGCAGAAACTCGGGGAGCTGTGAGGCTGTCATGCAGGATATCGCGACAGTTTAGACCTGAATGGAAAGCGGGGGCCCTGATGCTTAAGGCGGCCTCGTGACCTGGGTACTTGATTTGGATACTCAAATCAATTTCTGCTGTGTTTCGTCTCCTCTCCTTTTTTTCCAGTAAATTACAAGCCTTTCCATCCAGCTGAATAGAGAATGATCACTAGGTGTTTTTTTTCCTTCTTTTTCTTCCTTTCCTCTCCATCTGGGGGACCATGAGATGTTCTTGTCCCCCTGCTTGTTGTGAGATGTGACAGCGGGGTCCATTCAGTGAGAAATTGGCTGCAATTAGTGCAATTATGCTGATTTTCACTTGTGTCCCATGCAGAACAGAGTTTTCGCTGTGCACAGAGACACCCCCGGGAAACTGCTACAAAACAAAAACCCATCAATCAACAAAGGCCTTGAATGAAAGGCTCAACTGCAGATAATACTGGGCACATTCCATAATGACAGCGTTTAGTCAGCTGTGACCTAGGTTGCGATGGGGGGCATGACATCTAGAGCTTCACTGATTAAGGGGAAATATGCAGTAAAGCTAATGTGAAGGACAGAAGGTCTAACTGGCAGTGGTGGGAGTGTAATCCAGTCGTATAATAAGGTAAATTTTGAAGTTGGTTACGGTATAATAGTGTTAAACACCCCGAGTTCAGCTCATATCCAGGGATTTAACAGAGGGCAAACGCACTCAATCAAATTTACCCACTTTCTTGCAGGAAATACCGTATTTAAAGTAATCCAAACTTTTAACCATAAATCATGGCAGTCACAATCACTAAATAATCAAACTGGCATAACTTAGATTTGAGTGTTTTATGGAAGAAAAGAAAAATTTAATACTCCCTCTGAATGTATGATGGTTTTTTTATGTGTGCGGCTGTTTCTCATTGGATGATGACTCAAGTGTAGGTCACAGTTTACCTAACTTTACATTGGTATGTCTATGTCAATATTGCCCAGGAGACTGACAAGGCTTGCATTCAACAGCGGATCTCAAGGTGTAGGAAGCGGGGGCGGTATCCAAAATGTAATGCATCCACTTGTTCGGTGGCGGACTTTTAAAAGGAAAATTTAGGGAGAGAAGCACCTCTGCCATTCTTTTGCATCAGTTTGTAACAGTTCTTAAAACGTGACACACTGTCAAACGCGTAAACATCTGAGTCAATCGCTGAAAATCTGCACAGTTGTTCGTGGTTGTAAAACAGCTTTATTGTCTAAAATGATTGACACCTCTGTAGGCCAGTAACACAAAACAAGTCTTGAGAGTAATACACATAACAATATTCATTAATATCGTCTCATTCTAAAAAAAACAAACAAACCTAAAGATGGTTATATGATCTTTGTTTTTTTCTTTCGAATTCTAAGAAATCTTGAGATGATTCTATTGCAAATTATACACGTTCTTTCACATATAGCACATCTTACAGCTAAATATTTAATCATCTCAGCATTTTTGATATAGATTTTTTTTCCTCATACTTTACCTTATTTACACACTTCCTGGGGTCCTTTTACTTCCTTCGCCTTTATTTGATATCTGGGATTATGAACACAGTTAGACCTGGGTTGAACAGGGTCGGAGCAGGGTCAGGGTTAAGGTTAAACACGGGGTCAGGGTTATGGTTTCTCCGCAGGGATGCACCTGTCTACGGTTCCGACCACACGGTAACGTCTGAGGTCACTTTCCACGGAAGCGCCCACACAGACATGGAAATGTTACCTGCAGAATGTGCACTGTCCCCGGGTCGCCGTCTCTTTTTCGTGAGTATGATTGAGCGTCGTGATAATCAAAAATAAAGTCTTTAAAAAATATATATCGTGTAAATACGATGACCCCTCCTGCCAGTTTGATTTTAAGTAAATCGCTCTTCGTTCCTGCAGGAGGAAGCCCTTCTAGCTGGCCCCCCAAAGGGGCTCCCCGCGGCCCCCTGACCCCGCCCCACCCGGCCCCACCCCGCCCCGCCCCACCCCACCCCCCGTGCGCCGCACGGCCGGCGAGCGGCGGAGCGAAGCGGAGTGCCTCTAAGACCCAGCGGAGCTCGGCAGGGAAACCCCGCGGCTTTAGTTGTTTCTACTCTCCGGATTGTCAGCTAGTTATTTGTGGGGAGGCGCTGTAGCCATTTCGCCACATGAAAGCCCGACGAGTTGAGCGACCGACATCCGACTTGTTCGTGGAGAAGACAAATCCGCTCCGAGGAGCTCGGCGCGCACACGCAGACGTACGCTCGCAAGCCGCGCACGGAGACGCACGGCGCACGGCGCACAGACGCGCACAGACGCGCACACTTCCTCCTCCTCAGCCTTGGAAAAAAAAAAGGGAGAGAGGGAGAGAGAGAGAGAGAGAGAGAGAGAGAGGAAAAGAAAAGAAAGAGAGGGCACACGAAACGCAAACTTCCAACTCTCCCATGTGGGAACCAGAGGTCTGGGGATAAGGTATATTTTTTTTCCTCTTCGGGGCTCCGCTCCTCCTCTCCTCTCCCCCCCCTCCCTCTCTCCCTCTCTTTCTCTCTCTCTCTCTTCAGTGTTTTTTTGCCCGGAGAGTTGTGTTTCTATGAGAGTCTCGCTCGGTGAGAAGAGAAGTTTGGTTGTTTGCCTGGTCGGCTGAGGAGGAGGAGAAGAGTCGGGTTAAAAGTGGGGGAAGATGGTCCGCAACGCCGCTTGGAGAAGAAGCTTGCTGTGCGTCCTGGCGCTCAGTCTCGGCTTCGCGTCCACGCCGTGCAAAGCTCGGATTTACACCAACCACTGGGCAGTCAGGATAGCCGGGGGACCCGAGGTGGCCGAGCGGATAGCGGAAAAATATGGCTATAGGAACATGGGACAGGTAGGTCGCCCGTTGCTCCATCCAAACTTGCCTCTTATTCGCGTGTCTTTGTGATTTCCTTGCTTTTGTCAACTCTTAAGAGCGAGGCAGACCCCGGTGGCTGTTGTTCCTCTACCAGCAGACAGACAGACGCGGAGGTCAGACGTCAAAGGTCTGAGGTCCAAACCTGAGCCGTGAACCATCTCTGTGATTTTTTTTTTTTTCCTACTCCGCCCGTCCGTCCCTCCGTCCCTCCGTCCCTCCGTCCGTCCGTCCGTCCGCGGCCCTCTCGACTCTCGCACAAGGACAGAGAAGCTGCGGGGGACAAAGACAGAAGACCGAGAACAGGATGGCACAACAGGTGCCTTCTCGCCGTGTCTCCTCGGATTTTTGTTCAGTTTGCGGGCCGGAGCCGCAGGCGGCTCGCTATCAGCCTCGGTCACAGCCGCGTCTCATGTGCTTTGTCCTTTTGACACACCAGCGAGACAGGTAGTGCTGTTTGGTTTATGGTCTTGGGACTGTCGTTAAAAGTTCCACAGTCAAACAGATACTGGTGTTCTTCCCTCTCGGTGCTGTAATACTGTGTTTATGTATATAATGTTTGACGGTTTGACTCTGAAGCCTCCCCTGACTGGTCCTGCTTGTCTCGGCATCATTAGGTTTTTAATTGAGATTTCCGTTTTGTACTTTTCTTCCTATGTTCCACCGTATTCTTCCTGCGAGTGTGATCTTGACTCAGACCATATCTAGGCCCGCTGGGTCAGCTCCTACAAAACAGCGCTGTTGTATATGTTTACTCTTAGGATTCATTATTTATTAGATGCTCCCATACTTTTTGTCAGTAATCACAAATTGATGGGGTGAAGCTTTTCTCCTTCACACTTTTCCTGACTAACAATGAGCAACCGCTATAAGAGAAAATCTTATAAGAGAAAAATCTGAGCCAATATTTTACAGCTTGCATAAAAATCACAAAGCATTTCTCTACAGCATTTGATATTCATTATATCTGATACTTAAGGCCAGATGCAGAGACCATGGCAAAGGACCTTGGCAAAGGCTAAAATAAATGCCAACACATAAATACACGTATGCAGAGAGGGGAAACACTGGTGTGAGATTCGTCAGCCTCTTTACCTGGCCAATTTGAAGTGTGTTTTGAAGACGTTTAAAGACAAATCCTGTCTTTGTGGATTAAAGAAAAACGCCACACAAACGTGGACCCCACACATACTTCAGAGTACGGTGACCAAAATACACGGGTAGTTCATGCCTGCACTTGCCAGTGCTCGACGTGAAGACACCGTGGAACAGAGGGGGGCATTCTGACAGGTTGTTGTGGGGTAGCCTAGTCAACAGCTATTGAGCCCCCCTCCTTCCCCGCCTTATCCAGCCCGCCCACCCACTATACTCCCCAGAGAGCAGGCCTTAATGGCCTCGTTTATCCCCTCTCTTTGACAGGAACTAATGTGTGGAGTGTCCCCCCCCCCCCTCCATAGGACTTGCCCTGTGGAGTGTAGTGTCGCCACCAACCCCCACCATTCGCCCTAATTTCCATCTCAATATGGAGCGTTCATTGGACTTTGACACCTCATAGACAAGGGTTTTACTTCACTTCCTGGTTTTGGGGTCAGCTGAAAGCTGCTCCCATGGGAGCGATAACAGCACACTCTGGTTTCCTAATGTGAACTTTGGCATCACTATCACCCCCCCCCCACACATCAGTAAGCACTGATTTATGTGGAGAATGGAATTTAAACTTATTAGGTGAACTGACTTCTTGAAATTTTCTTTGCAGTTAGTTTGTAGATTGCGAAGATTGTTTATCAGTTTAATTGAACGTGCTTGGATTATTCATGAAAATTTGTGATAACAGATTCGGGGATATGACTGCTGAGTGAGAAGAGATTTAAACTTGTGAAGGGAAGCAAAGTTAAAGAGAGAAAACGGGGGATGGGTCGGGAAACATTGTGACAGAGGGACAATATTGTCATCTTGACAGGGGTGGAAAGAGGAAAAGAGACAAAGATAACCACACACTGAGAGATGGAAGGAGGAGGGAGTAAAAGAAGGGTACGATAGATGGACGGATGGATGAAAAGAGTTGGCATAGAGTGAGAGAGCACCTCGTTGGGGAATTCTGGGTAATCCTCTTAACCGTGGAGCCCCCTTCCCAGACTTAGATGCTGGCCCAAATTGAGTCTAAATCAGCTGACAAGGCCCCAGACGTGGCTATCAGTCCTAACTGGTGTTTTGAAAAGATGGGAGAGGACTTGGAGTCATTGAGAGGGAGCCTGATGATCTGAAGCCAGGCATGCACAGGCGGTGGTTGCATCAATAACAAGTTATGACGTTATTTTTAAGGGGTTGGACAGATGCTACATAAGTTCTTTCAGGTTTAGGCCAACATGGGGTCGTTTTTTGGAAAGTTTGCGATGCTTAAGTACACTGTCAGGTGTAATGGTTATCTATGTTTCCACAAATGCCTCACTCATACCGATCATTTTTATTCAAACTAATTCTCCACTGTCTGTGATGACCCATAATCAGTAAATTAGTTCTAAATCAATTTTGGTTTGTTGATTTAGGCCTGGGACAGAGTTGACGATTTAAATTCTTGTTCTGAGCCAGTTGGGGTTAGCGTCATGGGGTTAGAAGGACAGGGATGAAAGTTATTGTCGATTATTCTGTAGTGTGACAATGCTTAACATTGAAAGAACAGAATAAAGAATATCTCTCTAACTGCTTGCCTCTATAGATTCAAAGTTGTATCCAGCTTCAAATATAGGAATTAAATATATTATTAGTTCTACCCTTGAATGTCACCGTAACAGTGTAGTTGCAATAAGACTGCAGCATTACTACCATGAAGCAAAACATGTATCTTTTAATTCCATTCAAACCTCCATAGACATGTGATTTAAAAAAAAATATATATATATATATATATTTGCTATGGCAGAATCCTGCAGTTTGTGTGAGCTGTCATCCTCTTGTATCATGCTCATCTTTGCCCTATTGTTTAATATGGACAAAGACCTGTACTCTGAACCACACTTGTTCAAGCAGATCTTGAGTCCGTTTGGTAGTCTGACACAGCCAGCCTTACTCATAGAAATTTTCATTGGAGAAATTGTATCATCATTTGGCAGTCCTGGTAGGATTCTGTATCAAGTGACCTTGGAATTTAATGCATCCACTGAAAAAAATCTGTGAAGCAAGACCCTGAATCACTGAGGTAAAAGTGGTTTAGCCTCACAAATTTGTTACAACATAATTCAGAGATACCAAGGACTATGCTGAAGTTATGATTCACTATGTTGGTTATTGCATCAGCCTGAAGGTTCAGTTGAGTATATAACCCCTGGCAAGTCCATCTAAACACATGTTGTCATAAATACAAGAGAAAAGACTCAAGCCATACTTGAGAATAAAGCCTTGGACATGTTTTGTTTAGTTTATTTTTTTTATTCAATTTCTAGAGTTTTTCCAGTAGCTCCCTATTTACAGATGCTCCAAGAGGGAGAGTGGTTTGCTAATATCAGTGCAGATGCCGGATAAATTAAATACACAATGGAAGCCTGATATGTTGAGACCTGTTTACACTATGAGAAACATTCATAGTGGTAGTGGCCTGTTATGGAAGCACATTTTGTTAATAACTTGAATGTATTATAATCTGATTACTCAGGACCTCTGATATTTGTTGCATTTTTAGCTATTTCATCTTCACTCAAAGCTCCAGCTACGCCGACTGGCACTTTGTTGTTTCTCATTTTATCAGCCTGTAAGTTGGAGAATGTGTGTATGTCAATGAGCACTGAGCTGAAAGCTGATCTAATGGGCTCTGTAGTAGTGGAGCTCAGCCATGGATCAGTGACACACCACAGGACCCTCGGCAGCCATGACAGTTTGATCATCTAAGGGATTGTATGGTCTTTATCAATTATTAAAACTAATCACTGTCCAGCAGCTGGCTGTCTGTCCGTCATTGTCTGTGTGCTGATCCTCTGGCCTCCTCAGCACTATGTCATTCGAAGCCTTTGTTGGTTTTTTTATGTCTGTACATTTGTCTGACTTCTAGTCTGTGTCTCTTTTTGTCCTTTTGTTTCTCCTTGTCAGCTCAACAAACCTTTACATATTATACATAGAAAAAACATGAACATTAACATAAAAAACATAAAAAAACTCTCACTTTACTACTTTGAGAGAAGGAACTCAAAAGTACATAATATTACTTTTTGAGTACTAGCTGTGCTGGCTGTCACTCAACAGTTTACTCAATTCATTAATGACTGTAGGAAACCCTAATCTCATATGTATTTATTATGTGATTACAGGATGTGTCTGATATGTTTCATTCCAAGAATATACATGCCAGAGCAGTCACTACTGATTAGTTTTAGGAAAATATTGCAGGAAAAAAGTCTTATTTTTACAGTTACACTAATGGTTTATGGTAAAGTTGAAGAAAGGGTTATGGAATGAATAGATACACATTTCTTAAGTCTGTATATGTGTATTTTACAGATTGGGGATCTCAAAGACCACTACCACTTCTTCCATAGTCGGACCATCAAACGATCAACTTTGTCCAGCCGTGGACGCCATAGTTTCATCTCCATGGAGCCCAAGGTAAGTCTGTTGTACTGTTTTATGAAATGCAGATTTAGAATCAAAGTAGCTCATAGGTATGCTTTTGTCGTGCATTTAGATGATGCATAATTTGACAATCTAATCTCAACCCGAGGTCTACGTCCTAGCTTTTGTTATTCAACAGTGGATACATTTTGCTTAGTTGTCATGGAGAGGACTCAGTTATCATCACGTGACCTGAATATGGCACGTATATGACATAAGCAAACTAGATCTGCTGATGTTTTTTTTGTTTGTTTGTTTGTTTGTTTGTTTGTTTTGTTTCAAAGCGCTAAAAAAAGCAAGTGGACCTTGAGTTAATATTATTTTATCAAACTATTTCTGAGGTCAAACATTAACTTTTAAAGGGGAGATATATGAGTATTTTTGTCTAAATCACTGAAACACTAACTAAGATTATCAACAGAGGTATCCACTTAAGATAGCATGCTAACCAGCTAGCCCTAACTGGTCCCATCGTGTAATACCGCGTAGTACCTCAAGGGGCAATAGTGAGTCTCTGTCGCATCCAGTCCGCCCTCGGTCCAACTTGAGAAGATGAAGAAGTAATGTTAGCGAGTTGCTTCCTCTCTTGGCAGAACGCGTCTACCTATTTTTCAACCTCAGCTATTGATGCTGCTGCTCTTGGTGGTCTCCCTTTCCCTCGTGTTCCTCGACCTCTCGTGGCTTGTCCTCTACTCCTGCGACTACTACATCTTCGCTCTCTCTGACTGGGGGGTGGACTGGGTGTGAAATTGTAGTTGTCAGTCTGACAATAACCAAAGAAAACAACCTACGAGTTACATAATCAGAGTGCAAAGTAAACTAGTGTGGAAAACATTATTCCCCAATCCATGCAAGTTTGGCAACATGTCAACAACTGCCCTTTGCTGAGGTTTTATTCAAGCTAACATTATTGCAGAGAGTTGAAACTTAGTAGTGAGTGGCCAGTAAGCTCAGTTCCAGAGCACACACGGAGCACACATTCATGTGCAACCCGGAATAACAGGTAAACAGAGAGGGCCGGTGGAGAAACAGACTGGGCCGGTAAGAACTTCATGGATTTTTTGACAGTCCACTGGCCCGCTGATGCGGCAGCCCACCAGGTTTTGCCCAGGTTGGCCCAATGGTGAGTCCAGCCGTGGCACAGCAGAGAGGGAGGAAGGAGAAGGGAAAAAAGAGTGTATTTCCTTGTTTCTTACAATACAGGTGGACATCCCAACTTTCTTGTAATATGCAGCCCCCTAAATGTCGGAACTTGATAGTTGACCAGTTTTACACATTGCCCCTTTAAGTCTATACTTAAGGTAGTTTTAAAGACGTTTTGCCAAATTTTCCATGATTTTGGCAGAATACGGCAGCCAGTTCATTTTTAAGTTATCATACAATTATAATTTAAATTCTTGGTTTAATTAGCCACAAAAAGTCTCAAATGAAGGAAAAGTATTTCTAACCATAACTAGAACAGTTACTGATATTATTTAATCAGTATGATGCTTACGAGGTGTAACACACCAATTGATTGTACCTTATTTCTAAAATTGATACCTGTTTAAAATGTGGTGCTGATGTCCAAATTTTACAATCAGTCCACTGCTGTGTACAAACCACAGGCCTGGCCAAAGTGTGAAATACACATTACACACCAACTCAGACGACTCTGCTTTAATGTCCTTGCTGTTGCAGATCTGCACAGAAATGGATATTTGCAGGGACACATTGTTTACGAAGACAGTAGCTATGACATAGCAGGAATATCCCAGTTTTCCCTCACTCACACTATACTGATGGATGAAGTGTAATAAATGAGATCTCTTCTGTCAATTTTCTGTTTCACAAATCCAGCAAATTTAGCTCTGATGGATAGGTTAAAAGGTGGAGGGTTTATTGAAGCCCTTGATTTAGAAAAGCGTAAAAAAAGCCCTGCCAACAGATTTTGAATATTGAATATTTTCATTACACCCTCAAATAGAAAGACTTAGTTAAAAGAAATTGTTGAATTTTCCATTTCTTTGCTGGTTTGAGTTTACGTCATGCTCACTTTTAAGGGGACACTCATTAACACTGGTCATTGGGTGTAATTGAAAACAGAATTTTATTAAAGTAATTAGTGATTTTAACTCAATAATTCTTTCTGTAATCCATCGTGTTTTATGTTAAATATGTTCAGAAACTACATATTTGCCCTCAGGCTGCAGAGAGGTCTAGATACCTCAAATGAATTAATACAGCAGGTCCTTCACCCTACCAGCAAGGTGTGGGTACACAATTCCACATGGTGGATAGGCTGGTGTCAAAAGGCATAGCCAGTTAATTGGATCTGCTAAATCAAAATCCAGGGAAATGCTTTTCTATTCTCAGTACGTGGATAGAAAAGCCCTGTTCCAGAAACGCATGTTCACAGAAAGACTGTGTCTGTTACTGGAGCATTCAGTTCCCTGAAACTAACCTGCTATATGGCAGTTTACTTTATCTTATTCAGAGGCACCAAGCTGTGTTTCAGACTTGAACTCTCAAAAAGTGGGGAGAACTTGTGCCACAACATTCCAACCAGGGTGAAACAGTGTTTTACCTAAAGGTTTGCCGTACTACACTATAGCCACAAGTCAGAGTATATCAAAAATAAATTTATTTGATATAATTTGAGATTGTTTCTACATCACCGAGGCTGTGATTGCATTCTTGAATATAAAATATAGGCTTTGCAAAGCATCTTGCTCAACTGCAAGATGTTTTTTCTTCTTTTTGTGTGTGTGAAATGGGTAAATCGGCCCCTCAAACACAAGTGTGACCTAAGCTAAAACCTTTCTCTTGTCCTTTCAGTGCTCCTCTCATCACTGCGCCAGGCCATCAAACCTTGGCTGCATTATTAATTCAGCCTGACCTCACATCACTTGGAACTTCATGTAAATAAAACCTTGTCTCATTTGTATTGTTCTGTATTAGGTAGCTTCAGATGGGTTTCAAGGACAGGACAGTTGTGGAAATGTCTCCCTGGAGCCAATCCAAGTTGACATTAGGCAAGAGTTTGGGTATACCCTGGAAGGGTTGCCAGTTTATCACATATATAGAGGAAAAACAACCATTTATGCTCACATTCACACCAAGAGGCAATTTAGAGTCACCATTTAAACTTAACTGGATTACAAAATTCCCATTCATGTCAATTGTGAAAAATACTGACTTTTTGGAAGTTCATGGGTTTCATCTAGCGGCAATGGCTTTGTGTGTTTGTTTTGAAGAGTTAATTCAAGCGCATGGAAATTTATTTGTATCTGTGCATACACATGAATGCATTCTGACTGCTGAGGAGAGATAATGATGAATCAGTGAGATTATATAAAAGAGGGATAAAACAGGAAGAAGAGAACAGTAAGAATAAGCTAAACAGAAAAGACAAGATCTGTTATGCACATATCATGTTGCCCACTAGTTCATTGTTGTTTCCAATTTTTCTTTCCTCTCTGTACTTTTTTATGGTCCACTCAACTTGTTTTGTCCACCTGCTGTACTTACCTGTCATCCCTTTTCTTTTTCTCTTACTTGGACTCCTTCCCCTACCTCCTTTTCTCACTGTAGCTTTCAGCGTACTCCTCTCTCTCCCTCTGTCTTTGGTTCTCTTGCTCTCTCGGGCCTGACACTGTGCCATGATGGTAGAAGGTTTGTGTCCGGATGCCAGCTGGCTGAGAGACTGAGATTTTAGAAGACTAGATCAGAGAGGAGAGGTTGAATGAGAGAAAAGGGAAATGGGGAGATTACAACAGAACGAGAGTGAAGAGGAGCTGAAGAGAGGAGTGGAGAGGGAAAAGATGGATTAGAGAAACCAAATAACGGAAAAGCGTAGTGGAGAGGAATAGAGCTGTCAGTGTTTTCCGCTGAGTTGCTATCCTTTCAGCGTAATCTGCGGACCAGTCTGTAGGTCTTGGAGCAACATAACGGCTAGTTTGGAACCTGCACAGCCTGGCATACTCCTAATGATATTTTGCAATCAGGTTTTGTAATAATGATAGCCGTGTGTTTGTGTGTGAGTGAGTCAGATGGGTGTAGTGGTGCCATGAAAGGCGCGCCCTGCCATCCACAGTACCCATTGGAACGGATGTTACCATGGTGATTCAGCACAGCACAGATTACCACTTTATGGCATCTGCTGGACTGCAGTGTCACTTGCCTCTTAGGTCAAAGACCACTTATTTTTCCAGGCTGGTGTATAACTCCCTCAAGGCCATTGGGTTGGAGAGAGCATATATTTTCACCTTGATTGCTGCACATCTCTAACTGTTTTTTGAAAGACTTTTTCAAAGGTTAAATACAAAATATTTAGCCTGTTATGGGTTAATTATAGATATAAATCAATACTTCTTATACTACTGAACAAACAGAGCTTAAAATAATTATTAAGTAATATTTTGAAATGTACTTAATGTACTTAAGACAAATGTTCTTACTTTAGGTATTTGTTACTGTAACAATTGCATCTTAAATGTAAGTTTGAAGCTCTTCTTCAGCTTTCTCTCTCTGTATCCCAATCCCTGTAAATCACTTTGAGAAGGACAGTTAAGAAATCTCCTGTGGCATCACTTAGCAGCACATACAAACCTTTTAGTGAGGAGTAGGGATGTTCCTGTCATCTAAACGGAAATTTAAATTTAGAATAGTGGACTAGTCTAAAAGTAAGAAAATATTCTGAACAGCAGCTCTTCGCAGCTGTGAAGAGCTGCGTTAACCTTTCCGACCGACCAGAGCAGAAGCAGAGCAGCGACTGTGGGTAAATGATGTAATACTGGTTTACCATGTGTGGCTATTGTTAGCAGTGCTAGCACCGTCTCTCCTTGCATTTTAAGTCAATGCCTGTGCTGAAAGTGGTTATGCATCTTTTCCGGTCAAATGTTTTAAGCCAAATTATTACGACACTGCCTACTTACATCTTTATTTTAACTTTCTAGATCAAAATACTGCCAACCCACGCTGACTTTACAAGATGCCATCTGTCCGACTTTCCACCTTGCTTTTTTATAAAATCCAGGCATAATATTAAAAAATAGTTTATCCAACGAGTATTTCTGGTGCTGACCAGCGCAGGTAGAAACATTTAATGGTCTAGTCGACTGATTGAGCCCACCTTCAGTGAGGAGACCTCCTCTTTTCGTCCTAAGCAGCACTCAACTTGCACCTTGCACATGTATGTTGACGTACATCCATTTCTCATTCATACTAGGAGATCCAGGAGAGTTTGAACAGCCACATACTTTTTTGTTGTAGCTCTGCACTGTTATTAGTTTTTGGTGTGACATGAGTTCAAGTATAATCACTCTGCTTTGTTTGAGATCTATTTCCAGCTATTTCAAGTTTACTGAAAACAACAATTAGAGTACTACAGTGGTTGTTTCTCCTTTTATAATGCCCTTTTGAAGTCTGTGCTGGGATTAGAAGAGAGAAATAAATGCTGAACTCCTCCATAGCTGTCCACAGTGTTCTGTTGCAGGAGCATGATGTTTCCAGTCAGTTTCACTTAGCAAGACTCTTGTTTACTTGAAGTAATTTATCCACACATGTGCAGGAAAACTGAGAGCCAGGTGTGGTCCGCAGCTGAAACCTCGATGGGATACTCTGAAATGCAACATGGCTGTGACCACAAAATGAAATTTCAGTGTCTAGTGATATTTATGAGGTGCAAAGAATTCATGCCATATAAGAGAAGTATTTTACCACATAGTAAAACTACTTTCGTTAGCTCAAATTCAATTATTGCATGGCTGAAACACTCAAAACCTGCTCAATATTTTCTACCATAGCACATAGAATATTTTCATTGTCCAACTGCCTTTGGAGCTCACTGTACCCATAGACATGTGTGGAAGACAAGGACACTCACAGCATCAAGGAGACAACACAGATGGAGCTTTTGTACCTGTCAGGACCTTAGGGGTAATATGCATATGCACAG
This sequence comes from Istiophorus platypterus, assembly GCA_016859345.1. NCBI lineage: Eukaryota > Metazoa > Chordata > Actinopteri > Istiophoriformes > Istiophoridae > Istiophorus > Istiophorus platypterus. The sequence continues at coordinate 14,951,304 of CM029115.1, forward strand.
GTTTTATGAGACTCCACAGAGTCCCAGGTAAAGCTTTCCATAAAGCCAGGATAATTATGATATTCTGCCATAGACTCCTGAATCTGTTTTTGCTTTGAATTTGTTAAAGAGATGAACCTTGAGAGAGTTGATGCCCTGATATGAGCACCTTCAGCTGGCCAGCACAGCATCACTGGGCTTTCAACAGTCTGTGAAAAGATGCATGACTGTGTGCTGTGTTTGGGCTAAGGCCCTGAAATACCTCTAGGAGAGTAGAAGAATTGGCTTCTCCTGTTAGTCCAAGGGTTGTTATGGGTGTTCCGTGACACCAGCATTTGACCTTTTTTTTTTTTTTAAACTCCCAGCTCGCAGTTCTTTTGCCTGCAACTCAAACGGCATCTCAAAAACAGCAGTGAAAGTGGATCAATTTGTTCCTATTTGTTCTACTGAAGTGAACTCTTCCCCAGTTTCCCCTGGTTGCTGACCCAGCCAGCAAGAGCCACCTGCAAACCCTTACACAGAGTGCGAATGGGGGGGGGTTGAGTGGAACGAGAAAGGGAGACAGGCAATCTCAGAGAGAAATGGGCATCTGCGAAGAAGACCCGAATGCAGTGAGAGAGAGGCAGATGAGGGAGACAGAGATGAGAAAAGTAAAAAGGAAGGTGACAGAGAGGTACAGGTGCTAGCAGATCATTCCTCTGTTCAACAAGCTGGAGCCAAAAGAATGGAGCAGATCCAATTGTCTTGCCTCAGAGCCTGCCAGTGAATTGGCACTGAAACAAAGGTAGTGATACATGGGCAAGTTTTAGAGGCAATAATAGAGGGCAATATTGGTTTTGTTTTGGAATGGGAGATTGGCAAATGTGACATAATTGATGTGGATAACTCCAGGCTGTTATCAGTGAGTGATTTTTAGCAGGGACTAACAAAGGATGGCATTGCCCTTGATAGCTTTAAGAAAACCGTTGAATACCATTACTTGCCTTGGGTCATCACCCCAATAGAGGACAAGTGTATTTTTAAAAGTAAATCTAAGTAAAGAAATGCAAAACCACCTGTGTAAGCAGTGGTAGTATGAAGATATAAGGTAGGAAACCATTTTAAATGCAAAAAAAAAATGTTTTTTTTTTTTTTAAGTAATGTTGGCAGAGATTAAACATTTAACATTACATAGGATATTGAATAGTAAAGCACGTGCACATTTTATCCACCCTGATACTTTAGGGGATTCACTCTTCCTCAGTTAGCAGATACTTCAGATATATATCTACATATTACAGCCATACAGTGTTTCTTGTGTAATCATTGGACTAAGGTGGAAATGCTCGAAATTGATAGAAAATCAATGCAAATAAATTCTCAGCCCTTCTTAGAGTAAAATCAAGGATGTTTATATCTATCAACACCAGTAAAGTTGTTTAAATATTATGATATTAATGTCAACATTCCCCACATTCCCACTGAAGCCTCTGGACTTATTTACTTTTCCTCTGCCTTGGTACTTAGACTATATGATATTATCGGTCACGGTTTGCTGGAGTAATTTCTCTCCCCCACGCTTCTTAAATAGAAAATGTGCAGCTATGAGAATGAGAGGTGTGAAAAAGAGCACACTGATGATAATGTGCACAGCATCTACTGCTGCAGAGCTAGGGAATCTGTTTCAAATAACTATGTAATCCAGTACATAGTTTAATAACATATTTCTGCTTTACAAATTTAATATCCAACTTATTAATCTAAATTCTCCTTTTGGTATTTAAATTCAGAATAGTTTTCAGCCCTTAGACCTTGGAAGTAATCTGATGAAAAACCTGAAAAAAACTGTTTTGGTTGAAAAGTTAATTTTTCAAAAAGTGTCAAAGCTCAGACAAATGAACCAGTATCATCTGAACTACACTAGCTGAGCTGCAGATGAGGACTACAGTGTTTCTCTGCTACTCTTTAAACCTGTAAAATATTGCTATTTAGTGCCTTCATGCTTTTTACAACAAGTCACTAAATAGGATAAGTATGATATATAGAAGATATAATACCTGAATCTTCACTAATCCTAAGTCTCCTCACTTCTCACCTCCTCAGGAGGCTTAAATGTCTTAACTCGCTTCACAGCAACACCAAGTTGCGATGGTCTTACTCAAAGACACTTCAGTATTGTTGACGCTTGCCAGCACACAGATGTATGAAACCCCAGGTTCTTTGGTTGATGTCATTGTTCATTAAGACACTTCGGCAAAATGTTCTGAATTTCCTTAAATTCGTGGGTCTTGTCAGAGACTTCTGATCTGAAGTTTATACTAAGTGGGGCCAAAATGCAGCAGAACCACTTCTTTTTTACCCTCTGTAGAGTCTTTGCTCTGTCTTGTCGGTCTGTAGAAGAATTGATGGCAGTTCGAGAGGATTGGTGATGACATGAGAGTCACTGATGCATTCATTGTCAGACCTCCTAGGAATTACCAAGTTACAGACAAGAGCAGTTAAGAGATACACTGCTGATCAAAGATTGTGGTTGATGCTATGCTAATGTATGCAAATTGTAATGATACACCAGTGGTTTTGCGCAGACACATCCACTTCCTGATGACAGTGTTGTTTTGAGGCTAATGGCCTGTGTAAAGAGTTGCTTTGAAGCTGATGGTCCTGATAAAACTTGGAGTGAAATGAGCTGAGACCTCGGCATACGGGGGAGCATCAGGCTAAAACAAAATATCTCACTGGATTTTTTTTTTTTACTCTTAATCTCTCTCTCTGCCCCACTTTGCCATTTGCCATTTCCTTTTCTCCCATATCTCTATATTTTAAAGGGAAGGTCTACACACTTTGATTATTAAATGGCGTCACCCACATAATTTCTTGTCACCCCCCAACGTGATCTATAAGCAACTACATCTCTGAGTTATTAAATCAGTGCTATTCATAATATCAATTATCCTCCCTTCACTTGCTGTCTTTTGGTCTCTATTGCAATTTGTTTTTACTTCCCTCCCTTTCGAGCTCAGTCTTTTTTTTTATTGACTCTCCTGGGACTCGTTCTCTTCAGCTCTTTATCGCCTCTCTTTCTCTCGTCTTATCTTGTCTCTTTGCCTCGCTCTCCAACTCTCTGTAGAGCCTGGAAGATTGTTTCAGTGCATGAGACCAGATAATCACTCTGCAGTCATTATGTCAGCTATTCTATCCCTTTTTTTCATCTCTTCTCCTTTCCTCTGGCTGCTGGAGCTGTATTGATGTGAAGAAATGCTTGGTCTTTGCAGTCGAACATTGTTCACTAACGCCTCAAGATTTCTGGCAAACTGAGCAAAACAAAAACAGTTTGGCAGTACAAAAATGATTCTATTGATTGTCTTTTATAAGTGGAGTTTCCTTGTCTATACATCATGTGTATAGCGAGACATTTTATGTTCAGTCAATGGTGTGGCGACCATTTCAGGCTGAGTGCACACAGCATTTCATCTGAATATTCACTATTCATAAAGTAAATGAATGAAATCCTAATGTTGTCATTTTAAACTTTTACACAACCATTTGCAAACTTTAGTCTAAAGAACCACTAAATCTTTTATCACAGAAATATTTACATCCAAGGTTGCTCTTATACAGTGTTACACATATGCTCCCTCTATATGTTGTGCCAGTCTTATGCCTGCTAATATTTTAGTTTTTTTGTGTTGTTTCTGTTGCTTGTACATGCAAAATTCTCATAGAGTCTTTTAGACAGATGAAGTCTGCAGGACTTCGGCTAGACTAAACACAAGATTTCGGGTTTTAAAAAGAGTTGACAGGGGCCAAGCACGTGGGTCCAGCCATCTTGTTCAGATCCAACAATGCTGATTTTGAAATCGGAAAATTCCGTCTGAAAGTGGAGCGAGATTCCTGCCAAGGAATGCCTTGCGCCTTGAAGTGAGCCCATAACATTTGAGAGATTGATGTTACCTGAGAGACATTTATGTCTTCGGCACATGTGTGTGTGTGTGTGTGTGTGTGTGTGTGTGTGTGTGTGTGTATATGTGTGTGTGTGTGTGTGTGTGTGTGTGTGTGTTAATGTCCATTTTGCAGACAGAGAAATGTACTGATGGAAGAAAAACATGAGTCTACGGCAAAACTCTTGTAGGGTAACACCAAAATGCATAAAATGCAGCTTTTAGATGGCTAAAAGGATACTTTGGGATTAGTGTGTCAAGATTCTGGTGATGCTTCTTGAACACATGCTCCCACATGTACTTTCTGTGCTGTAATTTCTTTTTTTATTCAGTAGTCTTCATTGGTTCACCTCAAGCCACATTTAAATGGAGAGACCAAATGTAAAACATTGTCACAGTTAAGTACAGACCCCCCATAAAGCTGGAATAACTTTGTGGCTAAGAGCTGTCACCTTTGAAAATTGTTGTTTGTTTGTTTGTTGTTTGATATATTTATCCTTTACAAAATGAAAAACATTTATCTTGGAACAGTGTCTCCTCCTTCAGTAAACAAGATTAGGTCGAAATCTGGCATGTAACTGGTCCGCCCTTATCTGTTTGCTTCTCTCCTACTCTCTGTGCTCACATACACAGTAAACCAATGAAGCCAAATTCCCAATAAAGCTGTCCTCATCTACATGTTTTTCCTGTTTCTGTTGTCAGACAATGGAAAAAGTATGAAATGGTGACTGAAATGCAACCCATTAGACTACATGTTAACCGGAAGTCACTTCCAAGCCACTTCCAAGCTGCTTCTCTGCACTGTTAAAATATTAATTTTATAACTCTGATCTCATCTGGCAGAATCACCATACACATAAGTAAGAGACAATGGCTGTGCTGTGATTTCAGCTATGCTTGTTAAATGATCACTCGGATAAGATGTTAGCATCTATACAGCTGCTATCCGTTAGTTGAATGAGACAAATAGAAAGGAGCGTCTGTGAGAGGAAAAGCCTGACCATGGGCTTGTAGGGCAATACCGGCAACCGTCTTTTGTGGAAAGTCACTAGATTTGTTGCTAGATGATTTTGTCAAGCAAAGTCGCTAAGGGGTTGTGAAAAATTGATAAATCTAGCTACAATGTACTAAGTTTGCAACGCTGCCTGTAAATTCCCCCCTGATGACACAATAAAAACTGTTTGCGCCAGTACACTTTGAAAGAACAACGAGAAACTCCAACACTTGGCCGGCTGACCAATTATGTAATGTCATCACTCGAATACCCAGCCCCTCAGTCAGTCAGCATCACATGTATAGGGTTGGCCCCATGTTAGGTTCCAGCCAAAAAAAAAGGTCATCTAGACTCATGGCTCATGCAAAGAAATTCAGCTCTCTCCTGATTCTTTCTAATGTTCTGTCTGTCGTGGGCGGTTGAACTCAACAGTACACCGGCCATACCTGTACTCCGGAGATGGTCTGTATCTTTTTGTGTGTGAGTTCATCACATAGGTTAAACAAGAGGAAATGTAGCCTCCGTATTTTCATTCATTTATTGAAGATGCAGCATCCACTATTTAAGAAGATCCCAGGTTGTCCATCACCTTATATTTTCCTACAAGATTGTGTTTACTTGAACAAATAATTTCCTCGGAACGCTAATGAAATTCCTTCTGTTGACTGATTGTGCTATCTGTTAAGTAATTCTTGTGCTGTGTGTTGTTATTATAATGCCACCTCAGTTTCTGCTATCTCGTGTCCGTGTTTGTGTGTGTCAGGTGGAGTGGATACAGCAGCAGGTGGTCAGGAGGAGGATCAAGAGGGATTATAAACCATCCCCACCCCTTCTTCTGTCTAGCCCCGCCCACAGCAGCCTGGCCCAGAACAACATATTCTATAATGATGCCAAGTGGAGCAGTATGTGGTACATTGTGAGTACACTTAATACTCATACTAGACTCACTCTCTGTATGTGTGTTTACTACACCAAAACAAGAATATCACAACTTTGGAAAAATATAGAGACCAATGCAGTTTTGTCGGGTCTATGCTGTGCTTGTCTATTCTTCTTCTGAGGATTATGTGCTGTTCTTTAGCCACATTTATCCAGTTTGTGGGTTTAAGGTCAGCCAAGGTCATTCCATGGTCCTGATCACTGCAGTGTAAGCGCAGCTGGGATTTGTGTGTGTGAGACAGTTTAGGGTAAAATTACCAAATTCTGTGTTTATTCATAAGAATTTGTCACAGGAATGTTCGCACATTTTGAAATATATGCATGACTGTGTTCCTGCATTTCGAAATAGTTCCTCGGATATCAGCATTGTTGTGCATGCATTTGTTTGCCTGCGGTCGCACACGCACACAGAAAAACATGCGCGCACACACGCACACACACACACACACACACACACACACACACACACACACACAAATTCCCAATGCAAATATTTCCAGGCTTATCACAAGTGTTTGAAAACACCCACAGATCATTGCTCTTTTAGTTATATATTTGTGGTTGAGTCCTCAGTTCTGCCAATAGTTAACTCAGTATAGATAAATCCTCATACTTTGACCAGAAGTTTTAAACATATTTTTTAGCTTTAGGAAAGAACTCTCTGAACTTGGCATGTAAGTGTGTTTTCAGGTTTATATAGAAAAAAATGCTTCCTCCGGTCATGTCTAACAAAGTTACCTGACATAGCCTATGATTGAAACACTCAGCATTTCTGTCAGTTTGTCTGCCTGTATATTTTCTATCTAATATAAAATGATATAGAGACTTATTCAGGAGCACAGATTTCACTTTATTTGATTGATGAAAAAAAGAAACATTAACTAGTATCTGTTATTTGGACATGAGTTTGATTCTCAAGTTTTAGTTGTATACAAATTGTAACACTTGACTCAGACTTCAGTGACTTGCATGAAGTCTGTGTCCATAGAAAAACGAGTCTGATAAGAAAGAAAGAAAGTGAGTGGACTAATTTATTTCAGGTTGACAATTGCATATCTAAATGTCCCTTTGACATGCCAACAAATAAGAGCTTATTGCACTTGCACTGCCCTTGAATGACACCTGCAGTGAAGGACATTGGATTGCCAACATCAAACTTAATCAGATATCTCCTGACACATCCAGATAGATCAGCTGCAGGACAATAATGACATTACTGTAAGAAATGTGTTGTGACTGGCCCTGAAAAAAGGTTTACACTTCAGCACGAATAGACCCCAGTAAAGGGAGGCTAGGAATGAAAAAACAAAGGATTTTAAACATTTACTCTCTCTGGTCTGATTTCATTGTGTTTTTTTGCCTTTGAGTTTTTTTTACTGCTACTGCATATTTTGGTGTATTCAACAGTTTATCTTTTTTTTAAGCTTGAGCTCTTTTATTTAAATAGTGAAATGAGAAACTGTGTCTTAAGATCAAAGTAATTTTTTTTTTTTTCAGTGATAAAAATATTGTGGTTGAACCAGGCTCTTACTACTTTACATGGAGGTTTCACAGGCCCATTTTTAACTTGTTTGGACTTGCTTATGTCAGATAGAGCTTCTGTATGAGAAAGGCTTATGCTCATGCTTGCTTTAAGTTAAGTGAAAAAAACTCATCGAGGTTGGACACACAAGTTATATCTATAACATTGGATTGATTGATGGATCTTGCCCCCCCCCCTTGTGTTTTTTTTTCTTCCTCTCCTCTATCACCTTCTCTCCATCTCTTCAGCATTGTAACGATGATGTCCATAACTGCCAGTCAGACATGAACATCATGGGGGCTTGGAAGAGGGGCTACACAGGAAAAGATGTGGTAGTGACCATACTAGATGATGGCATCGAGAGGAACCACCCAGACCTCTTTCAGAACTACGTGAGTGTGTATGTATGCGCGTGTAGGTGTAGGGCGGCTACGAGTGACTGTGTGTGTGCGTGTGTGCGTGCGTGCGTGTGTGCATGCGTGTGCGTGCGTGCGCATGCATGTTTGGTGTAAGAATATTCAATAATCAGGGAAATTAAAGTGTTAATCTTTGTTTATGTCAGTAGGGCTGCAGCCAACATTTATTTTCATAATCAATGAATCTACTTGTCTTTTGATTAATTTATTTAATTTTTCAGTCTATGACACATCAGATTATAGTAAAAAAAAAAAAAAAAAAGGTCCATCACAATTCCCAAGGGCCCATGGTGACCTCATTAAATGTCTTGTTTCGTTGACCAACAGTCCTAAATAATATTTAAATCTTACATTTGAGATGCTGGAACCATTAGACATTAGGCATTTTTGCTTGAAAATGATTGAAATGATTAACCCATTATTAAAATAGCTGGTGATTAATTTTCTATGAGTGTGCCTACTGAATTGAGTAATTGTTGCACCTCTAAATGTCAGCATCTGCATGTGAGGTTTTGGAGACAGACATAGGAATTTAAATGTACCCTACTGGAATAAGTGAGTGTCTGCGCATTTGTGTGTGCAGCTCTGATTGTGCCAGATTCAGGTTTAACAAATCACATGTATAACTCAGGATTACAATGGTATGTTAAAAATATAGTATTACAAATATCCCAATGATGACCTTTTTTATGGAAAAAGGTACTTGGATTATAAAGCAAATTTGAATAAAAGATTATTATAATTACGATCATTATAACAGAAATTATATTATGTAAGTAGTAGTAGAGTTTATGTTCCGTTTTAGGCCATAACTAAGTCAAGTTACAGAAAGCAAAAAATTATTCACAGTCTAAAGATCAACTACATTGCAATACTGGCTGTACTTTGGATCCGATCATGCATCATGGATTACATTTTGAAGGAAAACTTCCTTAAATTCGTGGGTGTGCAGGTATGCTACATGTACATGTTTATTTTTCTGTGGTTGCATACTTTATGTGCATGCTGAGGTGTGTCTACCTCACACCAAGGCAGGACACTTAGAGTAACTTCTTTGCTTCAGGCAGCAGGAAACGCCATCAATCACTGGGACAGATAAAACGGATCACAGCCTGTTTGACAGCACCTACGCTACTGTTATTAGCTACTCTTAATGCCCGGATTTGTTTATGCCGAAGGCCGAACGGCATGGCAGATTGAGTTAGCTCTGATTGCATTCGATTTACAAAATAGTTAAGTGATGCTAATGTGAACTGTTTGATTGGGTTAGAGAAGCTTCTTGACGTTTTACAAGTCTATTATGCACACACACACACACACACACACACACACACACACACGGTAGTGTTAGACCTACGTTTCTAATAAATATACTCATTTACCTGATGTTTTCTCTCCCTTGATCATTATTAAAACTGTCATTTTGATGTTCCATGTAAATGTTCTGACATGCATGTCTCCTCCAGGACCCTCAAGCAAGCTTTGATGTCAATGGCAACGACATGGATCCCATGCCTCGATATGACGCAACCAATGAGAACAAGTAAGAAAAAAAATCCAATCCAGAACTAATGAGAGAAATATAATTTAACAGCATTACAGTGAGGTTCAAGTCAAATTTAGCATGAGGCTTTAGTGTTAAATCAGCCAAGTGCTTTTTCATGTGTAAGTATGCCTCAGTATGTTTGCATTTCCTGAGTCCTGACCTTGTGCAATGAGTTACATTGGTGTATTTGATTGGGACATTTGTGGTTGGGTTATGGTTTCCCTGTTTAGAAGAATTGGTAGGGGTGTGTGTGTGTGTGTGTGTGTGTGTGTGTGTGTGTGTGTGTGTGTGTGTGTGTGTGTGTGTGTGTGTGTGTGTGTGTGTGTGTGTAAGAGGAAAAAAAAAAAAGACACTTGCTTCTCCAAGCACTTGTCTTGTGCCAGTTTGGCTTAGTGAGGGATTTTTGGTGTTTGTTTGGCTGCAGCAGCCCAAGTGCCTTGGCAGGGGCTCGGTCCCTGCTGGTAAGGCATTGTCTTAAAGAGACATGAGGCTTACAGATGCAGCTTAATGAGCTGGTTTCCTTTTTAAGACTGAATTGCTAAATTCATAGATAACTATTGTGTTATGTGTGTGGTCAGAAATCTGGTTTGCCTTTTTTGACTTTTCATATTTACTGTTCTTTTTACAACATATAAACATGATGGGATTTACAAACTAGTGATCATATTAAGTTAAAAAAAAACAGTGGCCTCGTCTCTCAGACAACTGGGCTGAGTAGATGTGAAAGGTTTGCAGGATGTGGCCGGCAAGTTAAAACTGATCAACATGCCTGAAAGATGAGAAGCAAACAGTCTCTTAGGTTTCTGAAAAAGAACACTAATACAAGATACATCTGGCAAACTGTGGATTGTTGTCAAACTTGTGTTGTCTGGCAACAATAACCAACCTCCCATACAGTTGTCTAAAATGAAATAACATTTGGATGAATCAGCATCTACTGCTTTACCAGTGAAATTCCTTGTGTCTGCTAAATATCCATCCTACCAACCTCAGATTTAAAAGGAAATATGAAGAGAGAAATTGTGGAAATCCCTGTAATGTCTGAGTCAGTTGTCCTCTTGTTAAAACAATAAAAAGTGGTTATAGACCTTTGAGTTTTGTAATAAAGTGTTTTGGGTTTTTTTTCTCTACAAACACATAAACTACAGTTGGGGTGTGTTTGTGTGTGTGTGTGTGTGTGTGTGTGTGTGTGTGTCCTTAAAAAAATTGGGAAAAGAAAGTACAAAGCTCTTCAGCCTGATGATGATTAATGATGATAATTGCTATAATCCTCTTTTGACTGTAACTGTTACCATTGTCTAACACAGTGACTTTGAGAAAATGCAATTGTAATTTTTAAATTTTTCTCCAAATAAATCTGGACAGCTCTAAATGTTCCCCAGTGGCCCGTCATATTAAAACTGTGTGGGAAATACAGATGTTTTTTAAAACACAAACTACCCGACGCGCATTGAAAACTAAACAAAACTAAATTTAAATTGGATTTAAAAGTTATGAAATCATAATAGCCTTATTCACAAAGAACCAACAGAATAAGATTTTTATTTTGTTTCTTGAAGAATGGTCAAAATATGTGGGGCTGTAAACATAAATAAATTAAATTAAAAAAAAAAAGGTCGTCCAAAGAGAGTGTAGTGTGAGTTTAAATGGCTGTGTCTTTTTTGAAAGTTTCAGAAAGTTAAAAAGTATCTGTGTTTTCATTTGAATAATTACTATGTGTGAGTGTGTATTGTTACAACTGGCTACTATCTATTGCACAAACATTATATGGCTCTGGCTGAAATACAGAGTGATCCCTGAGTGACTGTGACACAGATGTGCAGAAAATGGAAAATACAGGCAAACACAAAGAGTGGAAAGACGGCCAGACAGACGATTTTATGGATTAGTGGACTGAAGTGAACTGAGCAAAGACTGTTGAAGCGTTTTAAAAGAGGGAGCCAGCAGTGTGGCTCATTAACTGTGATAAAGGGCCCTATCACTGATTTGCAGCAATTTAATATGTTCTACTTTAACACAGTTTCATTCGTGATAGCTTCTCTGTAGACTTGAGCGGTTATTCCAACCTCACAGCTGATAAAAGGAATGTTTCCACATCTATACAGTTGGTGTTATCTAAACTAGGAGTGAATTTAGAAAAAATCTAAAGATTTTTGTAGTTTATATTGTCCTAGAAATGGTACTCAAAGAGATCCGTGAAATGAGGAATTGTTGACTTTTAAGGAAAAATATTTAATTTTGAGAAATAAGCTTATTCACTTTCTTACTGAGAGTAGATGAGAAGATTGATACCACTCTCATATCTGTCTGTTAAATATTAGACTAGTTGAAATATTAGACTACTTTCAGCTGCTTCTTATTGGAGGCTTCTTAATGGAGTGTTCCTGTGATCTGAATTGTTCACTGAATTATAGTTCTCCTGAATAAAAAGGGGTTGATTATTTCCACTTTCCTTTTCCCAATGGTAAAGACAAGAGAGCTGTCTGAGAGCATCAGAAATGCTCTTATCAGAAAGGACAACAAAGCCAAAGGCTACTAGGCTATTGCCAAAGTTTTGATGTCTGTGTTTTGATAATATTATCAAGAAGTTTGAAAGTCATGAATCTGTTAAGATGCTCCCAGGGTGTGGTGCTAAGAAGAAACTCAGTGAGAGAAGTCTGTCAAGGTTGATGCAAATTGTGGAAAAGCACTTCAGGCTGACCTGGAGCGATCTGGAGTAGTGGTTTCAGCCACATACTAAACCAAGTAGGGTTCCATGGGGGAAGGCCAAGGAAGACACCACTAATTAAAAACAAGGCACAAAAAGACAGGACTAATGTGTGCTAAAAATTCAATAGACAAGCCACAGTCTTTCTGGGATAATGTTCTACGGACAGATGAAACAAAGGTAGAGCTCTATGGGATTGTAGTGCATCAGTTTGTTTGAAGGCAAAGAAATGAAGCCCATAAGGAATAGAACACCATACCTACAGTAAAACATGGTGGAGGTTTGATTGTGCTGTGGAGCTGCTTTGCTGCCTCTGGTCCTGGAAGCATTGAATGTATCAAAGGAATGATGAATTCAGAAGATTACCAAGTCATTTTATAGCAAATGTGTTTCCCTGTGTCAGAAGACCAGGTTTGAGAGGAAGGTCTTTAGTTTTTCAGCAGGACAACGACCTAAAGCAGACATCCGGTTGAAAAGGAACAGATGACTGTTTTAAACTGTCCAGTAATTTGTCCTGACCTAAATCCCTTTGAAGACCTTTGGGAGAGAGCTGAAATCTGCTATTACAAAAAAACGACTACTGCAAATGTAAAAGAGCCTGAATACACTGCAATAGAGGAGTGGTAGAAACTACGAGCAGACGTTTCTAGATGGTGTAAGACGTTTCTAGATGCTTCAAGAAACATTTAGAGGTTGCCATTGTTACCACAAGGTTCTAGCGAGTGAAGGTGCTTATAATTGTGTCTGGTGTACATTTTGTGTTTGTAATATTTCACTATTATGCAAGTTTTGTTTTGTTTTTTGTTGTAACCTTGGACATTTTATTAAGATACTATGGTTATAAAAAGGGTTCATTTGCATTAATTTATGAAGATATTCTCGATTCCGTACTTAGAATTCAGGGGTGCCAATAATTGCAACCAAGACTATAGGAAGAGAGATGAGAAGAGGGATGACCTTTTGTGGCGTTGCCAAGCACGGATGTTGCCATATACACTTTTGCCAAGTGATGCCTCAATTTTTTTTTTAATCATTTTTTTAAATAAATGTTAATAAATATTAACCTGAAATCATCGATGCACTGTGAAATGGATGAGCGCTTCCCTGGACTTACTTCCCTGTGTCTTCCCTGGGGGAGTTTCAATAGATAGATGCTGGGTTTCCATGGCAGCGGTCAGAGTTGTTTCCAGGGGTTGTGATGCAGATGTTCTCTGCAGGAGGATTGTGTGTGTGTGCGTGTGTGTGTGTGTGTAAGTGCGTGTGTGCGTGTAAGTGCGCGTGTGTTTCTGTGTGTGTGAGTGAGTTTATTTTTGCCGATCCAAGGAGGGCTGGTCGCTGACCCAGGACGATTGTCACCACTCCAGTTACTTGTGGAATGTTACCCTGTTGTGTATGTGTGTGTGCGTTTGTGTGCGTGTGTGTGTGTGTGTGTGTGTGTGTGTGTGTGTGTGTGTGTGTGTCTCTGTCCGTCTCTCTGTGCACACACGCTTGTGTGTTTGTTTGTGTGATAAGTTGTTAGAGTAGTGTGAGTAGTCAAACTTATCACTGATGTTGTTCAGTTATCATTGTTTTTGTGTGTTTAAGTCTGTGTGAACTTGGGGAGCACAGTGCATGATGCACTTGGATTACAGACAAGGTCCAAACTGTGCCTCTGCTTGTGTGTTTGCACATTTGGGGACCACTGGTATCAAGGAACTCCAAACATATTTGTCCTGACAACACTACAAATGTTGTACTACCTCTTCTCCTGTTTTCTGTCAGGCCTGTAAGGAAAAAGCTGGAATTATAAAAATATTTGTAGTGTTTGCTCCATTTGTAACACTTATTGCACTTAAACTGTTTTGTTTGGGATTGCTTCAACAAGAATGTACACATTTATCTGTAATGATGCATGTTTACGTGTCCTTTCTTTACATTTCAAAAGCCCCATATCTATCTGGTAGTTTGTGTGCTCTACTACTTGTGTAGATATTTGCTTGTGTTAACCTTCTCCATGGCATCCTCTCACCTGAGCACACCACCTGTGTGTGTGTGTGTGTGTGTGTGTGTGTGTGTGTGTGTGTGTGTGTGTGTGTCTGTGCACGTGTAGATCTGTGTAATTAGTTGTTCACTTGTGTTTTTTCCTCAGACATGGGACACGATGTGCAGGTGAAGTTGCTGCAGCTGCAAACAACTCCCACTGCATTGTGGGAATTGCCTACAATGCCAGAATAGGAGGTATGTGACTGGCTATTTTTGTCTGGTTTCTGAGACAGTATTTATCAACAGTTTTTGATATGTTTGTCTTGATTAAGTAGAGGGATATTCTGGCTTGTGACATAAATATGTGTTTGTGTCAGTGTAATTGAGGCTCGATTGATTATTTTGTCCCACACAGCCTAGTGTTGTGTTGTGGTGATCTCTGAACTCCTCTGTGCACCCTCATTTTTATGAATGCCCCAATTAAGAGTGTGATAGAAGCTCTAACGAAATAGGCCTTATACTTATTTTAGAACAGTTGATCTAATGAGAGTTAGATACGTAAATTTGTCCAGCAAGGTCCTTCGAGGAGGAATAACAAATTTTTATGAAAGTAGACGCCCTAATGCTTGAATGCATGTATTAATATTAATGTTTTATTTGGGTTAAGCTTACTGATGTGGAAATACTTTCCAATTAATCTATTGATTATCCTGATTAATGACTTGATTAACCTGACTGTTAATTTATTATGGTACGGTAATTATGATAGGACATCAAGCAGCTTCGTCTTTTTACTGTGTTTGTGTACCAGGTGTGCGAATGCTGGACGGAGATGTAACAGATATGGTGGAGGCCAAGTCCCTGAGCCTCCAGCCGCAGCACATCGACATCTACAGCGCCAGCTGGGGACCCGACGATGACGGAAAGACTGTGGATGGACCAGCATCTCTAGCCAGGCAGGCTTTCGAGAACGGCATCCGCATGGTGGGCAAATGCACGCACATTTACATAGAGAAACGTTCATATAAACAAGTGCTTTACTTCTCAGCCAGAACTTTGACATTGGTATTCATACGGTGAGACAAGATATAGACACACAAAAAAACACTCAAAGATGATGTGTGTTTCACACTCATATACTCATTTCCCAGAGCCTTCTCTGGTTCTCACTGCCCGTGAAGCTCCTCCGGACATTAGAGAGCACCGCCAGTCTATTAGCATATATTCATTTACATATTCATAGCATATTTTGCATAACGAAAAGCTGGCGCTATGTTGTTGGCTGAGTGGCCTGGAAAAGCTATAACAGAGGTTAACAGAGGTGAAGTCATTTACTGGTCACAACTCACATAGACGTACTTCCACACGTTCACAAAGTTTGCCACAGCTGGATTTCTGCCATTTGGTCAAGCAGTTATAGACCAGAGGAAGTGAGAGAGAGATCAAGGCAGGGAGGGGAGTTGCTGGTGGGAGATATATGGATGTCTTACTTTCAGGCTGAAAACTTTGACTGGGAGGCTGAGAGCCTGTAGCATGTTACAAAAAAGGGCAAAGAGAGAGAAGAAAAAAAGGAGCTGACAGGTTGGTAGTGTGAGTAGCAGAGAGTCCCCGTTGCTCCTGACAGCTTGGCCTTTTAACATGACAGAGGTGAGGGAGATATCTGTCCAACTGGTACAATGTGGGCATGTGTGTGTGCCATAATGCCCTCACTATTGTGTCTCTGTGTTTGTGAAGCTGAGTGGAGATGACATGCTTGTGAGTGTAAAATGTACCTATGTGACACTCTGAAGAGACAGTTTATCACAAGGAGCTGAGGTGTTAGAGATACCACTGACAGCATGGGGGGGGGGTTGCATTCTGGCTTGTGTTGCTGTATGTGCGAGATACTCAAATAGGAGTTTCTTTTCTTTTTTTGTATTTCTTGGCTATGTGTTGCTATATGTGATAGAAATGGATAAATTACAAGTATCTACGTTGCTTATACATGCAACACACAACATTTTTCACTTAGGTTAACCCTGTTTGTACATAGCTCTCAATCATAACCGTGATGTCCATCAAAATATTTCTTTAAAGTATTCAGTTTACTAATATATTAGAGACAAGCATCAAATTCTCATATTTGAGAAGATAAAAATATGTCAATGCTTGAAATTTTTGTCAGATAAATGAACTAAACAATTATTCAGCAATTTTAATTGTTAGTGATTCATTTTCTGACGAGTGATAAATCAATGAATTTGAGCAATAAATCATTTCTCATTTTTTCTTTGCCTCCTCAATCTCCTGTTGATAATTGCTGTCCATCAGTTTCACATTTTGTTTCCCTGCTTTCCTGTCCTTGGTCCTGCTCTCCCCTGTCAGTGCTTTCTGTTCGCTATTTCCTCCTTTCTCCCTCTTTCTTTGTCCCCTTTTTTATTCTGCTAACTGCTCTTCAAAGCGCTCTCCATCACTCTTGCTCCCGTCTGATCCCTCTCTCACTCAGATGGGCTCCACTTGCTTATCGCTGCCTGACAGAAGCCCCCTTTAGAAGAACTGCATACGATCTATTATTCCTTTTTGTGTGTGTGCGTGTGTGTGTGTGTGTGTGTTTGTGTGTTTGTAACAGCGTGAATCGCAGTGTCAGTTGATTCGTCAGATCTTTTTTTTGCTAACTCCTGGCTGAACTTTGCCTTCATAACTCAGTTGGTCATTGCCAGCACAGTGACTCCCTCAGTGTGTCTCCACCAGAATCAGGGTTTAGACCTTTTCCAGCTTGGCCAATTGTGGAAGTACAATGTCCAATTGATATAGTGAGAGGCAATAGACTTGACCTCATCTAACAACTCACTGTAGCTGATCCTTTTTTGTTCCATTACTCCCTGCTATATATCAAACTGATTCGCTTACCAAAAATGCTCACAATGGCTATGAATTGTTTGTGGACAAAATTTTGATGAATGGTAATGGTAACTACCAAGCCCACTGAAAAACACATTGCATTTCCTATCACTACTTCATAGTAAAAGTAACGATGTGGTTTGTCTCTGAAATGCTTTTAATTTGAAACATCACAAGCAGGAAATGGCTCAATCACCAGTGAGTTTCTTTGTTAGGCCATAGTGACTTAACAGACATTTCTTTAGATGAAAATCTTCATGATTGCCACTTTAAGCAGTTGCCTGGCTGCACATGTAATTGACCTCAGTTTTATCGAACGTGCATAATGTTTGCAGTGTTTAGACCAAACATGCATTTAAAATCAGTGCAGAAACTCTGAGTCTGATTAGCTGTTTAAAAATCCCCCAAATATCCATGCTGTATATCTATAATTTTTAAAACAACCTTGTGTCTTTCTATGCCATATTTGAGGTTTTTATTGCTCATTTCATAAAAAGCGCACAATCAAGTAAATTTTAACGGGGACTACGTTCGGTCAACTACAGATAATACCATCTACTTACATAACATTTTCAAAATAAGGTCTTAAATGACTGAACAGAACAGCAGTTCTGGTATGTACAGAACTGATGGAAAAAAAAAATGCAACAAAACAGAGCATAGTAAACAGAGGCTACCGACCACAAGGATGTATCAGAATGAAATATTGAATAAAGAAAAAAAAGTCTAGGATAGACTTTGATAATGGCACAAAATGAGTAAAGATAGAGAAAAAAAGGAGTCAATAATTTGAAAATGGCTGTACCTTAAAAGTAAGTTTAAAGATATTTAAAAATAATGAGTTCCTGTAGGCACTATTTTTCTACACAATTCCTTCCAAGCATGCAAAGCCATAGAGATTGTTTTAAACTTTTCAACCTGTAGTCTAACACCTCATATAATACTCCCTCTGAAAACTAAAAAACTGAAGTCAAACAACAGATGCAACTAAATGGACTATTCAGGAATAGTAAGATAGGTTTATTTGACAACAGTAAAAGTAAATCCAAGTCTGTGGTTGCCCAGTCTGCACGAGCTTCTTTTTAAGTAATGACCTGTAATTACCCTACTACTCATTAATATGATGGTATTAATTTGGTTACAGGGAAAGGTTAAGTCTGATGTCATTGACTGAATTAACTTAACTCTTCTCTGCTGCAGTGACGTGAGGAGAAACAGAAATTCATCTGACTCACTAGCACAGCATGGCACTCAGCAGTGCCAGCATTTCAAAGGAAAAAACCTCTTCTATATTTGGGCCAGTTAAAACATTATGAGCACTAAACTTGGATCAAATCACATCAGATCTATTGCCAGACACTCACAGGACAGCTGAGGACTTACACTGTCTAGCTGCCTTCTGATCTTTTTCAGCACTTTAGCTGATGCTGGTACTGATCTTTTCTACTTCATACAGTGATTTCTGCACACTGAACACAGAGACTGTTACTCTTCTTCTCACTGACATTAAAATAACATCTAAAAATTAGGTCAAAACAAAGTCAGTAGCAGTAATTGCCTCTAAGTACTAAGACAAATTTGCATTCTCTCAATGTGTCCTCTCTGCATCTTCTTCTGTCAGGGGAGGAAGGGCCGGGGCTCCATCTTTGTGTGGGCTTCAGGCAATGGCGGGCGCAGCAGAGACCACTGCTCCTGTGATGGCTACACCAACTCCATCTACACCATCTCCATCTCCAGCACAGCTGAAAGTGGACGGAAGCCCTGGTATCTGGAGGAATGTTCGTCCACACTGACCACCACCTACAGCAGTGGGGAGAACTATGACCGAAAGATTGTAAGCATTGGTGTGTGTGTGTGTGTGTTCGTGTGTGTGTTCGTGTGTTCGTGTGTGTGTGTGTGTGTTCATGTATGTGTGTGTGTTTTCGAGAACCCCTACTTATTGCACACTCACACACACACACACACACACACACACACACACACACACACACACACACACACACACACACACACACACACACACACACACACACACACACACACACACACACACACACACACACACACACACACACACACACACACACACACACACACACACACACACACACACACACACACACACACACACACACACACACACACACACACACACACACACACACACACACACACACACACACACACACACACACACACACACACACACACACACACACACACACACACACACACACACACACACACACACACACACACACACACACACACACACACACACACACACACACACACACACACACACACACACACACACACACACACACACACACACACACACACACACACACACACACACACACACACACACACACACACACACACACACACACACACACACACACACACACACACACACACACACACACAAACACACGCAAACACACACACAAACACACACACAAACACATACACAAACACACACACACACACACACACACACACACACACACACACACACACACACACACACACACACACACACACACAAGCACACGACACGCCACACAGCACGCCACCAACACACACACACACACACACACACACACACACACACACACACACACACACACACACACACACACACACACACACACACACGCGTTCTTTAGTTTCCCTCCGGCTTTGTACACACAGTAGAACCTCATATAGCCGAAAGTAAGTCAAATCTACTTGAGCGCACATACTGTCCTATCTACTCTAATGCCACTGGACCACTTTCACTTCTTACTAAACCAATTCAGATTGTGTGTGTGTGTGTATGCGCGCGCGTGCGTGCGTGCGTGTGTGTGTGTTGAGATAATCCCTCAAACTTTTTAGTCCAGGAAAGGTCCTTTGATGAGGGCTCAGACTGGAACTTAGCTGAGCTTTTCTTGGCTGTCGAGCTGTGTGACTAGTTGGCTGACTAAAGTCCATACAGTCAAAGCGACCATAAAGTGAACATACAGCTTTTTAACAACATGTTTTACTAACTCTTCTTTTCTCCTTGGGCCTCGATTCCTTGGGGAAACGACTGTGTGCTTGTGTATTTGTGTCTGTGTGTGTTATCTCTAGTAAGGCAGATTATCAAAGCCAGAATGTGATTTTCAGGTGTGTCTAAATCCTCCTCATTCTCACAACTTCAATCTCTCCCTGTCTTTCTCTTTCTCCTTGTAACTATTTGCTCCCCTCCTTCTCACCCTCGACCTCTGTAACGGTCTTCTCTTCGTCTTCCTCTGTTTGCTTATGGCTTTCTTATTCATGCAATTTCCCCTCTTATCTTTGACTTTGACTCCTCCCTCTGCTCCTGCTTTCTCCCTGCTTCTTTTATTTTACATCTTACTTATTTCTTTCTCATTTTTTCTCTCCCCTTCTGACTCTCTCCCCTTCTCCTCTATCTGCAGATCACAACAGACCTGAGACATCGGTGTACAGACAGTCACACAGGGACATCGGCCTCAGCTCCCATGGCTGCTGCCATTATTGCTCTGGCCCTGGAGGCAAAGTAAGATCCATTTAACCTCATCCCTTCACTTCATCCCTTTGCCCCTTGCTTACCTTCTAATGCCCACTTGTCCTCAGGCCTCATTGATCTATAAGGGGAACATGGGAAGCATTTTCTCACAAATGCATCATTGTCAACTTAGCGGTGGAGATGCATTTAACTGCTTGGAAAAGCTATCTTTGTTTTAATCAGTTAATCTTATCCCACTGGTGTGTAGAGACACAGATCGGATACAGGTACATCAGCATTGCTAATGACATACAGGACAAGTATACATGTAATATATTACATGTAATTTACCTGCCTCTTTGCAGTTATGTATTCATCTGCTACGTTTACATCTGCAATGCAGTACAGGTGGCAGGGATACCTTGTGTTAAGGGTCTGCATAAATGCAGGACTCCTGTTGGTTCTTCAAAAGTAGACGTTAATGTCACAAATAGTGTTTTAATGCAATATACGTGTGCAGATGACGAGGTTCAAAAGCTTATTGAAAGGAGTTATCAGGTGTTGATATTTACCTATTATTCTCAGTTCCACTCCAACATTGACAGTTTGACATCCTGCACCAGGAAATGTCTGAGAGGGTTTTCAGTGTGTTTGGGCACATTTTGGAGTAGAGAAGCACTATGGGCAACCCTTCTTTCTCTAAACAATGAGATTAAGTGTATGGACATTCCACTTTGATAGTAAGAACCTGTGCTTTTCAGGTACTTGTCTGGCTCTGGATTGTCATCACTCTCCTTCAATGGTGAACTGCACTTGAACTATAACAGGATTAAGCTCTCCATTGAGAAGTGACAACCATATATAGCCGCAGTTTGTACATACTGTAGCCTGTCTTGCTTTGGATAGTGAAAACTAATTTGACATCACAATATATTGTTAGACAGTCCCTTGTAATCCAGAATGAATACACTGGCACAAATATCACAAATATGTGGCATTTGGATCCTGAGGCAAGAGTGTTGCTCTGATTTGCTGCAGACCTTTTAACTCTGAGCTCTTCTGCTTTGTGGCAGTACAGCCTTCTGCCCCTTCATGGCTGTTTTTAAAATTTGAATGATCACATGTGTTCATGTTGCTTTGTGTGCTCAGAAAAGGATATTTTATGCACTTTGGTACACAGTGTTCCATCTCTGCTGCCTATAAAACTGAAGGCTCTTCATAATGTTGTAAATAGATGTAGCATATGGATGGTTGCTGCATTTTCAGAGTACATTTTCTTATTCAGGTACACGCAAATTTTGAAATATTTCAGATGATTGTCTCGTTTTCAGGATATTCTTAGTAGAAGAATAAATGTAATGTGGTGGATTTACTTGACCTAAGGCTGTCTGCAACAAGCAGAACTACACACAGATTTTTCTGGGCCAGGTGCTTTCATGTCAAACATTTGTAATAAAAGGGACTGGAGTACTAATATCAAAGTCAGAAGAGAGAAATACAGAAAGTGAGACCAAGTTGTTTTTTTTTTCTATTGGTTCCATTGTCCTGTCTTGCCCTTATGCCTTTTAGTGAAAGGCAAAGCAAATGCCTGCCAACTCTTCTTTGAAACCTGTTGAGGTCCTTAATTTGTGATAAATTCATGAAATGGAAACAGTGCAGTGCAGGTGCAAAGACGCTGAATTGGGCTTTACCCCATCATCACATGTTGAGCAGCTCAGTTAGCTGAGGTCACTTCGTTTAACCTGGATAATCCAATCCAAATCCTCCCAGTAGAAAATATTCTCGGTTTCCAGGCAGTGCTGGGCACATAAGCCTGTTTCCTCAACAAGATTATCACACACACTGCTTCTTGCCTGCTCGCTTTCTTCTGCTGGCTCTCACTTCCTCTGTGTCATGCCTCCACCACTGTCACGATGATCTTTTTTTCCTCCTCCAAGGAAAACACTCTTTATTTCTTTCCATCCATTCATGCAGGTTCTTACAGGGATAACGTGCATGCATGCACACGCAGGCAAAGAAGGGACAGGATCAAAGAGGGAAAGGGAAACAGTTTAGACAAACTGTGCAGTACTGATCGTATCTGCTCTTATCTGGTGAATGAAAGCGAGCAAACCTTCTGTGATAAACATGTCAAGACGCCATTATGCTAGACTTCACTAAACTCTTTTGTGAGGTCTTTTCCCTTGATATGAGAGTGCATTGAAACATGTTACTTCAGACAACTGTCCCATGTTCTGTTTTCTGTAGATTTTGCCATGTTTAGGATGTTCTAAGTCAACCCATGATTTATCTCTTTATGAGCTAAAGTCAAACACAGCAAGGGGCAACATTTTAGAGCCCCAGGAACCTTCATTCGTTTCCTCTCTTCTTTTGTCCTTGGAAGTGAAGAAATGGAAAAATAAGTGAACATGGAGACTTAAGTAAGGAAATGAGCAATGATAATCAGCCATACGAACCTCATCTACTGCAAGGTTTTAAGAGAACAAAGCAGGAACACACGGTGAAAAGAGAACTCCGTTTCTTCTCCATTCGTCTGCTTTAGAAATTCATGTAGTGTGGCAGATTTTAGAGTCAGAAATACAGATTATAGTTTAGTGGGTAATAAGCCATCACTGGACTGACCCAAGGTGAGATTGAGACTGTTGAAGTGTGTCACTTTTGCCTCTTCATGATCCGTCACTTCCCTTTTAGCTTCTTCCCTGCAGATTACCTATGTGTATTTTCATCCAAACTTACACTGGAGAGGAACCTTGAGAAACCTATATTAGACATTCGGCTGTGTTGCTGGTTTACCCATGTGAGCTACTCCATTAATTAGTATTGGCTTGTTTATGGGAAGGCTGTCATGGCCTAGATAACGATGCCAAAGTCACTTTTAATTAATGACCATTAAACATTTATGAAACCATAATTAGACGATGACAGCTAAGCCAATTAATATTGATCTGATTATTAATTATTCTGACTCTTCATAGCTCTTATCTGCCCTACCATCATTTCATTATTTTTTACTTGATAATTCGTTTTCAGCTATTTAGATTATTTTCATAAATTTGGTTTCATAAATGCAGGCTCCCTGAGGTTAGAAGTGAATTATAAACATCTCTAACAGCAATGTCTTAGCTGCTGTTGTATTCTGGGCATCTTGGGGATGTGATATTTTGGGGTCACCTCAAGCAGGACTTCCCATGAAAGGATGTAATCCTTATCACAATTTTTCCTGAATATAACAAGGATAGCTGCAGAAAGGTTGACCTAACAGTCCAATAAGTTACACTGATTACTTTCCTTTAAAAAGTGATAAATAATGGACAGCCAGTGTGAAAAGTTCAGCTCTTTTCCAACCTCTTACTGCTACAAGAGATTGATGGGCACCTTGAAACATATCTGAAATGTTCTACCTTCTCTTTTACTTAGAGAATAATCTGCAAGATTAAAATACCAACTGTGATTCCGATTTCACTATGATGACCTTGAACTTGGACAAATAGGGAACTCAATGGGAACAGTCACCACACATTGTCTCGTAAAAGTGAAAAGTTTGGAATATAAAAAAATGTGTCCTTAAGGTTGGAGACCTCAGAGTTTTATTTTTTATTATTATTTTTTTATGTATTTATTTTTCTTCTCACCTTCAAGGAAGGGATAGGAAAAGGCATTATTTTGCACTTTCATACAAGTAAATTCAATGTGCTTTACATTCAAGGCCATAAAACAAATGATATATGCATAGAACAGTATAGTAAAGATAAAAATACAAGAAAGCCCAACCTCCTATAATCATGATGGACCTGATCTTCAGCCTATATACTCATATCACACAACATACAAGTAGTACTTCACAATACATATAAAAACTGCCAGAACATTTATAAAACGAAGTGCGAGTGTGAAGCTGGCTTTTGACTGTAATTTCTGAAAGACCGTGGCTAAATGCGTGATGCTGAGATTTTTCCCAGATGTTGAGGATTATAAACGTCGTCTTGTGTGTCTTCGGTTTAAGAGATCACAGGAAGCTCTGAGAGAACCTGTTCTTATGCAGACAGGTGCAAAGGCACAGTGTGTTCGAGTTGGACTCATTTTGTTGCCTGATGCCTCTGTGTTCCTCTCACCCCTTACCTTTGTGTCTTCTTATATATTAAAAATAGGAAAGTTGAGTTTCAGACATAAAATATTAGTTTTAGGTCAACTGATTCAGAGTAGTACAGATTCTGGAGGTCTCAGATGGTGAGGGAGTGTCATGAGGGGAGGGAATGGAGCATCTGGCCAGCATATGAGATGGAAGGGAATCCCAGGAAACTTGGTGACCCACTTCTTCCTGATTTTCCCCTTTAATGTAGTGTTTGGACTTCAAAGGAGTCGAGACACATGGCTGCCATCTCGTAATGGATCTCACGTGAGATCTGAGAAACTAAGGACATATGAACCGGAATCTATGTTCTCCATCTACGCCTCTCTGTAATTTTATCTCTCAGTAATCTTCCACTTACTGTATATTACTATGTTTTCATGACCTTGTTTTACTTTTCATCCCTTGTCTTGCTCCTTGTGCTTTTATCCTAACCTTTCTTATGTTGTCCTTTCATCCACCTATACTCCCCCATCCCATAATTACTCCAATAACTAATGTACTGTATGTCTCCATGTCTTAATGGCCATTCTCTCCAGGTTTTGCTCCTCCTTCCACAACACAATAAATTATTCAAAGCATTTTTCCGTCATTATTTTTCCTGTATGTACATCGCCAGTGCTGCCTGGTCATTTATGTACTTGTGTGTGTGTGTGTGTGTGTGTGTGTGTGTGTGTGTGTGTGTGTGTATTATTTAAAATGTATTTGTATGTCGGTTTGATTATGTGCACAGAAAATCTGGTCTTTACGTTTCTCATTTATTCGGTGCTAAGTTATATCTTATATCTTATATCTTTACATTAAGATGAAATAATAAATGTTTTTAATGTGTTTGTGTGTGTGTTTTCTTCTGTTAGTCCTCTTCTAACATGGAGAGATGTACAGCACATCATTGTAAAGACCTCTCGAGCTGGACATCTCAGCGCCCCTGACTGGAAGACTAATGCTGCTGGTTACAATGGTACCTCAGACAAACACACGCACACACAAACAGACCTAATGCACATACAAACAGATGCTGCTATAAATGCTGCTAAACCTTAAAAAAATGAAAGCAGAAGAATTCCTGAGATGGTGTTACACCCAGGCATGTGTGATATTTTGGCAAAATAGAAAGCAAGAGACAATGACTGTTTTAAAAATGTGTTTATGATTTTTTTCCTCGGTTCAGACCATCTCCTGCACTGTTTTTCTCAAGAATCAGATTGGCTCAGAATTATTTCAGTTTCTTGTTAGAAATTCCTCATAATAACACTATCTTTTAATCCCTTTAAAAAATTCAGTGCATTTTCTGTTTGATTAATTTCCATGAAGAGACAAAGATTTAACTGCCACCTTTTTAACTACTGTTTTGACTGCTAGTAATCAATAAAAATGTTTATTTAAATTCAGTTTTTTCCCAACTATTTGATTTAACTTTATTTGAATTACTCTCATGAAAAGTTGTCTAATATTCTTTCAGATATGTTACTTTTTATTTCTTTGGAGCTTTTGATTCACTGCTATAAACCCACCAGAAAAGCAATCCAATAAAAATACCTTCAAAAAACAGTACACAGGATAGGCTTTATAAGACTTTATAATAAAGCTCCCCAAAATATCTTTTTTTCTGAATCCTCTTTTTGTAATTGGTGAATCTGGTCATAGCTGTCACAGGCAATGAATAAAAGAAAAGCTAAATCTTTGTGTTTGACAACTTCAAACCAATTTGAATGCAGGGCCCCATTGTAGATGATGCTGTGGGTTCACAGCACAACAAACATCAGTTAAGCAACAGTTGCACTTACTATTCATAGTGGGATATAGTGTGTTTGAAAGAAAAATACAAAACAGTCACAGAGAAATCAGCATGCAATATTTTGATTCCTGGATTTGTTTTCTCCAATCAGAAGACGGGGCCTGAGCAGTTTCCAAAATTTTTTCCTCTTGCTAAACTACTGCGCCGCCAGCTGCCATCTGTCAGGGTCCATGTGGTGGTTGCTGTTTTGTAATGTTGTGAGTGCGTGTTCAAGTGTGTATGCATACCTGTGTGTGTGCGTTTGTGTGTGTGTGTGTGTGTGTGTGTGTGTGTGTGTGTGTGTGTGTGTGTGTGTGTGTGTGTGTGTGTGTGTGTGTGTGTATGTATGAAGGATAGAAACCAAGAGAGTGAGAACTAAGGGTCAGCCAGGCTGCAGGCCCAGTGTGCCTGGAGACTTTCCAAGTGACTGTTTTTTCAAAAAAGAACTAAAGAGAAACAGGACTGTGTAGGGGGTAGAGGGTGTGAGAAGTATGGAAGGAATTCATATTAGATTAGCTCTGCCCATAAGATGAGTGGCTTCCAAACTTCATCTTTACATTTTTACAACTAACTTACAAAATGCAGATTTTTATTATTTTTTTTTTTTTTTTATTAATTTATTAAATTTTTTGGGGAAACATTCTGACTTTGAAATGACTTACACAGGAAGCTTAAAAGAGTACAGGACTAGATGTCTTTAGAGGTTGCCACAGACTTGTCCAGAGCTCTTGTCACTGTTTCCTAACCAGATCCCTCTTTTAATTCTTTCTGGTCGCAGGATTTTGAGGAGAAAAATAAACTTTTACATATGAATAAAAAAAATATTATACAGGAGTTTTGATTATTAACATTACTTTTTTGATAAACCATGAATGGTATGGGACACTGAGGAGTCAACGATGGACTGGTCTGATCAGCTGCAACTTTTCACTGTTTCCTACAGTCAGCCACTTGTACGGCTTTGGTCTTATGGATGCTGAGGCGATGGTGAAGGAGGCAGAGCGATGGAGGCAGGTCCCTACTCAGCATGTCTGTGTGGAGAGTGCAGACCGACAAATCAGGTAAAATAAATACACACACACAAACACAAACACAAACACACACACAACCACAAACACACACATCATATCCTGACATGCCAGTTTGCAAAAAAAAAGAAATGGAATTTTAGCTGCTGATAAGCTACCCTTCAAAGTGATCAGACCCCTTGTTGAGTGAAATATATCACAGACACCTGTAAACATGACAAAAGTATGTGGACATGCAGACATTGCACCCTTACTAATTTTTTGAATAACTGCGTTAACAGCCTCAAACCTCTGGAAAGGCTTTCCATTATGGCTGCAGGGATATGCCCACATTTGATCCACATGATCACTAGTGTAATCAGCTACTGATGTTGGGTGATGAAATCTGGCATGCAGACGGTGTTCCAGTTCATCCCAAAGGTGTTCAGTTGGACTGAGGTTAGGGTTCTGTGCAGGCTAGTCAAGTTATTCAACACCAAACTGGGAAAACTATTTCTTCTCATTTACTTTATGAGGAGATCGCCTTCAGTAAACTGTTGCTGCAAAGTTGGAATCATTCGGTTGTCTGAAATATTAATTTCTGCCAAAGAATTTAAATTTCCGTTAACTTGATTAATGGATGGCCATGTTATTGTTAAAAACATATATTAATTGTAGTAGACTCTGCTTTGATTGACATAAATAAATCTGATAGTGTCACATAAATACACATAAAATGCAATTTTAAAAGTGAAATGAAAAATAAGTGAGTCAACTGTAAAAAAAACAAAAACAAAAACAAATGGGTGTGCTGCATTATGAATACAGATAGAATATCTTGGTTTTTGTGCATCACTCTTACAACCCCTACTCCCTCTTTTTGTATGAATCTATTCTAATCTCCCTCAGTTGTACTGTTTTTTTTTTTCTTTCTCTTTTTTCCCCCTCTCCCTGGTGTTTTATGCACCGCTATGTGTTTGAGAGTGCGGTTGTGCAAGCTGTACCTTGATAGGGGCCAAGCATTAGTTCTGGCAGGGTGGTTCTCACATAAGACCTTTACTACACGCGCACACACACACACACACACACACACACACACACACACACACACACACACACACACACACACACACACACACACACACACACACACACACACACACGTACACACAGAGCCAGGGCTTCACAACTTGTTATTCTTGATGCAGCTGGAAGCTTGAGCACTGTTCTGTGTTAGGCTGGCTGGCTAAACTTGGGCCCTGAACTGGTTTGCTTTCAGTTGAAGGCTCAGTGTCCAGCAACTGCAGCATTATCAGTGTCATTCCGTCTGTTCTGCTCCAGTGCTCAAGTCAGTCCATATGAGGCAAAGTAAAGTACAGTCCAGCTTGTGTCAGAGGCAGTCAGGCTCAGGCCTCCTATACTCATGTATTGTGTGCTGGATTATGGAAAGAATCCCAATGTTGTTGTGTGAACAAAATATAAAAAAACCCAATCCTGTCATTTTTGCCCTCTTTTTCCTTGTATAGAGTGTTTATGAGTAACCTTAGAGATTTGTGGAATGGCCAGTCATATATTTGTGCAGTGACTGGGTGCTTAGGGCCTTGTTCATAAAAAAAAAAGTCCAGCCAAATGACAGGCTTGCAAAGAAGTAAAAGTAGGCAACTGCCAGGAAACAAAAGGCTTTGTTTTGTTTTGTTTTTTTGGGACGAAAGCAAAAAAAGTAATGAAAGTTTTATGTGTAGCGCTGCTCAAAACTGAATCTTTAGACTGCCCCAAAAAGTCTGAAATGGTCTTTTCCATAAACCGGCCACTTAGTCGAGCATTGATTTATGTATAATGTGTCTGAACTTGCGTCACAAATGTGCTTGTGATTGTAAGATAGGGGGAGCATAGCGAGAGAAAGAGGAAAAAGTCTGCCCATGGTTTCACATAGATTGTATGAATGTGTTTTGGTAGCAGGTCTGTATGTGTTTTTTTTCCTTTGTTGATGCATCTCCATGGGTGTGTGTTCTGTACTTCTACTGTAATTTGCTACATAAGTTCAGCCGTCACCTCACTGCTGTGTTCCCACACACCCTCTGGCTGGCCCCTCTGCCTGCGTTTGGTAATGTCTGTCTGCAATCGCTCGGCTCACTCCACTTGGAGCACACACCAGGAAAACTGCATGAACTGTGTGCAATCAGGCTGGTGGTAATCAGCTGTGCATCTGCTCTGCTCTGTCCCATGCGTACGGTTCATTTATCTGTGTTGTGTCATAGAGAAGCCAGAGCCGTGATATCAACCCTGGACTCCCTAGCCATTACTGCTGTCCATTATCCAAACACTTATTACGAAAGAGACAATCAGTGTTTTCTCTGTGTTCATTCCATCAAGTCTGCTTGAGCTTACTTAATTTTTTCTTGTGTGTTTTTCCATTTTCAGT
This sequence comes from Istiophorus platypterus, assembly GCA_016859345.1. Classification (NCBI taxonomy): domain Eukaryota; kingdom Metazoa; phylum Chordata; class Actinopteri; order Istiophoriformes; family Istiophoridae; genus Istiophorus; species Istiophorus platypterus. The sequence continues at coordinate 14,980,994 of CM029115.1, forward strand.
GCTTTTAATGTAAATTGTTTATATTAACTATTAGTCCCTCTAGAACTGGCTAGCCACCCTTCCATTATGTAAATGATCAGAGATGGAGTCGAAGGACAAATGGAGAAACATGGATTGTTTCAAAACAATTCATAACACACTGCTTTGAATAACAAACCACTTTAATTCATTTCGTACTGATTCACTGATTTAAATGATATGAGACAGGTGAATTTGATGCCCCAATGTTACTAATATAATCAGCATTTCTCAATGGAAATCATTACTTTCATCTTAATGGCCAATGTTGGTATTTAGCAAACAAGTTGCTTTTGGCAGCCATTATTTACCAGTGGGCCTCTCACAACACTTTTAGTAATCACATAAGCCACTATTTTACTCTTTGTTTCAATTAATCCTTGAGCCAAGTGTAAGAAATATGTTCCATGAAAAAAGTTTCATCTTTCACACAAAAAGAACCCAGCTGATAATTGTCTTGGGGATTATGAATTTCTGTGTTGAATCACTTAGTCCCTAAATATGTCATCACCATGATTGTTACCCTGGCCAGCCAAATGACAGGCTTGCAAAGAAGTAAAAGTAGGCAACTGCCAGGAAACAAAAGGCTTTGTTTTGTTTTGTTTTTTTGGGACGAAAGCAAAAAAAGTAATGAAAGTTTTATGTGTAGCGCTGCTCAAAACTGAATCTTTAGACTGCCCCAAAAAGTCTGAAATGGTCTTTTCCATAAACCGGCCACTTAGTCGAGCATTGATTTATGTATAATGTGTCTGAACTTGCGTCACAAATGTGCTTGTGATTGTAAGATAGGGGGAGCATAGCGAGAGAAAGAGGAAAAAGTCTGCCCATGGTTTCACATAGATTGTATGAATGTGTTTTGGTAGCAGGTCTGTATGTGTTTTTTTTCCTTTGTTGATGCATCTCCATGGGTGTGTGTTCTGTACTTCTACTGTAATTTGCTACATAAGTTCAGCCGTCACCTCACTGCTGTGTTCCCACACACCCTCTGGCTGGCCCCTCTGCCTGCGTTTGGTAATGTCTGTCTGCAATCGCTCGGCTCACTCCACTTGGAGCACACACCAGGAAAACTGCATGAACTGTGTGCAATCAGGCTGGTGGTAATCAGCTGTGCATCTGCTCTGCTCTGTCCCATGCGTACGGTTCATTTATCTGTGTTGTGTCATAGAGAAGCCAGAGCCGTGATATCAACCCTGGACTCCCTAGCCATTACTGCTGTCCATTATCCAAACACTTATTACGAAAGAGACAATCAGTGTTTTCTCTGTGTTCATTCCATCAAGTCTGCTTGAGCTTACTTAATTTTTTCTTGTGTGTTTTTCCATTTTCAGTGCTTTTAATGTAAATTGTTTGTATTAACTATTAGTCCCTCTAGAACTGGCTAGCCACCCTTCCATTATGTAAATGATCAGAGATGGAGTCGAAGGACAAATGGAGAAACATGGATTGTTTCAAAACAATTCATAACACACTGCTTTGAATAACAAACCACTTTAATTTATTTCGTACTGATTCACTGATTTAAATGATATGAGACAGGTGAATTTGATGCCCCAATGTTACTAATATAATCAGCATTTCTCAATGGAAATCATTACTTTCATCTTAATGGCCAATGTTGGTATTTAGCAAACAAGTTGCGTTTTTGGCAGCCATTATTTACCAGTGGGCCTCTCACAACACTTTTAGTAATCACATAAGCCACTATTTTACTCTTTGTTTCAATTAATCCTTGAGCCAAGTGTAAGAAATATGTTCCATGAAAAAAGTTTCATCTTTCACACAAAAAGAACCCAGCTGATAATTGTCTTGGGGATTATGAATTTCTGTGTTGAATCACTTAGTCCCTAAATATGTCATCACCATGATTGTTACCCTGGCCACAGGGAATCAAGGGGAAAAAAAAAAAAAAACGGCTTCCAGTACGAGATCAAACAGCACAAGTCACTGGCATTAATTATCTTTTCAACCTTGCACCCTGCAAAAATTGATTTTACTGATCCTTTTATGTGTTGTTTTGCCAGCAAGTATAAATCACCAGCTCTGTTTTAGTTTCTAGGGAATAATCCATCGCTGCAGTGAGTTAATGTGTTGAGCTGGCTCAGCTGGTCCATATGCAACTGCTGCGCAGCAGCAATGTTTCACTCTTTTTCTCGAAAGCCTCTCTCCAGCAAGATGGTATTCATTGTCCCCTGCACTGGACCTGTCCCATGTTTTTACTTTTTTTGGTATTGTATCGCTATTCTATTAGATCATACCGCAGATGTTATTCAAGGGGCCATTAGATGTTTGCGTTGGCTGTTGGGTGATATTTCTGCTGCTGAGCTGTTCATAGCAGACAGAACAAATAATGTTCTTTGTCTTTCTTATCTTGCTCACGCTTCTTGGTTTCTTTGGCTGTTTGAGGTTTAAGAATTGGAAATCCGTAATAAGGACTTTGGTCCATGCTCCTTGGGTTTTGGATTAGGTTAAAGCAAAAGAAGCACATGTGATTGCTCCTATGGGGGCCTCAGTGTATTGAAACCTGATATTGAGGGGTATGTTGGTCACTAACAGCATTTTGGCGAGAGTTGGGCAGAATTTCTAAGTATGGTGAAACAGCCACAGTCCCCGAAAGAGCAAAGAGACCAAAGATACATATTGTGGCTGAGGGCATACCGAGTGACATTCAGCAGTTGAATCCTGTGTTGTGAAGATGATGGCCAGTTTTACTTAACTTTAACCATCTGTGTTCTAATCAGTAACTAAAGCCTTGAAATGGGAAGATACAAGCACTTCCCAATTAGAGCAGCTCTGGGTGCACAAATTCACATTCAAATTTATATGCCAACTTTGCAAAGAAGGGGGATAAAGACCAGTTTATTTCCTGAAGCTAATCAGATCCCACTTTTTATGTGCTATGATATGGATCTTATCGAGGTAACAGAATTATCTGCTCCGCTCTAACATCAGATATCTTAATCTCTTTAGATATGGCACAATATACATGCATTTAATTTTTCCCACCTTTTGCCAGGGGAGTTGATTGTTAGTCAACCCTCTTACTTCCATCAGTGAACTGACAGTTTTAAAGGAATTGCTGTATGTTAATGGAAAGGAAGCCTTGGGCAGTGGTTGCATATTTTTCCCCTGTGATGCACTGACTTAAAAATTTGATTAATATTAGCTTTAACTGAGGCACCAAGTTATCGTTGCCCATAAATAATAAACTATAGCTGAAGTTCTGCTTTTTTTTTTCTTGCTAATGTCTTCCTTTTCATTTCCATCCTGACCTCTAGAACCATCCGTCCAGAGCATGTGGTTCGTTCGGTGTACAAGGCAACAGGATGTACCGATAACCCCAACCACCATGTGATCTACCTGGAGCATGTGGTTGTTCGAATTACAATAACACATCCTCGCCGTGGAGACCTGTCAATCAACTTAACCTCACCCTCAGGGACTAAGTCTCAGCTGCTTGCCAACAGGTAAAAGACTTAAAAAGTTTGGAATTTGCAATATCATGTCAGATTACGAGACAATAAAACAGATTATTTTCTTTGTCTGAATCATGTATGTTTTGTGTAGGTCAGGGTATATTTTTAATGAGCAAAAGCTGGAAACAGTTTAGTAAAGTAGAAGTAAAGTAGCAAGAAAGTAAGCTCTTTTGGAGGGACGTTATATGAGAAGTGAGGTACTTCTAAATTGATAAAGTCGTGACTTGTGCGGTTGAAATACTTACCTAAATGAGATATGTCTGTATTACATTTAAATAAATCAGCATTAATGTCTAAAAATGTTGATTCATTCGTCTATGTTTGCTTTGCCACCAACAATACTTCGGCAGAAACTCCTTAGAATATTTAAACCTCCTGGAGTATTGGATACTGAATATAGTATAAGCACTAAATATACCTAGGCTGCGTTCACCTCAGTTAAACCACAGTGCTTTACAATGTTTGTCCACAGTTCATTAGTGGCTGTGATTTTACTTGGTTTAGTGATTGAGATTGTTTGTTCTGGCATTTACAATACTTGAGTTGTTTCCTCATCTGATATCATTGTGTGATTTCTCTGTGTGTGTTTGTATGGGGTGTGGGTACATGTGTGTGTATTCCTGGTATGCAGGTTGTTTGATTTCTCCATGGAGGGCTTTAGGAACTGGGAGTTTATGACCACCCACTGCTGGGGAGAGAAAGCAGCAGGCGACTGGGTCCTAGAGATCTATGACTCGCCCTCTCAGCTCCGCAGCCAGAAAGTACCTGGTATGACAGTGATAATTTGTTTAATTAAAAAAGAATCATTATTTTTAAAACCCATTTTTATTCTTTTTTTTTTTTAATTCAGTGTAACTTCTAGTGACAGGAGACACACACACACACACACACACACACACACACACACACACACACACACACACACACACACACACACTCTGGAGGCAGTGACCTTAACTGCTGAAATGACCCACTAATTTAACAACATGATAAAGTCTCAAATGGAGAGTACAAGTTTCTAAAAAGCCGATATGTCAATCACTCTAATCCCATGTGACTTTTGCCTAGTTCTAATGGGAATCATTAGAAATTCAAGGTAATATGATCGACATATGGTAGCTGAAAATACCTGAAAATTTAGAGCTGAAATATTTAGACTCAGTTCCTGCTCTCTCTGATCTTGTGATAAAACAGTGAAAGATGGATATCGGTCAGGTTTAACCGCTTTTCCGAATGAAAATGTTACCACAGAACTAAAAAAAAAAAATCAAAGATATATCGAAAGATACTTATCTGCTCGCCATCAGGGCAGATTGAAGTGTGTCTCTGTGTGTGCTCGTGATACCTCAGGCAAGCTGAAGGAGTGGTCACTGGTGCTGTATGGCACCTCTGTGCACCCATACTCATCTCTGCGCAACGATAAGCCTCGCTCCACAGACATGCTGACGCCCACTGATGAGGAGTTCCCAGAAGAGTACAATGGTAAGTGATATATCCTGAGCTGCACACAGACAGGTTAGCCACAGCAGCAGTCATGTTGCTGTGCGTTGCAAAGTAATATGATCATATAGGAGCAGTGTAACATTTGGTTTAACGGTACTATAAATGAGTCCGCTGCATGAAAATGATCGTGTCCATTAAGTCAGTTAATTTGATTTTTCCTGTTCAACTGCAAAACCTATTGTTTTGGCCTTAATAACCAAAGTGTGAATTTCTGTGTGTTTCTCCAGGCCCCTGTGACTCTGAATGCAATGAGAACGGCTGTGAGGGTCCTGGACCCCATCACTGCATTAACTGCCTCCACTATTTCCTCAAGTTCAAGAACAACACCAGGTCAGGCCAGGCTTTATAACCTCAATACTGACATTGTTCTTGTATTGTTTACTTTGTTTTACGAGTACTTTCATTTAAAATCACTGATCAAAAAGTCCAAATAGCGTTTGTCTTGTACAGATTCTGATAACATCAACTCCTAAATATCCCATGTCTATAGATTCCCCCTGTGGTTTTATACTGGGAATTGCTCAGAAAACTTCAAAAAAGATTTAGAGCCACACAACTCATAAATACATAATATCAGCAGAAGGTGAAATAATAATTTGAGAGTGAATTATTGAGTGAGCAAAATAAACTTTACTTAGCAACTATTTCAATGTATGGATACCAAAAGTTCAGTTGATATAATGAAAGAGACTGAACTGGCTTTTCCTCACTTTAGGGGAATGTTTTACCAAGACTCAAAGGCACTGTACAAATGAAGATCATCTTTTGTGGACTCCACTAGAGCCAATTTATTAAATTTTTTTCCTATTCATTTAAAAAGTGCATTGTAGCTGGAAAACCACTGCTTTTTTTGAACAACATTTAATGTTTTTAAAGAGTATAACATCGCTGGGAGCCCAGAGACAGTCAAATGAAGAGAGGGATCAGTACTAGCTGAATGGTTCTCAATCAGAGAGTTTTACGAAAGTAAAGTGAGTGTTAATGCTTCCAATCCAATGATAACTGGATTTTAATCAGATCAAGGCAAGAACTCGATTGTGTTTACATGCTCCAAAGAAACATTTATGCAACAGCCCAGCTTGCATGAATAAGTTTAATAATCGGCACACCAGCAGGAATTTACTGTCCATGTTCTTTGCTCTGTGAACGCAACAAATAAGTCACTGCAACTGGTGAGTTGTGACAAGTGAATTAGAAAAATAAAAGGAAGAAATGGAACTGAGGCTTTTATTTGGATCAAGTCAGCCAAGTTGTTTGAAAGCAGACTTGATTTTAAAGCCTTGTAAAACAATGTCTCACCAGTGCTAAAAAGCAGGGTTATTCTGGTTAGTGTAGTTTTACTATAGAGCTTATAATGTGAATAACGATAAGAAACAATGCAGGCGGTGATCAGATTAGTTTCACCTTGTCAGTCTGATAACAGAGATGCTGTTTCCTGTTGGTCGTAATATGTTGATTCTGTCCCTTCCCCCCTGTCAATTGTTTACTGTGTGTGTGTGGGTGGATGTGTGTGTGTGTGTGTGTGTGTGTAACCCTGAATTTGTGCGCATATGCACATTTGTGTGTGCCCTTAGGATCCCATCAGGATCAAAGTCTGTTGTAATTGCCTTTGTGTCAGCGGGTCTCTGCACTAATAAAAGGCAAACTGACACAGGTGCATGAGAACTTGCAAGCTTAGGCGCTGCCTTATCATTAGCCCACTCTAGAGGTGCCCTGCCCTTTTCTGCTGACCCTGTGTTGAATGGAGCTTGGTGGAGTGGTTGGAGGGAGAGGAGGGGGCGGTGGTGGTTTTTAATATTTAGATAATTACATCCCTACGTATGTTTTTGATGGTCTGTGTTCACCGGGAATACATTTTAGTGGGAAGGATTAGTAAATAGTTGTATCTAGTGTGTATCTCTTAATTTTTTACAGTTCCTAAAAAATTGTCAGACTTAACCAACGATATTTGTAATCAACCTCTAAAAACCCATTTCCTTGTAACTTTAAACTACACAATGTAAACAGCACCTCATGTTCCTGTGACCACCTTTGTCCCCAATTGTGGCTACGGTACTGACTGAGAGGTGAGAATCCTCAAAAGCACAATATTGATGGAGGGCTGTGTGTATGTGTATCAGTATGTGTATCATTTCATGCATTGGTAAAGTAGCAAAATTTCAACCAACACAATGTCCTTTATTGGCAGGGAAGGTAATTGACATTCTGGGTATCCTCACGTTTTCACCTCCAGCCAAATGTGGATTTGTTTACACCCCCTGTGATTGTCTGACTGCTGGTGTTTCTATAGAAGCAATATTGCAACGTCCCCATATCTTAGTTATAAAAAATTTTTTCCTTTCATTTGATTTTTACCGCAATTGCACGTCCATATGATTTCAAGGATTTAGTCACTGACATCTGTTTGCACTGACAGCTCAGTCAGAAGAACACTGTTTACTCTTTTTCTCTGATTGAGTGGTGTCCTTGGTGTAGGCACTACATTATATTGTTTTTGTAATCTTCATATTTGAAATAATCTTTTCAGCAGAGCAGAGAGGATAAACGCATGGATGGCTGTACTGCACGCATGGATTATGTGTTTCACACATGCTATATGTGTTTCTTGGCAGTGTATGAATAAGGCTCGAGGTGTGTGTATGTGTGTATTTTATGCTCTTGAGGATTTTAGAGATCCTTTTCACCCTAGGAAGGGAGCCTCAGGGTGAAATGGTGGGGGGGCGGTTGATGGAGGCCTGTGAAGTTATCCAACAGATGTTACACCTGTTCACCGTATAGCACCCGTATGCAGACAGTCTGTCCCTGTACTACTGTATCTGTTTCCAACTCATTATGTGCTATTGATATATGAAAAATAAGTCTAGATTTATAATGTGTGATTATGAAAAAAAAATCTGCCTTAGTTCTTAGTAAAACTTTATTTTACTTTCTTACATTTGCAATTGCACACAATATATTATGTTCACAATACCATTATGCCTTCAGTACTCACACATTAAGCATATGTTTTTTGTCAGACATATGTTTTGCATTTCGATCCTGTTAACACTAGATCAGTATGGCTGTGCAATAAAGAAAGTCAATTGTGAAACAATGAGGTTGTTTAGTCTTTATAATTATGTTGCTCACGCAGATTGTGGTCGCAGTAAATAGTACAAATTGTCCCTTCTTTGTGTCCCATTTTTGCCGTTTCGTGACGCACTCTTTTACGCCGTGTCATTCTTTTCCCTCCCTTCAATCAACTCTCTCCCTCTCCAGGATGTGTGTGTCGGAGTGCCCCAGTGGCTTTTTCCGTGATGATCGGAAACGCTGCAAGAAGTGCTCCTCGCTGTGTGAGACCTGTTTCGGTAGCCGTAGTGACCAGTGCACCACATGCAGGACGGGCTTCCACCTCAACGAGGGCTCCAACAATTGTGTCGCCAGCTGTGCCGACGGCTTCTATCTTGACCATGGTATGTTTCCCTGCTGGCTAAACTGGCTCTACCATGTGCAAACTCTTAACTGACGAGTACACACATGATAGCACAACATGCAGTTAAGAATTTGTTTCCATACTATGTTTTCTTCCATCGGTCCTTGATCCTAGCTTGAGGTTCATGTGCTTCTTTTGACTTTAATAGTCATTTCTCCTTTGCATCGTTTTTATTGTAATTTAACAAACAACAAACTTAAATGTTCTTAGGACGCTGCAGCCTCTGTCAACACAAAATCCATCAGTGGCTTATTCAGTATTTCCCATTGTGCCCAACCAAGGTCACTGATTTGCCTTCGCAAGTCCATTGTTACTTTGCTGTCCTTTGATCAGATTCTCAAGGTCCAAAGTCTCTAAGATTAGAGTATTGTGACATGTATTGTTCTGAATGGGGAAGGTAATCCATAAATAGGACAATGCTAAGGCTGTAAACAAAACTATCAAGAGTAGTGCTTTAGTTCACTACCTAAAAAAGATGCCCTTGTATCCTTGATGTAACATCTATCCACTTGTTTACGTTTCATACACTTGCTGAGACAAA